>CXYZ01005797.1:378196-499292 GCA_900006705.1 Sonneratia caseolaris
GAACCGAACTGGGTGAGTGGCCGGTTTCCGGTCGAACCGGCCGGCCTGGTCCGATTTTTAAAACTATGCTTTCGTATTCTATATATAGGAAAACCGAAGGGCATCCTTTTAGTGCTAGTTTGAGAGAAGAAAAGAGTGCTACCCAAAATATTATATTCGAGAGTGATTAAAGAAGATACGTTCTACTGAGTGTTGAATACAAGTTTTTTATTCCGAAATAAAAAAGGCGACCAATTGTTGGGAACAGTTTCCAACGCTTACGAGAAAAACTTAGTGTGGATAACGTGGAGGGCGTACATGTGTGCGTCTAGTCAAAAGATCGACTTCTGAAGTCATTTGTGAAGGCACTGTGGGATATCGCCGAATTTAGGATTCAAATACAATGACCGACTTGGAGTTTTTGTAGGTATATATATTCTCTACTTGTTTCCTCGTATTTTAATTTTAAATTGTATTAAAGAGATATTAGGTTCGGAAATATAATTTAATTAAAATTAAAATACACGCTTTCGTCCCGTATGGATTCTCAAGAGAAACGACCTTATTATGGCCATCATATCACCGGAAAGAAAATGCAGACAGAGGTGCGTGAAGCGCAGTAATTACATCCCCTCACTGGTAAAGCCAGTGGTGGATGGTGGGGTCGCTTGAAATTAAAAGCTACTGTTATCATCTCCACGAGAAGAGTTTGTTTAGGGTGTAAATAAGATTCACGCGCCCCTAGGAGATAAAAAAAGTACAGAAGAAAAAAAATACAAAAAAATCCAGTTCAAAAATTCGAGAGAGAGAGAGAGAGAGAGAGAGTATATGGTGACTATCACTGCACTCCTCCGTCGAAGATGGGTCGCTTGTCTCCTGGCCACAAAAGGAAAAAGATGGCCAAGAGGTCCCGTGTTAGCTATTTCGGTAGCTCCTCCACATCAATTCAATTCTGATTCTATTACTGTACAGACTTACGTGCAATTGAGATATTTGCACGGGACTGCAGAGATGCGTTACTGCTGGACAACTGACACAAACAAAACTGTAGTTAGAGAGCTCAAGCTGGTGCACAGACCATTCTGTGGGAGACAGAGCCGTAGTTAGAGATCCCTAAGCTAGATATTCACCTCTTCTTTATAGCTTCAGGATTGAACGCACGCGTAGCAATGGTAATTTCTTGGCGCGTAATCTAAGCTAGAGTAGGTCCCTTGTCCTGGCCCCGAAGGCCTACGAATTCTAATGCATGATTTATGACACCACTATGAGAAACTGTACTTTGTCCTACTAAAGCGCGCTCATTTATGATCTGTTGATGCACCCAAATTGATTTGTAGGTGGGAACCATGGTGTAATTAAGAGAAATAGGAAGTCGAGTTCGAGTTCCATCTACAATGGGGAGTTCTTAATCCCTTAAATGGACCGATTCGAAACTATTCGAATTATTAAACTGAATAAAGGTTATAAATTTTTTTTTAAGGAGAAATATGGACATATTATTCTCACCGCAAAACAGGGTAAACACGGTGGGTCTTTATGGTGCCGGTTCTCTGCAGAATCATTACCATCCGTTGGCGCTAAAGTCAACGTTTAGTAACGGAAATCCGGACATGCATTTAATTTCGGTAAGTCAGTGGCGACAGCAACAGATCCATGTGTGACTGCTATTGGGTAGCCACTAGCCAAACGCAATTGGGCAAATTGCGTCGTGTGAGTTTAGTAGTGGGTGATCCAAATTCTCCTGGATCCAATTGAGATGTATAGTGGGCAATTTGCTTTCATAAAAAAAAAAATTAACAAATTTGATTGATTTGAATTTCATTTATAAAAAATACTATTATAATATACTTATTTTATTAAATTTATATTTAAATTTTATATGATATAATAATTATATTAATAATTTTTATAATAAATCACATTTAAATTATGGTATTATATAGATTTTATGAGTAATATTATATTATTAATATTATTTATTAAATATACTGTTCAACTCTTTAAACTTTCAATCCAATCCATAAATTCATATTTACACCGATTCCTAGTTTAATCCGATTTTAAAACCTATACTCTTTATAGAATGCAATCGTGAAATTGACATTTTTAATTGTAATATAGATTTCTTTCTATGCCGTAATTTCCAAATACTTGATTTTGCTTCCATGGAGCGCTGTAAGCCGTTACATAAAGAGGAAGAAGGGGGTATTTATATTATTTAAGATAAGTATGGCTTCATTAACTATTTTGTTAAGATTTTAGATAGAATGTTGAATGTGATATATGATTATTAAAATGAAAATTTATGGTTATTTTTATGTGAAATTAAAAGCTTATCATAAAATTTTAAATTAACATAAAATTTGTGATTATTTGATTAAAATTTCCTTTTTTTTATCACATAAAATCATACTGATAAAATGGTTCTTAAGAAAAGTTGAAGCGATTCCGTGTCCGTACACAGTTGCGATAATGGAGTCATCAGATATTATTTGGCAGGTCCATCCGTCCACTCAGATGTGACACGTGTGACGACGAGATTCCGGGAGAATTTCTCCTTGGGGCTGCTATATCCGATCGCAACGCGTGGTTGAATCACAAATCGAAACATAGTTTTTAAAACCGAACTGAACCAGAAACCGGTTGAGATATGCGTTCACGAGTTCCTAGGTTGAATCGGAGAATCAATGGGTTAAATCATATGTTTAATAAATAATATTAATAATATAATATTTTAATAAATTGATATAATATTATAATTTATAATCAAAATTATTAATATAATTATAATGTTAGTTACAAATTCAATATAAAATATAAGTATATTATAATATGTTTATGTTTTTATTTTTATTTTTAAATTGGTCGGTTTACTCATCGATTCAATTGAATTTATTGGTTCAAGTGAAAATCGGCCGGTTCAATTGAATTTGACCTCATTTAAATAATAATTGGATTTTTGTGAGAACCGGACCGGGTGAGTGGCCGGTTCCCGGTCGAACCGGCCGCCCGGCCCGGTTTTAAAAACTATGAATCGAAGTGATGTTTGGGTTGGGCTCCAAATAGACGACAGCAAACGTCGGGCTTGACGGTGCAAGAGTGGACGGGGTTACTAATTACGATAGCAAATGCATTTTCTCGGATCAATAGAGCCCATGTAGACTACGACGGTGCACAATCGATCTCAAGTTGAACATTAATCGATCGGGAGGATCCCGCTTAAGAATACATGACTCATTCCGAGGGATTCATTTTTGACCGTGTGTAGAATAATTATAGAGTTTTAGTTCAATTAGGAACGACCGTATCATTGTTCATGAACCCATTCGACGTCTTCTAGGAGACGGGACCGTCGGATGATACTCGTAAGAGCATTGGGCCAACATCCGTTGAGAGGGTTAAGGGCCCCGTCATAAATCAAGTGGCAGATTTGGGCTTCTTCTAGATTGATTTTTTTTATCAAGCATGAACTGAGGCATTCTATAGAGCAAATCGCCTACCCTCAGCCCGTCGAATAAGCAAGCCCAGGTCCCATATCGAATTAATGGACACTATGGACTCACGAATTATAGAATTTCATCTAACATTAATTGTCTACCAAATGATTAGTTGACTGAACTTAAATTAGTAAGAGCTAATTGATAATCCTAATGCTCCCGTGGCTAGCTCACAGCCGCATCTCGCGGTACATCGAGCTCGCCGAGAAGCTTGCACTTGCAGACAGACACCTCCACATTCACATCCGTTCTTCTCCGGTGAACCTTGACTCGGTCAGGTCGAGAATCCCCGCCAAGTGCTCTTCCTGGTAGTATTAATGCCCTAAGTCCAATCGCATACAATGTAATTAGAGTTATTTTACATTCATAAATTATAATTGAGCCATTTTATTCATCATGTGTTGCATATTTTGATAAAACTCATACATTAGGATAATGGTTTAGTGTCATGATGAGATCATGCCAGTGAGACCTAAGATCTCAAAAGTCCTAGTCTAAAATTGTTCGTAGTTGTAGGATCACTAAGTCGGGATCAGTGATCCGATAAAACTAGTACATTCGTTATATACTCTATGATAGAGGGTAATTGATCTCACTGTTACCTGTGAAAAGTCGTTAATATAAGAGTGTATGTGCTTGTTGTAGAACAAGTTCACTGAACTGACCCGCTTGAGAAAAACTTAATGGATACTTGTATAAACGTCAATAGGTAATTCCTCTGGTAATAGTATGTGTAAATAGTCCTCGGACTTGAGATTACCATAACACCTTATAACTGTTAAATTGAGGTTTTGGTTTATCCCTTAACGTGACTTTTACAGACACGTGCAGGGTATTCTGGACTCAAAGAGACTTTTATGGAGGTGGTGAGTAATCAACAAGGAATCAGTTACTCTTCATAAGAGGGGAGAATTTCTTATGCGTTCAATTTAGTATTGATTCGGGAAATCTCTGACCAGAGTAGAATGAAAATTGGAAAGGAGTTTCCGGTATTTTTCATGATTGAGTATAATACTTGAGAATAGTAATGTATATGAATAGATATTGGGATTTGACATTACAGCCATATCCTAACATATTTGAGACATTGTATAACCGAATGATGTAATTACACAAGAACTAATCACCAAAATGTGTTCGATCTTTTGATTGATCCTCACCATTCGGGTAGTCATGATACGTTACTAGACATCAATCTTGACTTGTAGGTTTAAATGATTAAGGGTTAATTGGCTAATCTTATTAAAGGGTTTAATGAGATTGAGCCCACTGCCGACTTGGTGTGGAGCCCAATATAGGTCACACACAATATAAATAATTTCTCGTAACGAAATTTAAATATGTTAAATTTCAAATTGGGTTTTAGAATTTCGTTAGCACGAATTGAGCTCATAATAATTACATGTCTTATTGGATAAGAATATTATGCGATTAAATATTTGATTAGATTTTAGAAATCTTATCGATAAATATTTTCTCGGTAATATCTGAAAGATTTTTTGAAATAATAGAAGATTGTGAAGATTTATTTTATGTAATTTGATTTACTAAAATAAATATAAAAAACCAACTCCCTTCGGGCGATTAAGATCGACGAAAAAGGGTGAGGAGACGAAAAACCCTCCTTTTGTGACGGTCGAGAGAAAGAAAGGAAAAATATGCATACGTGTGGTGATCGTTTGTGAGAATCGTTCTCAATGTATNTAAGATCGACGAAAAAGGGTGAGGAGACGAAAAACCCTCCTTTTGTGACGGTCGAGAGAAAGAAAGGAAAAATATGCATACGTGTGGTGATCGTTTGTGAGAATCGTTCTCAATGTATATGAGGAAACCTAGTGTGGATATCGTGGAGAGTGTGCACGTGCACACCTATTCAAAGGATCGACTCCAAAAGGTTCGTGATTGGTGGATTTAGGTTCGTTCAGACACGACATCAACATCCGGATTTAAATACAAAGACTGAACACGATTTTTGTTAAGTATATATTTTAAACATATTCTAATTAAAATTATGAATTAATTCAAAGACATCATTAGGTTTGAGAATAAATTTTTAAAATTTACGTTTGGATCAATTCCCAACCCTTCCTCCATTCAGCTCCTCGAGATGCTCACCTCCCTTCCCTTCCAAGGCTGCCACCTCCACCGCCACACCACCAATTGGCGCCCTCTGCATCTCATGCCGGACCTCAAGAGGGCGTTCAACATGGCAGCCCCGGAATTCGCCAGCATCCTGAGAACTGTAAAGCCCGAGTTGTGGATTTACGACTATCTCATCCCCTGGGCGCCTGGGGTGGCGAGGCCACATGACATCCTGGGGCCCGGTCATCTGCTTCTCGATTGTGGGGGCTGGTTTATCATCTTACGTATTCCACCTGCTCAAGCAGCAAGTTGTTGATTTTCCGTTTAAAGGCATACGTGTTGAAGACGGTGTTGTATTTTCAGATGATGGAGAGCCCTTCGAGTGGGATCACAGACGGGGACCAGTAACAACCACATTACGCGGCGTATACGCAACATAAATTGCATCTGCAAAACCTTTCTTTTCCTTGGATGACAATCTTTTCAGCATTTATTTGATTAGTATCAATTATTTGCAGATCAGGACTCTGCAAAGCATTGAGCGCTCACGAGACGTAATCCTCATCAAGACATTTCAGGAGCTGGAAGGAAAATTCATTGACTACCTGTCTGATCTGACAGGAGAGAGGGTAATTCCGGTCGGCCAGCTTGTTCAAGTCCCTCTCCTGCGGCAATCACGGGACCAAGACGGGACGGCACACATCATCGAGTGGCTGGACGAGAAGCCCCAGTCGTCACGGTTTTTTGTCTCCTGTGGGACCGAGCACTTCCCCACAGAGCGTGAGGGAGAGGAAATCGCTCCTGGGCTCGAGAGAAACAATATCAACTTCATATGGGTTTTGAGGTTCCCAGAAGAAGAGAGGCCCACCAAACTCGAAGATGCACTGCCCAGAGGTTTTCTAGAGAGGGTTGGAGAGAGAGAGAGAGAGAGAGAGAGAGAGAGAGAGAGAGAGAGGGAAGGTGGTAGAGAACTGGGCTCCACAGGCAAGGATTTTCGGGCATTCGTGAATCGGAGGATTCGCGAGCCACTGTGGGTGTGGCCCAGTCATGGAGAGCATGAAATTCGGGGCCCCGATCGTGGCGCTGCCCATGCACTTGGACCAGCCATTCGACGCCATGTTTGTGGGGGAGGTAAGGTTGGCGTTGGGGCTGAGGTTAGGACGAACCCTAGAGGTGGGAAGCTTTGAGGGGGATGAGATTGGGAGCCCGATGCGAGATGTGGTGGCGACAGCGTGAGGAGCAGGGTGAAAGAGGTGAGTTGAGTGAGGGCATCAGGAGCGGGGGTGACGAAGAGATAGTTACGGAGCTATGGATGCATTGACCAAAACCTCGGCAAGTGAGAGCCAAGCTTCAATCTTCATAGATTAATTGTGGCAAATCAGAAATGGAATGCTACAATAGCAAAGTTCTGCATCCGATCCTATCTCAGTAGTGCAAACCATCAATAGCAGACTCCACAGCCACCTTGAAGCCTGAAAATTTTCTATTCCTAACAATTTTAACATTCCATGCAAGCTTGACACTAATCACAACATGTTCTTCTTTGATGCTGTTGTCTCTACAAACGGCACCTGGATCGTGATTGCATGCACCGACACTAAGGGCGAACTGACTAATGCATGGGCTTTGAAGAACACAACTACCAATGCCAAACGAGGAGAAGCCATTGCAGTACTGGAAACTGCCCGATGTGCTGCGAGTATAGATTCCCAACATATCCGATTATATGGAGATGCCCAGGATGTAACAGAGGAGCTCCTCTGCGAAGGTCCACCTCTGACAACACACAACGAAAACATAGTTGCCGAGCTTCATCATTTTGCTTCCCACTTTCAATCATGGCTTGTAATTTATATTCAGAGAGGAAACAATTATCTCGCCCATAATCTTGTAAAATGAGCAAAATCTCTATCTTTTGAAGGATTTATTAATATTCCCTCACTCCTTCCTCTTGTTCTTATGAGGCCGAAGGGGATGAAATGGACTCGCTCTTTGTACTGGAAAGGTCTTATGATGCATTACCGAAAAAAGTGAGAGCCAAGTTGTCTGCTTGAGAATCTACTTTTTGTGGATCATTGTGGCTTCATTGCATGTTGCTACTGATTTAGCTCGGTCTATACGAGAATTGAAAATTAAAATCTGAAGGTGATAATACACGCCAAATCAATGAGAGATTGTTTACTCACAAATAAATACGATAATGATACCGAGTTGCTCGATAATACGAAATAGATAGGTAAACCAACAACATCCAAAACTTGAAAAGGGATGGTTAATAACCTTAACTCATAATAGAAAATATTTTACGGATATCTCATAATCAAATTTTCTATGTATGCAATTTGCAGAAGTCTAAGCTGTACCCAAAAACCTTGTAGCACTTAGAAAACAGGTGCATTTCGCTAATGCAGATCCATGGATATAGCAGTGGTTGGATTAAAATTTGTTTACATTGATTGAGGTATTTGGTTACCTTCCTTTTATTTTATTTTTTTTTGAATTTTAATATTTTAAGTGCAGAAAAAGGTTAAGAAAAAATCTTGGGTTAAATTTTAGATTATTCCGACACGCTCAACTTTCTCCAAAAACGTGTGTGCGTGCGCTATGCCGTGTAGCGCAAGTCCACTCATCATATTGTAGCGATTAAGTAAGATCAGTGGGGCCACATCGCTTGTCGATCGCTCAATTAGGGAATGTACACCGGGGAGCACATTCACCCACGACCGAGGTTAGTTTGAGAGCCCTCGAGTTGGCTTGGACCAGGACAGCTCTGTTGGGTGTGTTGTTTGACTTTTTGACCGGAGAGTGCAGTCGTGATACGATAAGAAATGGAGACACGGGGAGGGCGCGGCGCACGGAACAGTCTGGCCCCTTAGATTGCGGAACAGGTTCAGCCCACGAGGATGAAACCGCATCCACAAATACAGTCGTGACACCTGCGCACACAAGGGAAGGGAGAGAAAAAGACTTCCCCTTGGGCTGCTTCTCGTCTCGTCCGCTTTCCTCCCTTCCTCTTAGATTCCTCACTCGATCAATCCTCGATCCCTTCCAACACTGACCGCTGCCGTCACTTACTGGCTGTATTCACTTTGGTCGGGTCGATCGATCCTCAGTTTATGAAAAAGCAGGGACCAATTAGCCGACCGAGCGATCGAGCAGGGCTTCCCACTTTTCAAGCACGGAAGGTCTGTTCTTGCCCTAAAACCCGCGTTTCCGAGCTTTTCGTTGGCTAATTGCTTCCTCTCTGACGGAAGAGCTCCTGGCGATTGGAATCGTTGTCGGCGATTCCTGGTGTCTTTTTGCGATTTTCTGCTGGTTAACTAGGGTTTAGGGTTTTCTTCATCTCTGAATTCGACTTAATTGCGACGGAATTGGTGAGGTTTTTCGGTAAATCTTTGTCCTTTGAATTTTCCGGGTCTGTCCCTAGTCGATCATCAAGGACCTGGATACTTGTTTGATTATTTTGTCGTTATTGATCTCCTGATTAACTGAAGATGCAATCTAGAAGGCATCAAGAGTACGCTAAATTGTCTCCTCCAGCGAGATGTGCCCCGGGTACATTCGAGATGGGAATTGATCGAGGTCGGCATGTTATACGTCACCAGGAGGCAGCTGGTAAGTCTCCTAGTAACCTCAGGAATTCTAGTTCTCATACAAGGAGAGGTTCACCCAAAAGAATTGAGCAATACTGGAATTCAAGAAGTATGAGAGGAGAGCGACATCTCCCTGGTTCAATCTCTCATGGAGAAATAAGAAAGAGGCCTCACAATGATGTGGATAAAAGCACTGGGGATACTGAATTCTGTCTGCCTAGTGGGATTTCTGATGCTGATGGTGGGAGCAGATTAAAGCATGTGCATGGTTATGATCATGCCACATATGGTATCATGGACAAAGAAAGGGAATTAAACACTGCGAGAGCCACACCATTTAAAGGGAAATCAACAGCAATAGAAGAAGGTGAAATACCAGAACCCTATTGTGAAATTTGTGCCAAGGAACAATCACCATCCCATGAGATAGATATGAGTCAGCACATAGATGATAGATTTAGGCCCCATGACCATCTGATTAGATCGTCATTGACAGAATCCTACAAGGAGAGGGAGGGAGTAATTTATACAGGACAAGGATCTCTTTCAGCCCATCATACAGCTGATGGCCTGGAATTTTCAGGTTATTTTCATAACAATGGTTCTAGAAGGCCTCCAGGGAACAACTTGAAGCGCAAGATTCCTGACTCTTATGGGGATGATGGAATATTTCCTTCTCCAGGTGACCATACATATGGAATAAGGTCTTTAGAACTTGTGAATTCTAGTGCATATCCTAGTGGTCTACCCGTCGCTGCTGGAAGAAATTATGGAAAGGCACAAAATCAATTGCTGCATCTCTCACAGTTTCAGCGGAGTGGATATCACATCAATGGCAATGATCATGAGGAGTTACGTTATATCAAACAACAAAAAATCACTGATGAAAATCACGTTTCTCATGGACATTCATGTAAGAGCTTACATGAAATGAAGTCCCCTCGTGCTCAACTACATTATAATTGTTCTCAGATAAAGGATCACATTGGAGAGGAGTCTGCACAGTGCTGCAGGCATTCAGCCCCTGATGGCATAGCTGTTATTGACGACTATGGAAAATCAAGTCACAGCACTGCATGGAAACAGACTTCTTTAGGGAAGCACACTGTTCCAAGGTGCTGTGAAGAAGCAAATGCCCAACAACAGCGTGGTAAACTATTGGAGTTTACGTACACCCATCCTGACTATGAGAACAGACCACTACAAAATCGAATGGCAGTAAATTTTGGCTTGAGAGGTGATTATGTTTCGTGGCCAAGACTGGATCGTGGTTTTCAAACAGATGCTGATTCAAAGAGTTCACAAAGAAACTATCACAGTGAAGAAATGTCCATTTATGGCAGGAAAGCTCATGGAATTGCTGCAAGATTGCAGAGAGTCGAGGAGGATGATGGCATGTATATACCAAAAAAACATTTGGATTATACTGTATATGGAGTTGAAGAAGATTTTCTTGGAGACAATTGTAACCACATGATGACCAGGAAATGGAACACATTTGAGGGTGCGGATTTAGAGGATCGGGATGGTTTGGTTGATGAACAGAATGTGAATGATATATATGGTTCCGGTTCCCATAGCGATGAAAACAGAATAGTTGAGATGGCATGCCATAGACAAATATCTCAAAGAGGATTCGCTCCAAACGAACGTGTATCTATTAAAAACAGATTGGAGTATTTACCAGAGCATCCAGTCAGATATGGCAAATATAGAGGCAAAGGCATGAACATGCTTCCTCAATCTGGTCATACGAAAGGTTACCAGTCCAACCATCATATTGGCAAAACAACTGGATTCTATAAAAACCAGAAACTTGGGAAAATAAATGAGGGTTATTTTGAAGATAACCTAGCACATGAATATGATCCTTCTGTAGAAGAGGAGATTCCTGAAGAGCCTGAGCTACGGGAGGACTCAGATGAGTTTAAGCAGTTGACAAATGAAGCATTCTTGAAGTACTCGAAAAGGATCAATACTAATCCAGCTGTTCAACGACGATACCAGGCACAAGGAAAAGCTGGAAGTCTGTTCTGCATCGTGTGCAGCAGAAGGTCTATCTCTAACCTCTTATTCATTTTTAAGATCAAGCACCTCATAATTGAGTGGGAATTAAATAATCTTTGCAGGTGCATTCATGCCAAATTGTGCTCCATACAAGTTTACTGTTAAGATTGTTTGTTGTTTATTTATATCTCTCAATTTTATTGAAAATAAATCTGTCTTACTTGGTCGCTTATCATGAGATTCTGAATAGCTTGGCCTCCCATATGATTTATAGTCGGTGCAGTTTATATCTGGTTAATGAGGATATTCATCATAGAGATTATCTGAGATATTTAGAATGGATGTGGTAGTGTTCTAGATACTCTCATAGGTTGTGAGGTGGGTTTATCTCAAGTTTTCAATCCAATGATATAAGTGGTAGAAGCATAAACAGTTTTATGCTGTTGCACCTCGAGAAGTTTTTGTAAAGCAGGCCCATGCAAGTCCTACTTGACTAATGCACAGTGTGGCTGATATTACTACATTCAGAACTATTTGCTGGGCCCATGTCTATGACACCCTGAAACTCTGTAGAATGCTATCTCTTGGGTAATCTACTCAGGTAATATGTATTGGTGATAGATGTTCTGGCACGTGATGCTCATTTTTGGAGGATAAAAATATGATGCTGTTGAAAAGTCGAATTTACCCACTGTTACAATTTTTGTTGAATTTGCTGGTATTTAGCAGGAAGGAAAGCATATACATTTAAATGCATATGTAAGTTAATTTAGTGGAAGGATTAATAATCATGTGTATTCCTCTTTATCAAAAAGAGGATGTCTATTCCCCATCGGCAAAAGTTTTGAAGCTTCATTTTATGCAAATCAAATATACATGGATGTCTATACTCTCTTTTAGAAACAGGCTACTCTATTCTGACTGCAGCTTGATGTTCATTCTTAGCAATTGTATTATAAGCCTGTACTTGCAAACTATATGCACTTCTGGGATTTGATGAGATGCATTATTTTATCTATTTCACGTGCTTTTTCTGTAGGTTCTACAAGGAATTCCGCACAACTGAGGACTTGGTAAAGCATGCCTTCATGTCTCGGAGGGTTCAATTGAGAGCTAATCATCTGGGTCTGCAAAGGGCAATCTGTGTCCTTCTGGGATGGGATACTTACTTGCCAGAAGACATGCCTACAATATCTCCAAGAGTGTTGCCCGAGAAAGAAGCCCTGGCAATGAAGGAGGATTTGATTCTCTGGCCACCAGTCATTATTATCCACAATATATCCATGTCAATTGACCGTCCTGAAGATCAGAAAGTTATACCCATTGAAAGTGTGAAGGCATACCTAAGAGGTTTGTGTTTAATCTTATGCATCTTCTTATACATTTCTTTAGAGCCCAATTTTCCCACTTAGGACTCGTAAATTATTTGCAAAGAGGATATTAGTAGGGGTATATCTTTCTAGATTCAGATAAACAATTAAAATTCCCTACTCGCTAGAGGTTTGAATTGGAGAGCCTTGAAAAGGATTATGCTTATTGATCGTTATGTATTTCAAATTGGGTATTACATTAATTAGTAAATCAGCTGGACAGAAATTAGGTGAAAACTCCATTTTCTATTTTGCTTTCATGCAAATTCTTTAAAAGTCCTGTCTTCCTTTTAGAAACTGACCTTTCATTCTTTTATTGGAGCACAAACTTCCAAAGTCTGTGCAGCTAACTTTTTTTTTGTTACCTTACATTTATATTGTTTTCAAGGAATTTGAAATTAATAATCAAATAGTTTTCCAGCAAATACATTAGTTATAGTCTAAAATAACTGACATCTAAAATGATCCCTTCTTACAGGAAAAAGACATGTAAAATTATCCGCTTGTTTTCTTTTACTTTTCTCCTTATTGTCAAATTGATGGCAGGAAAAGGCTATGCGGAGGGCAAAATGGTGGTCTGTCTCGGGAAGCCAGCAGACCAGAGTGTTATGGTAGTGAAGTTCTTGGGGACATTTTCCGGGTTTGGGAATGCCCTGAAGCTGCACCAGTTCTTTGATGAGAATAAGCGTGGGAGGATTGACTTTCAGAAGTTAATTTCCAGTGGAGGGGGCAGGAGAGGCACCGGTGGATCATCAGCGGGGGTAAGTGGGGAAGAGGAGGCAGAGCAAATCCTGTACGGGTACATGGGGATTGCGGAGGACTTGGATGAAGTGGACTTCAAGTCCAAGAAGATTTGTGAGATAAAGAGCAAGAAAGAGATTCAGGATTTCGCAGATGAACCTGTTAAGAACTGAAGACATGATATTATATCACTTTCCCAGTGCCACTTTTATTTAAGCCTTGCGGTGTAAATGCAAATGGAAGGCCTGTCTGTGTGAGGAATGCTTTCCGACAGTTTCTGGGTATTATTATGCAGGAAAGCATCATCAGAAACTTTAAGTTTCCTGTAGATACACATCACCTCAGACGTGCATGATCTTGCTTTTGATGACTTATGCCTTGTTAATTTACTGTTTAAGTTAACACTTGAGGGCCGAGGGCTTGAATATTGACTGCTGTTTTCCTCATCTCTCACGTAAAAATGAAAGTATTTCGGGGGACACTTGCCCCTTCTGAAGCCGAGGCTTCCCTTTGACCTTGCTCTGTATGTCGCATTTACGTTTTCGAGATTGAGTAACAGATAGATGCGTAGATAAGTAGAAAGATGATGGCCAATGGTGTAAAGGGTTAACTCGGAGCCCCAATTTTCCCTCTGCAGCCCTATGGAAGACGGTCGACAGCTACAGAGGATGAAATTGGGTCGTCCCGAGACGGAAGCCATGCCAATTGTTTGAAGTTCACGTAAATCTACGCACTGTTAACGGACACAATTAGTGATACTTGCATTTCTGCACCTTTGACGGATACAATGAATGACACTCAGAAGTGGAAACCAACCAGCTATATGGCTCATCAGGCTGGGCCGTGGAGCATAAACTCAAGGGTGTGGGGGCAGAAGTGTCCTTAAATGATAATTTAAGTTAAACCTAGCCTGGGTTCTATTCCTCGAGGCGGCACGGGTAAAGAGACCCAGATTGCTCACCTCGCCTGGAGTCAAGATGATAGAGGGTCAGATCAAATTAAATTCACATGCAAAATTAAAGGAACAAAAAAAAAAAGCCTTAGAAATATGGAATAAAACTCAATCGACCAAATCCAACAAAAGGAACACACATTAGAGAAGAAACAAATTGAAGAGAAACTTCAAATGGAACTACGGGAATATATTAAAAGAAGGGACATAATTTGGAGACAAAAATCAAGAGAGTTTGTGGCTAAAAGAGGGAGACAAGAATTCAAAAAAAATTTCATTTATCCACCATAATCAAGAGGAGAATAAACTCAATAAATGCAATAAAGAATGGGAACAGTGAATGGTTATATGACCAAGATCAAATCAGTGAACACTTTCTAAACAATTTCAAAAGACTTTTCACAACATCACAACCAAATACATAAGCAGAAATTATTCACTTAATTAATCAAATAATCTCATAACAGGAAAATGATTTATTAATTCAGATGCTCTCAGCGGAAGAGATTGATTGAATTGGTCCTAAAGGAAATGAACTCACTCAAATCACCAGGACCGGATGGAATGCCATCACTTTTCTATAAAAATGTTTTGGAAAATTATTAAAGTGATTTCGTTAACTCCGTTCAAGCTTTCTTCAAATCTGGTTTTCTCCTCAAGGAATGGAACACAACATTTATCACTTTGATTCCTAAAGTAAGAAACGCAAAAAATTTTGCTGAATTTAGACCAATTAGTTTAACAAATGTGTGCTATAAAGTTATCTCTAAAATATTAGCAGATAGAATTAAACCCCTCTTAAATAAGATAATATCACCAAACAAAACTGCTTTTATTGAAGGAAGATGGATTAATGAAAATGGCATTTTAGCTCAAGAAATTATTCACACCATTAACAAATCAAAAGCTAGAAAGGGATGGCTTGGAATTAAATTTGATTGTTCAAAAGAATGGAGTGGACATTTATCAAACTTATTCTTGAGAAATTTGGATTTCATCATAAGTTGATCTATTGAATATTGCGATGCATAACAATTGGATCCTATTCCATTATCATAAGTGGGGGCCCCATTGGTTTCTTTAAAGCTTCACAAGGGTTAAGACAGGGAGACTCCTTATTCCCATACTTGTTCATTCTCTCAATGGAAATATTCTCAAGAATGCTTTATAAGGCTAAAGAATTAAATATGATAAAAGGAATTCGAATCTCCAAAAATAATGTACGTATTCATCATATGTTTTTCACAAATGACTTGATAATAATGACTAGAACCTCTTCCTCATATGCACAAGTAGTCAATCATATTCTAAATACTTTTGAAAAGTGGAGTGGGCAAGTTGTAAATTATACTAAATTATGAGTTTTTTTCCTCAAATTATATAAGAGGCTCCTCAAAGAGAATTATCAAGCAGACACTTCAAATGAGGAAATTGAATAAGGAATGCAAATATCTTAGAAATCCACTTTTTATAAAAGAAACAAGGGGGAAAGCTTCTCAGGTAAATGGGTTGTATATTTTTTATGCTTCTATGCAGGAAAGGTAGCTCGTAGTTTTCTTTGAATTACTGAGCCAAAAAAAAAAGTTAAAGGATGCTTAATTAATTTCCATCCCTATTCTTTTCTCTCATTCATGCAGCTTTGGATGCATGATTGTCCACTCCAAAGTATTAATCCCAATAGCAATCGATCCCGATCGGGGCTCAAGCAATATGTTGGGACAATGTGGTTGATGCTGTGCACCACCACATGTCGGCTCCGATGACTCTACTCCTTCCCTTCTACATGCAACAGGTATACACAAATAAATATTGTAAATACACACAAATATATAGCATCGGAGTAAATTCCAATAGGATGATAAAACCAATCAAATCGTCCATGAAGGAAGAATTCAAGAGAGTGTCTTTGAGCACTTGGTTGAAGAAAGAGAAGTGAGAGACCTGATATGACACTGTATTTTAAGGGTGGGACTCCACTCCAATCCATATCAGGCTATTAATTTCTCCAGCTATAATGTCGTTTGCTGGCATGGCATTCACCATCTACCATTAAATGGTGTAATCAATCCCATCATCCCTCTTCTGATATCCCAGGTATCTAATCTTCTTAGGGATGTTCTAATGCAGTTGAAAGGAAAAGGTTTATCCAAAAGCAAGAACTATATGCTCTTGAGATCACTCTACTATCCGGTTAAGTTCGTGTCTGTAAGTCCCAGAATTTGATGTTAGGTCAAGATGACACATACTGTAGCCTCTATACGACTTTATTGGATATCAGGGGTGACTGTAACCGGATCCGACCTAACCTGCAAGACTGCATCTCAGCCCTTCTTCGTCCAAGCCTTGTATCTTTAGGGTGTTATGATCTGAGCATCAGTGAAACTTTTATAGACGCCAATTCCCCTTCTCTGGTGCACAGGATGGATCTTTCCTGGAACAACCATGAGCTGCACGATGATTCTCTGGATCAGCTTCAAGAAAGTAATAGCCCCACGGCGATTTCATCAACTGCTGCTGTAAAGTTGCAGAAAGTCTACTGGGGTTATCGAACTTGTCAGCTGACTGGGTGACTCTGCTGTTGTTGCTGAAGATCTTTGGCCAGACATTCCCCTGCTCTCAACCTTTTCATCTGCTGAGTTCTTCTACTCTATTCTATCCATCTCACCGGTCCGTCTCTTCCAGAGATGTGTGAAGAATGATGCCTTTATATTTATTCATTATTTTTATAATGCCTGAAGGTGGCAAGCAATAGATTTTCAAGGTTGAATCGTGCAACAGTTTCGTTCTTCAATTTCCAGAAACCTGAAACTGCCGCTTCTCGTTGGAGCAGGATCTGCCTCAATGCTTCCAAGGTTGTATGCGTTTGAGAAGGAAAAAAAAGTAAAGACTGGATAAAAGAATGCTTCTCTTCATTCATGCATAAAGTCTCTTGGCAGGTAGGGAAAGGTCTATGTGAGGACGCTACAGCACTGAAGTTAGCGTTCCAGCATTGGATTGGAGCAGCAAGATAAAACCATTTTGCAAGAAAATCTTCGTGGCTAGTACAGTGGCATTACTGCAGGGTTTAATTTGTGCAAATGGGATGTAGATAGATCTGGGACACTGGTACAGACACGATTTGCTCAAATACTACGAAGGATGGTGTGGAACAGATTGGGAGCAGCTTTTTTCTACTGGTAATTCAGCGTTTCCTCTGAATCTGTCAATTGTTTCCTATCTCCGCTTTATCTCTTAGGTTGCAGATATTGTTTGTAGCTTGGATATCGGCAAGGGGAAAGAGGTTGATATGGAGGCATGCCCGAGGCCGCAGCTCCATGAGGAATGCATTAAGTATCTCGGACCTGTATGTACCCGTTGAACTATCACATCATTGTGGACTCTTTGTAGCATTAGTCTCATTTTCCAATTTCTTTTTATTTTTTCTTGGGCAATCTAAATTGTCAAAGCAAGAGAGGGAACAGTACGAATGCATAATATGTAAAGGAGCAGTGACGCACAAAATTACGGGAGACCTCCTTGACACAAACTGGAACCAAAGGGATTCGAAATGGATATTCGTGATGAGCACCCCCAAGAAACTCTACATTGGCGAGGTAGAAACTTCTATTCTTGTTTAAAATTTGCGTAAATAGCCTGAGATGTCTCACGATGTCGCCCATTCCAGAAGAAGAAGGGATCCTTCCACCATTCGGGCTTCCTTGCCTTAGGGGCCACCTTGGCTGCTAGAAGGCTGGAAGCACAACAGGGAAAAATCAAGGTACATTGAATTAGAAGACATCTGCATTCACTTTCAAGCTATCGAATCTGAACTATCTCCATTAGTTCCTCTGATGTAGCTCTTTTCAGTGTGTATCAACATAAAGTGGGCATTATTGACCAACGAATGTGAACCTTGAGAACTTTTTAGCATTTATTAAGGATAATAAAGTTGATCTCGTAGACATTCAGGTATGTAGCTCTTCCGCCTTAAGCATCCAACTTAAATGGGTTATCTTCTGAAACTCTGTCGAGTGAGATGAGTCAGTCGGATATCCCATATTGAAGCCAGGTTCTTTTCCAAATGGATGATGATGCACTGAATCCCCGTATGGAGAAAGAAGCACCAGAGTCATCTTGGTCAATATCTCCACGAGCAACAAGAGCATGCAGCTACAGCAGGCCTTTATCAGGGAACCTTCAGAAGCAGAGAACGAGCTTGCCGAAGAAAGTTAAGAGAATTAAGTCCAAGAAGGACTGGAGCTCGTACCAGTTAGGTCACCAACTATCATTAAGATGGTCAACTGGGGCTGGTCCAAGAATCGGGTGTGTTGCTGACTACCCTCAGAGACTCAGACTCACTGCCTTGGAGATCGTTGATCTCTCACCAGGCAATCCTCCTCCACCTTCAAAGCCCTCTAATTTTGCCTTTTCTGATTCTTTTGCTTCACCGAAAGCACTCTGTGCTGTTATGTGAACAGACAGATTAACTGTCGTGTAAAAACTCCAGCGCAGTAGAGAAAAGGCCCAGATATAACGGTGGACCATGATTTCTTTATACCAGTTTAAAGCCCCTTCTAATCTGGCAAATTTTCCGAACAGTCCAAATTTCAGATTCCTCCTTTCCATTTCACAGTTTAAATTGTATTACCAAGTCGCATCTTTGCAGCGTTCTAGGGCACATAGTACATGTCCATTGACACAACGAAATCCAGTTGGGAATATGATGATAGAGGTAAGATAACATGATCTACATAGTAGATACTGGGCATTAACCATACAAAGGATTATTCGAGCATGCATTCAAGTAAAGGAAGTTACACCATTTTCACCAGTTTTTGCATTCTTTCAGCAGACAAGCCTAATGATCTTGAATCAATTCGGCATCACTAATAAAGGGCACTTATTTGAGTAGTTTAAGCTGTGACGGCAGGAGCTTCTGCTTCAGAGGGTTTTGCCTCAGGCTCACCGGGGGCAGGGGCAGGGGCAGAGGCAGAGGCAGAGGCTGCTTCTTCCCAGAAAGCAGTCTTCTTTCCTGTCTTAGAAACAGTCTGCAGCACAGCATCAGGCTGCACATTGCCCTTCACAGTCACCTTCTGTTCCTTCATATCTATATCGAATGATTCCACCCCTGTAATCATATCATTTCCAGTAATAAACAGGTCTGGATCAGCCTTTGATAGTTTGAAAGGGAAAAAACTTTTTCCTCCCTGATAAGAAAAATAATGACTGGAGTTATGGGCACAAGACCAGAGAAAAAACGGACCTTCCATCTTTCCCAGCACCCTCCTCACAGCTCCAGCACAACCTTGGCACGACATGCCGACCTTGAGCACCACAGTCTGCAGCAGAACAATTGAGACAAAAACCACAAGGACGACACTTATTCAGCCGGGGGGGAAAAACCCACAAAGAATAACAAATCTTCTCTTCCAGTGGAGATACAATAAACGCAGAAGAGAGAGGTGCCACCATCAAGATTAATAGCTAGAGAAAATACATAATGCAATATCATGTGGACCAACTGAAGTCTGAAAATCTTTCATTCAATCCAAGTGGGAACTTCAGAAAATGGTCCCAGCAAGCAATTTTGGGGGAGGCTATTCTTGAAGAAAGAGCTCAATTTACTGACCCCATGATCATCACATTTATTGGGCCACTAACAATAATGATATGTGATCCTTACGTATTATTTATTTAGGCGAAAAAGAAATTGCGCATCTCTGCATCCCAAAAAAGAAAGAAAGAAATTGCGCGCCTCCTTTAGTTTAGTGGAAGGAAGTTCTTCCTGGTAGATATTGCAATCACAGTTCTCAAAGCTTTGGCCATCTAGAGCAAACACTGACAATGTCAGAGCAATGCGAATCTAATCCTCATTCGGTACAGGTGAGCAGTATAATAATTTGCATAATCAAGTTTGTTAGATCCCGGTAAAATGGAGCCGAGACTGCTCGTCGTTACTTCGCGGAAATAAAAAAAACAAGAGACTGCTCATCGAATTATAACAGAGGCACGAATTGCAAGGGTGGCATTCTCTGCATAATCCAATGCTAGTTGGACTGCATCTTCTTTCATTAGCTAAATAATATTACACATCAAATCAAACTCCACCGCCCTGTCAATTTGATAGCAGCGGTTTGATTGCCCAACAGTTCTCGCAACGTTCCGTCACATCAGCAAGCCAAAATTTGATATTTTCAAGCAAAAATATAAATTTGTGCAAATGAAAGCCCGTCATGGACAAAAGCAAAATCAATCGCGAGCATGGAAGGCGAGGACCAGAACCGAAGATTGTACCTGAGACATGGTTGAAGATTTTGGCAGAAGGGACGAGCAGGCGACTCCGAGAGAGGAGAGATGACGATTGCGGGTTGAAGAGGCGTCCGAGTTTGGGATTTTTAAACTGGAGAAAAGCCAACGGAATATTGAGGTGGGTGCAGCCGTGGGGTCAACAGACCATGGTCGGTCAACCTCCTGGCGATGGTACGCGTAGCGTGCAAGGGCGCTCTTGCAGGCAAATTCTCGTCTATTCCAGGGCGATTATCGTAAATTCAGTTAAACGTCTCTGGTGTCGCGCAAATGTCCCTGTGATTTGCAGCATACCCTAAGTCTAACCTTCGCATATTTTTTTCATTTTTCTCATGGCTCACGCTGGTTAACCAGCCCATCTTCCCAACGAGAATGCCCCAAGAAGGATTATCCATCGGGCCTTTTAATTAATTATCTATTTATTTATTCAATGAATATTTGTGTAGCGCTATGCTAACGAGTAATTTCACTTTTAATCAAAGACTTTAGCCACCCGGACCAAACACACCAAGTGAAAAATTAGCAACTTTGATCACCATCATAACAGCTGAAAGTGATGTCGATCGGATTGGATGAGCTGCCCCCGCCAGCCCCCTCCGGTCTCTAGACGAAAATGGCCAGAGGGGGTGGGTTGGCAGTACGTTCCCGAAGCAAAGGGGCAGTACAAAAGATTTGCGTTTGCAGTACCCCCAAGAAAGCCGCCAAGAGTACGACCAATTAGTGGTGAACCCCGTCCAACTGGCAGTTTATGATTGGATGAATTAAATCTAATTTGTCGACATCTTCCACTCCTTTCTGTTTCTCCCCCTCGTACTCTTTCCCCTTTGATTTTCAACTCCAATTCTCACGTATAAACAACAAATTCGGATTCAGATTGACTTAAATTTATCACGGGAACAGTTGGGAATAGCAGAGTGGTTAATTTAAGAGAGTGAAAAAAAAGAATAAAATTAGTATTATTTCTATACAATCCTCTAAATTAACCTTTTTTTTTCATCTAAAATAAAATCAAAACGTATATTATGAATTTACTTTAAAGGGAAATCATGCACGTGAGTGAGTGGAAGAAAATGTCATACCCCCACCCTCTTTTTTTTTTTTCCTTTGGATGCTCCATGGCCATTCAATGTGGAGTGGTGCATGCTGATTAAGTAAAGTTTTAAACATTAACGTCTTAATCGAATATAGAACAATATCCCATCACTTAAAAATCAAGATATCTAAGAATATACGTTATGTACAGCATGATGTTTGGTGGAAGGTGATTCTTTTTCTATGGAGTGCCATTTCCTGCCGCATTCAGCTGCTGTGTGCCCTCGCATGGTCCCCTTGTCCATTTGTGTCATCATCACCCACATGCTGAACCCCAGATAACATCCCAACAAAACTATGCAATCAATCGGGGAACTGATTAAAAATATATATATATTTTTACTGCATTATAGCTTTCGGTCGAGGAAGGAGTGGAAATGATTCGTTTTACCTACCCACTTTCATGATTTAGAACCGATGTGATCTATAGATATGAGCAAATGGCCGTGGATGCTCTGCTCAAATTGCGGGCTACATCAACCCGAGATTTGCCAGCCGGACTGACACGGTTTGGACTTCTTTACCGGGCGGGTTCATGATAATGGGCCTAGAGGCCCATATTGTGTTCGGCCCAGTCCAGCATAAAAAGCCAGAAAATCCGAAGAGGAATGATGAATCCGTCGAATAGAACCAACCAACCAACCTTCTCTTCGTGCTGTCTCTCCTCTATTGTCTTCACCGTGCTCTGCTCTCTGTCCCCTTCTCCCTCAAACCCTAGAATTCTCCGTACACTCGCACATGAATCCCGAGTACCAAACCGGACCTGGGCTTCCCTCTCTATTCGGAGTTGCCAGTACCATCTGATGATCCTTTTCTGACCAATCTCGGCACTTTCCCCTCTCTGGTGGTCCTTCTCAGATTTCATGGAGGGCTCTGTGGAGGATCTCGGGGCCCCTGATTCCTGGGAGGTTGCCGATTTGGACGAGACCATGAGCAGATTGATGCTTTCCTCCAAGAAGGACAGGGACTCCAAAGCTCAGGAACAGCTCGGTGACTGCTCCCCTTCGACTTTCTCCGCGCCTCCTCCTGCTGCTTCACCTCCTGCTTCTGGTAATTTATCCGAGGATGTCGTCAATCAGGTCGATCAGTTCCTTCGGGAAGCTTTACAAAACCCCCGTGAGAGGCTCTCCAGTAAGTCCTTTTTTTTTTGCCGCCTTGCTCTCTGTATGCGCGCATCTTCGGTTGTTTTTATAGCGTGCGCGAGTGAAGTGTACCTTTTGGCGTACACTGGATGCTACGATTAAGCTTTGGTTTTCAGCTATCTGTGATCGATATTCATGCCTCTTTGAGTTCTCCCTTGAAATAATCAATGTTACCTTTGCGGTCTTTACTGTTTGATGTCTTATTAAGCTTGCGGCTCGTTTATATCTTTCAGCCTGATGTTTTTAGCGTTTGTTTTGAGTTAAGAGAACCGTATGCTCGAATTCGTGTATGTTGTTGGGTTGTGATTTCGTATCAAATGTGAGAGACTTTCTGGGGCGTAAAAGCTTTGTTGTACATGTGGTTATCTTTATACCTGATATTTTGCATCTGATCCTTTTAGGAAAGTACGTTAACATACCCTTTAGTAATCAATATTGCATATAAGCGGGAAACTGTTCCTAGATGTGAGCATTTTAGCATAGTATATGGCTGTTAGTGCTAGCCAAAGCTCTCTGTTGCAGTATCTTGTGTCTTTTCTCGTATACAGTAGACTATGCAAAAATGATGTTGTCTGTGTTGGTTTCCTTTTCAGTCCTGCGAATGGAACGAGACATGGAGAAATTCATCCGTGATCCCTCTCAACAGTACTTTGAGTTTCCACAGTTGCCTACTTCTTACCTGAGATTGGCTGCACACCGTGTTGCACAGCATTACTCACTTCAGTCCATGGTTCTACAGGACAGCAACTCAATTGATGGCTCCAGCTCTCGAATTATTGTTCAAAAGACATCAGACAGTAGGCTTCCTGCAATTCGCTTAGTGGACATCCCTGTTAATTTACCATCTGAAGCAAGAAGTGCAGTCAAAGTTTTCATAAAGCAAAGACCTCTAAAAAATCCTCAACATGCCAGCGGTGGAAATTCGGAACCTTTGAAGTCGAGCAGCTCCAGAAGTGTTGAGGAAAGAAAAGAGGAGTATAATCGTGCTCGGGCACGAATATTTAACTCGGTTATTTCTAATGGTGAGCCCAGCAGGAGGCCTGAAATTGAATCTAGGATGCAGGATGGCTCCAAGGATGGTTCCTTTGGGTTAGCTAAGATGGAAGATAAGCATGCTTGTCAAGTTGCTGATGTGAATCCTAAGAAGGAAGAGAAGCATGTTTCTAGAGTTACTGATGTGAATTCTAAAAGAGACATAATTGACTCTTCTCCTGGGAGTGGTAGACCAGCCAGAGGCAGGGTAGAGAAAGAGCCAATCGGTAGGAGTAGAGCAAACAACAGAGTGGCTATCTTCCGGGATCGAGATGTAGATTGCAATGACCCTGATTATGACAGGAGCTATGATAGGTGAGTCCACCGTTCCACTTTTCATGTTTGCTTGGTAGTATATTATGTTAGTATTGGCTGGAAACTCTCTGTGTCTGGCTTTCTTATTTCGTTGATCTGCACAACTTGCGGAATCACCGATATCTTGTTCAATTTGATCGTTGCTTTGCCCACTTAGTACAGGGAGAGGATTGAAGCCTTAATCCAGCGTCTGTGTATGGTTGATATCTCAACTTGGATGTCCTTCTGTTGCTAATTGGATAGCAGTTTATGTCAGAAACATTATATATAATTTATTGCAGTTGTTAAAAGAATTTGGTATGTTCTAAAGTTTGAATGCGGGTTTTAAACTTGAATTCCAGGTATACTCGAAGATTTGATCCTGGATTTGGGTTCAATGGAGGATCATATGCTATTCAACCTACATTTACTCCAGCATTGAACTACAATACAGAATTTCCACAGCTTCGGTCTGCTCATCTTCCCCAAATTTCTGCTGATCACCAACCCCTGTCGTTTCATCAAAATCTTTCTGGGTTATGGGCTGCTCCTCCGGGCACAGGAGGAATTGGATATGGCCATCCTGAGAACTTGATAAGACCTTATAGTCCTACTCCAGTGGGTAACCACTCAGCTTCTGGTGCTCATCTGCAGTCATCTCAGTATTCCGGTCAGCAGCCTGGGATGCCTTACAGTTATGTGCATGATCATGTCCATTCAATCATTTCACAGGTATGATGAATTCAAATGCCTCTGTGCTGTTTCTATGGTTGGCATGAATTTCACTTACCCTTTGCTTCTCTAGTAATGTCACTTGACAACTATAGCCACCTTGATTTTCTTTCAAATAGTTTGCCGAGATTTAATGTCTAACTTCAACTATTTGCATATATTTCCTTTGAGGATGCAACTATCAATTATCCTCTAAATTTCTTTTGCTAGCTTGCGTTAGTATTACTGATAAACGTGACAACAACTATGAAAATGCATGCATTTTTTGGGGCTGAGTTACTTTTCTTTGTCCTGTAGTATAGAGATAAATTCAATAAAAGGATTGAGTATACCATGGGACTATGTTTAAGGTGCTAATTTGTTTAGGCTATTTTCTTGAAGACATTTGGAGCATTTATTTTTAGACAAAAAAGGTATCTTTTCCTTTTTAAATTAACTGTGCTCCTATCTGCTTAGAAAATTCACTTCCTTGCTTTAGAACTTTGTGTTATGTGTTGGTTCTGTGCTCATTCACATCACTAGCTTAGTTTCCATTCAGGCACAAGTATTAGGATTAGTTGTATAAACATTGTTATGTTTTATTTGCGGACCTTTCAATTGAGAGTTTGAACAACTTTTATAATAGTCCATAGTTGTTTCATACCCAAAAGAAACGTTTATAGTTTTTGATAGGATTTAGACTTGTTTGGAAATTTGCATCTCTCTCTGTGCATGGGTTGCCACTCAATTTCATTGGTGAAATGTTTCTGTACTGTTGTTCTGGAATCTGACTCTCACCCTCATGAACAGAAACCTGAGACGAGTTCTGAGTTAGCCCGGCCCTGGTAAGGGGCTTGGGCCATGCCTGCACGCTGCCAGCAGAAATTTTGGGCCTGAACTGCAGTAGGTACTGCTTACTTATATAGCTGGCAGCAGGAGTGCAGGCATGTCAACTGAGGCATGGCCGGAGTGGGTGTTGGATGCATTTATACAGTTGCTGTCAAGACAAAACTCCACTTTGCTGTAGCCTCGGTGTTTTGGAGCTTCCTACATTCCCTTGTTAGTGAAGCTATCAGTTCTGGCAGTTTGCTGTACTTGGATCTTGCCGGAAGTCCTCTCTACTTGGTGGCATTGATGATGATGATTTTGCTGATGATGATGAACAATACACTTTGTTGAGAAGAAGGTATCCGGTTTTACTCCTTGGTCTCCCTCTTTGATTAAACCTTCCTTTCCATCATTGGATTCTAAATGTTGGAACATCGTATATCACTTTTTGAGGGACCATAGAGGAGGCTGCCTCTTCACATTCTCAGGGAACTCTTTTTTTCTTTTATGACTACAACAGCGATGTGAAGGGCCAAAAACAGAGCAGCGGCTATGCAGGGAATTTTTCGTGAAAGTTATCATGAAACTGTTGTTGAAGCCTTTGGCACAGCTGCATCAACCTGCATGTGTGAGCTGCAGCCACAGCTATCGCCTTCATTACAACGGATTATTTGCTCCATGGAATGCCACCTACAAGCTGAGAAACTGCTGTAATAAGCAGTCTTGTTGTTAATACATATATATATGCGTGTATGTTTTTGGTTTTTGGGTCAACTATCAAGACAACTTCTTAACTGACCGTCGTTGCACTTGTACAGTAGTTTATGGCCCAATATGGTCCTTAGCAATGTTAAAGATGCGCTTTGTTAGCTGAGAGTCCATGCTTATCTACAAATTATTGCTGTTCATTATTGTGGGCAAAGAGTTTGGCATAAAGATGTCCCACTGGTGATGGAGACAAAATGATAGTCCTCCAACCTCACCATCGCATTCTCTCTCACTTTTTTTTTTTCTTTTGGTGGCGTGGGGGGCTGGGGGGCGCGGTGGGGTAGAGCCATAACAATCTTTTAACTATAGTTGATCTAAAGGGGAAAATTGTACACGAATAGTATCAAAGCTTAGGTAAAAAATTGAGATCAACAAGACAACAAAAAATTGTTACGGGGATCTCACCAAGAATGTCCCCATTTCACTACCGATAATTACCTCTTTGGTTTACTTGAGAACTCTGTTATGTATTCCCTAATGGTCTACATTGAGCTTGCTGTCTATGCTTGAGAAGCTTTGGTAGAATGCCTTGAAGTGTCGGTAGGCAATATCTATGTCTTCCTTTCCACAGACCTCTCTTACACTGCAAATTGAAAGTTAAATAACTCAATGATCGGGGAGTCCCCCCAGTTGAGAGTACCGGTTTATGATTAACAACCCCATCCCACCCCCACACCAACCAAGAAAAGAAGAAAAAAGGAGGAAAACTAGGAGCTTAAAATGGAAATCCAGAATGCAGCTTGAATTAGGTACCTGTGCATTGAAAGTTGAGCAATACCACAGTCTACAGTTCGGATTCCCACCCCTGATGCCAAAATGGGGCCGATTGTAGACCCACATCCCATATCATTTCTAACGACAAATTCCTACAAGGAAATTGATGAAGATTGTTTAGTTGTTGATGTTGTCTACTGAACTACAGTATTGACCAATTCGTCAAATCTCTCTGGAAAGACAACATCTAAATGGTGGATTAACAAGGAACTCCAGAGACCGAGAAAATATCACCATTGACACATACCATTAGTTTTCAGTTTATCTTTGTTGATTTCCCATTTTTAGAAAAATTGAGCAAATTTTGAAGGGCAATTACCTGGGTGGGAAGATTATGGGCTTTGCCAACTTCTTTAAATAGAAAAGCTGTTACTCCACTCGTAGCATAACGCTGATTTGCATTGTGCTTAATCACCAATCCCTTCTGCATTTCTGGCCGATGATGTTCTTCATGCTTGTCCATGAAATTAGGGTGGACCCCATGAGCCATGTCAGCAGACACTGCAAGATAACTTTATTTGCATCATAATAGAAGACCAATGAAGCATCACCGAGGTCTTTAAAACCTGTTAAAGCAAGCATACCAAGAAATGATTTCCGAATTGCACGGTCAAAAGCACTCTCCCCTACATACTTATGGGCCAAGGAGTCAATGATGCGTCTCATTGCTTGAAACATAGTTGGGGCTCCGGCTCCTTGGTATGAATCAGAACCTACCTGGCCAAGAGAGGTTTAACAACTTTGCCAAAGCAGATAGGTAAAGGGCTCATAAATGCTGAACATAACTTACAAATATTGCCATCATGTAAATGGACTGCATAACAGAGTTCTCCACTATAGATTATAAGAAAGATACAAGAAGAATAAAATCAATGTAAAGGAGACTTGAGAGATGTAGCAAATCTTACCTCTTCATTATCAAATAAAGCCACCATCCTCACAGCATGTTCAGTTGATAATTCACCCGCTGACCGACAAGAATCAATAAGAGCTCTGAGTGCACAGTAACTCGATGCGAGATTGTCCAATCTTCCTGAAAAGATGAACTCATTGTTGCCACCTCCAAGGCAGCTAGGTTGTGTATCACAGAGATTCAACTCAATGTTCATTATGTCCTCAGCATGGCAGCTTAGCTCATCTGCTAGGACCTAAAGTATGAAAGAAATACTAGTGTTTGAAGTTCTTGCTATCAGTTCCCAAACATTCAGTACTGGTGTTCTGGGCATAATTGCAATGCCAGATACGAGCAATGCAGCATCATAGAGTTTATCTTGCATATATTCAATGTATTCCTCTATCTATTGGTGTTTTCTACAATTCTAGCATAATTTTCTGGAGAAGAAGAAAAACTCGGATTAATATTATTGCCAAATTAACCATTATACAGGGGCACCAAGAGGAAAGCATGTCACTTAGATGAAAATAATCAGAATTTTGAACTTTGCTATATCATTCTTCAGAATTCAGATACATTATGGTCAGATCATAACCTGCAACTCATCTGACTAGAAAAAGGTTTTAAGTATGACAGGCCAAATGTGACCCACTTCTGATGTCAGCTGAAAAGTTAAAACATTAACAGGGCTTTTAGCTATAGTAGAACACTTCCAATGTATGGGCAACTCACAGCTTCCTTCCAAATCTGTTGATAAAAGGTTCCCTTGTTTGGAGCAAGATATGGCATCCCCAATGAAAGAAATCAATCTTGGCTTTACTGGAAGACATACCTGAATAAGAAGTGGATGATGAACAGCTTTCGGAATTGCATTTTTATTATCTTGATCTACAGATGTTTCTTCAGGTTTTGTAGCAAGAAGAGGAATCAGGTGAGTTTCCAGGTTTGGCTTAAATCCATCCTTGTTTACTGTGCTAAACCACCAGAAATATGAAAAAGAAAAGTGCAGCCTTTGAGCAAAGTACATATATTTGATGCCAAAACTCAGGTAAAAAGCAACACGTCAAAAAAAAAAAAATGCAGATCACATGAACTGCATCAGCAGTATTAAGAAAGAAAGAAGCACCAAATATTAGCAGAAGAAATTTCAATTTCTAAATTAGAAGCTGAAAGCTACAAAATAATGCTAGAAAGAAAAGGTAGGCAACAGCAAATCTCTTACATATTTGCAGGAAAAAAAGCATGTTTCACACTGGACATAAGTACTACCTTACTTCTATTATATAATCAAGCACAAAAGGCAAAATCTATCATATATTTTATGTAGAGCTTCTAGAATACAAATATCAAAAGGATGCTACAGTCACATCAAAATATTAATATATATATATAAGGAGTCATTCCCTAAACAATATATTGATAGAATAATAATGACATTTATTGGTTAAAAAAGGCCTCAACAAACCGGTCAAGATGTATAGCAAGTGTGGGTACTCGTAGCAGAGGCCTTTTCACTTTGACAAGCTTGTGCAGAAAGGAACCATCAGTATCTCTTACAATGACCCTTCCAGCAACACTTAGGTCTCTATCAAACCAAGTATGCCAGAGACCACCACCATATGTTTGCACATTGACCATGAGATAATTAGATTTAGATGAGGCAGACTTTGGTTTTAGTTTAAGACACGGGCTGTCTGTATGAGCTGCAATAACGTGAAAACCATTGCCAACATCATATCTGCAAAGACATTACTCGTTATAAGAAACTTGTTCATAGGCCACAGTGAAGGATTGACTAATAGGCAGTTGAAGGGAAAATATATTAACATTATGAATTATAAAAATGATGACAAATTACCTAACCAACTAATTTTTCCCCTTAAATTAAGAGAAGTAAATATGGTAATCTGTACAGATGGACAATAAGTTATGAAAAAAAATGTGTGTGTTTTATACTGGTAAGCAATAAGGAATAAATGGCATCTGCTGTTGACTGATACAAAAATGTGCTCTAATTTGGTCTTTCTACCTAAAATATTAAAGACACAGCGGCCAACTCACTTTTCTCCAATGGCAAAAGCAACCAAGCAAGATAAGTTCCTGGTAAAGAAATAGCGACCACCAAGCTTAAGGTCCCATTCATCATTCTCATTTAGCAAATGAAACCCAGCAGCGATTAACTGTCTCTTTGCTTCAGCTGCAGAGAACATGGTAACACTTTTTTTATGATAAATAATTCAAATACATCTTCATTCATGAAAAGCAGAAAAGGGAACAAAGTTTCCTTCAAAAAATACATAACCAAGATCATGGGGTCTTTGACCTCATTGACACAAGTTATGGGCCACGCACTTGTCTTGCCGAGCTAACGACTGACATGGCCATTGATCAATGCAACCAGCAACTTCCAAAATTTCAAAAAAGAGGCAAGAACTATCCCAGGAAGGAGATGACCTTCTATTTACAGAGGAAACAAGCAGCTTGGCATCAGAAAGAAAAAGGACAGAGGACCAATTCATATTTTGGGCGATTTGTGCTGCAAGTAGAAGAGCGTACTTCTCGGCCTGTATGGGGAACAAAACACGGTGTCTTCTAAACTATAGGTCTTACAGCAAGGATTTCAATCAATCACAACAGGTTCGATATTCGGTGTGGCAGCACTCATCTCACGTATAAATGTCCACTTGGATACAAACAAGTAATAACACTAAAGCTCATACCTTTCTTAGTTATTTTCTATCATTTTGTCTTTATAGGGAAACAGAGGATTAAGGACAGATTATTCTCGTACCTGTAGCGTGAAAATGAGTCCAAGATTCATTCAGATATTCGAGTAGATCCCCAACTATAGACTTACTGGACTCACCCTGTGAAGCAGCGGCCTGTATTTCACCATCGGATCATGCCATATGTAAACAATCACATGCGAACACTATTAGTAAATCAAAAGATGAATAGAATGAGAGAGATGACCTCAGATGTACGATCAGAATTGGAGCAAAGGACTATGGAGGTGGAGATCTTGCGAAGTGGGGAGTAACGGAGATTGGAACTAAAGGCTGGTTTCGAGAGGAGAATCGATGGTCTGGTAATGGAGGGAGGGTGAATTAGCTGCAGAAGAGCGCTTGCCGCCATTGCCATTCGTGCTCAAGGATTGATTGCTCCCTGCTTCTTCAGCTCAGCTTACCACCCAACGAACCAAAAGCGTTCTTCTTCCCAGCCAATATCTGGAAAAATTACTTCTGTTCAACATCATAAACCTTAGAATATCATATTTGGTTTTACCCCAAAAAAATGTTATATTGAGCGAAAAAAAATATTCTAACCGTAAAAAAAATAAATAAAATTAAAATTGAAAACTGTAACTTTCACCCTTGACTGGGGTTGGGCCTCGCTGATTACCTCGACGAGACCTAGGAATGGGTCTTTATTGGGCCTAGTATGGGCCTTTTCATTTCGTTGAGATTATGATTGGGCCTGGTCCGGAAATGGTACTGGGCTCAACCTTTGATCTAATTTGTGGGCCTGGCCTTTGATCTGTACTGGGCATTGGCCTAATACTGGGTCTGAACAGCGCTGAGCCTGTTTCTTTGCCAGATACCGAGCTTGGTTTCGTGCCAGCTTCCTGGCCTGAGGCTGAGCCCACATTCGGGCGTTTGATTGGACTTGCTTTGTGCCTTGGAATGGGCGTAGGCCGAGCCGGAGAATGAGCTTTTAAGAAAGGGCCTTCGACTACTAGAGTCTGGGCCTAAACTGACCCTTTTCTGGCCTGTGCGAAACTGGGCCTAGTTCCGGCTCTCAAATTGGGCATGGCTCCATGCCTCAAGCTAACCACCCAACGAACCTGATATGTGGAACAATTACTCTGTTCAAAACATTATAACCCTAAAAATATTATATATTAAAAAAATCGAAGAAATTATGGTTTATTGATCAATTAAGTTTAGTTATGGCGGGGAAAAAAATTATAAAGGAGCATAGCATTAACTCATGACCATTCAATTTCTCTAATGTTCTCTCATTCAACTGGTTGATTGAGCTTTGACGAGATGGAGAGTGGGAGCGAGAGAGCTTTTTCGTTAGCTGTAATGGCGAAAACTCTCGAAAGACCTAATTATCTATCTTACACCATCCAGGACGGGCAGGCTCAGTCGCTCATCCCGGGGCTCATGGCTAGCCAATCGATCAATCAGTCGCTCGATGCCATGACCGGTTCGGGCAAATCAAACTTCGAACCAGGTTAGGTCATTTCCTGTTTCTCAAATTACCTTTCTTCTCTGTAGTGTTGCATCGCAGCAATAGGAGGATGGTCTCGACGTAAGAATTTTCCGTTTGGTTGGACGACTCCTGGGGAGCGAGTAAATTGTCGAACCTAGGTCACAGTTCTATCTGGTGCACATCAAATTTAATTCTTTTTTCTTGGGGCTGAATATCTAAATATTTATTATTCAATTATATAATAACTGACCGTCATAGAAAAATTACGGAAAATTCAATATATCCCCTTTTTTTCCGAAATATATTTATAATTAGAAAATCCTCCGTTTATCCTTCATTCGATCAGTCATTGATGTTGATTTCCTCTCATTTTTCTCCGGTGAGAGAAATAGAAAATCAATGGGGATTTCCCGGGGTGGGGGAGGCGGTGAAAAGACTATGACCGGCAGTCGAGACGGGACAGATCACCGGGACAACAGTGACTGAGCAAATAATAGTTGATTTACTATGATTTTTTTTAGTTAATTAAGATTGTAGTTATGGAAAATTAATGAATTAATTGGGATGTGCTCGATTTTTTTAATAGTGTATATATATAGAATAGTGGACTATGTTTCCAATGACTAGGTGGCTAGGACATGGAGCACAACGCAAGTAAAATGCTAATTTTTGTTCCTAGTCCCTGTCGACTTGCAAAAGAGCATGCACGCCCCTATACCGTGGGAGTGATAATTCTTTATTCGGATAAATGCTCTGCTCGGAATTTCATCATGGCGGAGGCCTCTTCGCCACCCTCATTCCGTAATCTAACACGTCGAATAACGAAAATTCTGTGTAAAAAATAAACGGATTGATCGGGCGGACATTTCTACCCTAATCTCAACTAATTCATCGAATTAATTAACTAAACAAATAAGAATTTGGTAATTATAAACTTTTTCCACTGATATTAGAATTTGTGAAGGGGGGACTGGAAAGTCATGTCACGTTCTGAAAGAAGTCAGCGCTCTATCCTGTCACCGACAGCACTGCTTCAAATCATTCAACGAGAGGCAGTGGTGGTCGGAGTAGTCCAGCACTACTCCACCAGCGAAAACACCCTTCACGATAAAAGGACTGGAAAGCACCTAAATTCCGGTCAAATGACAACATCGGCGAGCTTCTGTCTTGTGTAGACCGTGAGACCGTAATTAACTCCCGATCCCTTTTCGAATTATTATTATAGGTGAAAGCATACATGTATGCATTTTCTTCGCAACGTAAGGCAGTGCTCTTATTGTCGACCCCGTCAAGGTTGCTTGTCATATAATGTTTGACTGAACCCTACGAATATGTCCTCGACCCTATCATCCTCTGATACCATCTTTCAAATTTTGCAAGAAATACAAGTCAAGCGAGCACGTGCAATGGTAAAGCGAGTAGCCAAATGGAGTTCTACTCACTCACCCATGCACATAGCCTCCGAACTGTCCTCGTTTAACAGCTGAATGGATGGCCAAACGAATTCTCTGCAAAACCGCCCACTATCTTGCCTCACCGGAAATCGACCTAACATGATCCAGTAAACTGATGATTTTTCACATCCATGGGCGCAGTTTCTGTAAAAGGAAAATTCTTACCAACAGAGGAAATCGAATGCATTCTCTGAAGAAGTTATGCATACAGGTATCATCTGTTCTACCCACCAAATAGAAGTCGCACATAAGGCAAATACGGCAAGAGAACTAGAGTTCACATCATCTAACGAGTGAGATTGATTCAAACCGAGGAAGTACTTCATTTAATTGAAATGCCACAGCTACCCGCATGAAACAATAGCAGCTAGAAAGAATGATGTATCAACTGCGAGCCAATAAGTAATTGAAGATGAAAGACTAAATTAGACCAACTTCCAGATAAGAACTCTATGAGGTGCATCCATCCGCATGACCTGCATTAGATGCATCGGCTAACAGGTTTGTGGTCAGATTTAAAAGAAAAAAAATGATGCAGAAAGTATCAACAGACAAGCAATATCAAACCTCAAAAAAAGATCAGCAAGAGAGGCACAAGATGCATGCCACCTTCACTATACCTGATCTGTTAGCTGGTTGCTTGGAAGATATATGGTATGCAGCAACCTTCGCTTCTTTCAACTGTATGCATATATGAATCAACAAAACAACCGCTGTGATGATGTATGTGATGCCGTGATACATGCTTAGAACTTTTCAATCCACAAAGGATAATATTCCAGGAACAACTTAGAACTGCACTCTTAATGTGTCAACCCCAGCAATGAGATTCCAACCCTGCATTTAGCTGGCTAAGAGCATTCTTGATATCACTTGGGCATCCCAAAATAACCACTTCTCATTGAGGAGGTGATCTCTCTTATTAAAGCAGTGCCATTCACGTAGACCGTGCAGTCCAATGTCGCCATGGGAATTGGAGAGTGAGAGACAGGGGGAAGAGTGTGATTTAGTATGGCTTTTGCTCTATTGAACGCGCCCCCCGTGCCCCCGCACCACGAAGCCCCTCCCCCTTCCTCAAATTAGGGAAAATATTCATTGAAGATGAAGAAAGGCCTTTCTTCCGGGCCACACTGACTGTTGGGCTTCAATTTCTGTTTGCTACTTCATGCTAGTACTTGTGTTTACCTACTCATATATGATATGGAAATGAAATATATGCTCAGACGGATCTAGAAAATCTACACAATGGGTGAAACTTAGATGGAAATAGGTGAAAGAGTAAACGGACGGATTACAATAGGGTAAGATAAGATAATTTAATACGACGATCTTCCTGGTACGAGGGGGCCAATCCCCGGCCTACACACCCTCCCCAACCCCAAGGCGGAAAAGGATGTTCGCCACAGTGCGTCTTGTGACAGTCATGTTTCTGGTGAAATTCTCAAAACTAGGCTCGAGTTTTCCTTGATGGGCACAGGTTCCTATAAGCTTAGGGGAGGGTTTGGAGTCAACTGATGGAGCTTGGAATACCCTCTATCCAGCATCCATACTACATTAGATAGTACTTTGACACACAATACGGGGCACTGCTGGATATTGGTACATACAGCGTCTATAGTTTGGTCCTCGATTTTCATCCTGCCATTGAGGAGGGCAATGATCATCCAAGAAATCAATCATGTGCATTGGCCAATCAACCCCGCAAGTCACGCTAATGAAAAGTTTCTTCTAATACCTTTTACCTACTTGGTGAAGCTCTTCTTTTTGCTGGGCTTTTCTCTTTTCAACCAACTGCCACTAAAGCCTTTTGCCCTCGCACATGCTGACCAGTACATCTAGAAGGGAAAAAGTGGGGACATTGACCAAGCTCTTCAATGGAAAACAACTGCAGTTACATATACGCATAGGAGGAATTGGCTAGACACAGATATCTAAGCAAATGCCCGAGGCCAAAGACCACAGAACACAGTCATTACGAGAGAGAACCTTGTAGGACAAAACTTTGCTGAAGTATTAATTGATCCAATAATCTGTTGCAGCTTCCATTCCGGACAAAGATGTTTTCTTTTATACAAGTAGACCTTATCGTTTCTCTAGGATACCCTCTCAGTGAACGGATGGAAAAAAAATGGAAAAGGGAAACATAAGTTAAAAGGTGAGAAATCTAACAGATGGGGTCCCACAGGGCCGCAAGTCATGCCCTGACGATGGAATACTTTCCAGTCAACCTCATTATACATATACACTTCTTCACTTTCTCTGTTCTCTTCCATCCTGAACAAAGCTGATTGGTTTCAACCATAAACTCTTCAATGGCGAAACCAAGGGGTCTTTTCGCTGCCTCCCTCGTCATCCTCTGCCTCTGCAGCCACTTCCTCAGATTCTCGGTAGCCTTGCGGCTAAGTGAGCTTGGAGATGAGTTCTCCTGGCTCAAGGAGGAAGATGACGTTGCTGTGGTCCAAACAAGGAGGGAATCACATAAGAGCTGTGACCTGTCCACCGGGAAGTGGGTACTTGATCAATCCTATCCTCTCTATGACTCCAATTGCCCGTATCTCAGTACAGCCGTCACATGCCAGAGGAATGGACGCCCCGATTCCGACTATGAGAAATGGAGGTGGAAACCCCAGAGTTGCTCCATTCCCAGGTGCATTTTTGCTCCTTATTGCCCTTCTCTTATTCTCTGAGTTGTTCCGATTTCTGTGACTACAAGTACTAATTCCCATGTTTTTATGGTACAGGTTTGATGCTTTGAGGTTCCTTGGGAAGATGAGGAACAGAAGAATAATGCTGGTGGGTGATTCTATAATGAGGAACCAGTGGGAGTCTCTCGTCTGCTTGGTCCAAGGAGTCATTCCGACTGGTCGAAAAACTGTGACTTACAATGGTCCTTCAATGGCTTTCCATGCTCTGGTACTCATAAAAATCCCTCTCATCCCATCATGTATATGTAGTTGGAAGCTGAGATTTCATGTGAATGTTGAGCTACAAGCTATGATGTTCGCAGGATTTCGGGACATCAATCGAGTTTTCTTGGGCTCCACTGCTGGTGGAATTGAAGAAGGGGCTTGACAACAGGAGAATATTGCACTTGGACTTGATTGAGGGGAATGCTAAGTACTGGAGGGGAGTAGATGTTCTTGTATTTGATTCTGCTCATTGGTGGACGCATTCCGACAAATGGAGCTCGTAAGACAAAATCATTTGATCTGTTCTTTCACCTTTACTACCACAACACATGGACAGCCCACGTTTCTGCTAATTACGTCAAGTTAATAGCAGAAAGATGCCATGTCAAGGCCACGTCACAGTGTGGCATGAGGATTGTTTATCGCTGCCAACTTTAGCTGGATAAGATGTGGCGATAGTGCTTGTAAATTTCCTACTGTCCACGTGTTTGATAGCTTTTGCTTTAATAGTGAATATCATTGTCTTTTTTATTTAAGTTTTACAACACTGTGTGAGCATCAGATGTTCATTGACTTGAGATCATTTTGCTATTACCATGTGCAGTGTAAACTATGACCAGTTGAACTTTGTTTTGGATTGGCTGATATTGCAGATGGGACTACTACATGGAGGGAAACTCTGTGATCAGGAGCATGAACCCAATGGTGGCTTACGAGAAGGGACTCACAACATGGGCCAAGTGGGTGGACTTAAACCTGGACCCTCGAAGAACCCAAGTCGTATTCCGAAGCATGTCTCCTAGGCACAACAGGTAAGTTCTCCTATACCCTGTTTATTCATTTCGGCATTTCTAGCCCAGGATTCAATGGCAGAAAAAGAAACTTGATTTTCCACTGTTTCCTGAGCAGGGAAAATGGATGGCAATGCTACAACCAGAAGCATCCACTGCCATTTTTCAGCCACCAGCACATTCCGGAGCAGCTTGTGATCCTCCAGGAAGTGCTGAGGAGGATGAGGTTTCCCGTTCATTTACAGGATATCACCTCACTCTCCGCCCTGAGAAGGGATGGCCACCCCTCGGTCTACAGGAAGGCAGTAACCCAGGAAAAACGACAGAACCCAGAAGGGCTTTCCTCGGATTGCAGCCACTGGTGCCTCCCAGGAGTTCCGGATACCTGGAATGAGATGTTGAGTGCTCTTCTTTGATAGTGTAATTGGACAAGTCAATGCTCATTGTCCAGAGAAAAGAAGAATGCTGGGGTTTGTAGAATAATGTGTTCTAGAAGATCAGTGTCCATGATAATCAGTGGAGGAGGTTATCCAGGAGAGGTGCTTATCATATGTTATGAAATGGAAGCTAATTATGTGTTCTGGTTTGTAATTGATTAGACGATATGGTTCTAAGGATAAGTCTAAGCACATGAACAGGGACTCAAATGCACACATCGCTCTAAAGAGTAAAGCATGTGCACAAATTTTCTCACAACAAGAATGCAAAACGACAAAATTCTGCAGCTCCTAAAACGGACTTCTGCCCATCCCAGCACCATTGGATGTGGGGGTAGAACCCCTTTCTTAAGATCCAATCCACTGTCCGGGAGAGGGAGGATCGGAACTGTTTCTCAAAGGAATAATTAGACACACGAAAAACATAGGATTAGGAGTTGAACCAGTTGTCCAGAAGTAGTACGGTATGTTATGGACCAAATCAGCAATTCAGCCACGGGAAGAGAATCGAGGCTGATTAAGGGGAGAAGAAGAAGAACCAAGAAGGGGAAGAGAAGGAGGGTTCGAGAAAGAAGAAGGCGACACCAGAGAGAGGAGAGGAAAACTGTTCATTCATTCCTACGCCTGACCCTCACTGGGCTCTGTTACAGAGTTTTAATCCCCACAGCGGCTTGAAAGGCCAAGAACCACCGGTTTACAATCAACTCCCTCCATTTATTCACTTGTTACAAAAAAGCCACCTTTTATTTTATCTGTATTTACAGATAGACCCCTCAACTAATTTGACCATTACACGGTAAGAAAGAATTCAGAAAGATTTGGTGAAAAATCGGTGATTGAGAGTGGGTATAGAGGATAAACTTTTCAAATGTGCAGAGAAACATCTTTTTTTCCTTTTGTTAGATGAATGATGAGCAGCAAAGCCACATCATGAGGATATGGTGCACCTGCTGTATGGGCCATCATGTGCATTAACTGAATGGGAAAAGAAAAGAGACAAAATGCTAATCGAGAGTCATGGATATTCATCATGTCGTCCACACCTAGACTTGAGATGTTCTGATCCCAGTAGTGCACAAAAAACTGGATTCACTCTGATCCAATAGCTTCCATAGTTACGCACCCTGACCCATTATAAATTTTCTTTGAGATGCCTCTCTAAATGACATCAGAGAGCTATTACTAGAAATTCAGGCAAACAGACCTTGACTTGGTGACAATTGGACAACCCCAAGATGCATTGAGGAACGTAACTTGATAACTTGCAGTGACAATTCTTACACTTCGGTTTGTGTCCATAAAGAGATCTGAAGATACAGAACTTATTCTCTGATAAATCTATTGGCTCTCTGTGATCACCCAGGAGATGAGTCCTAAGAGAGAACGAGCTTCCAAATTATACGCTTATTGTTGCTGTATGTTACATAACTGAATAAAAGAAGACGCTACTCTCTGTGCTGAATAGCATGTCTTATTCTCAACTTAGCCAGCTCCTTAGAGCTTAGGTTGAAAGCCTCCTCCTGCAACAGCTCCTCTTTGATCCCGGACCCAAAGACAGCATCGATAATCCTCTGTACTGCAATTGAAAGGGCGTGATACCATGACATATACAAGTTGGAGTTCAACAAGACCTCTCTCTTTTAGCTCCTCTTGCCACAGTTGAGACAGGAACAGAATGAAGAAATTCCTCCTCATGTTATTGCTCTAGCTGCTAGTGTTTGGTCCTCTACATCCTCAAAGGAGATTGCTTGCAGCAGGTATTGAGTTAATGCCTTCTATTTCTCCCTGAGTTTCCTCTGCATGAATAGTGAATTTTGCCCCGATCAATCTGTTTCTGGGATCTTTTCTGCTTCCTTTGAACCTCATGGTTTCATAAAGGGCTCCAGAGTATACTTCTGAAAATATTCAGTCTCATTGAAGAAGTTGCCAACGTCTGTACCCTGAAAGTTTCAGCTTGTTGAAGATTTTATAGCTCTTTAAACCTCAGGGGAATTGTAACGGTTCTTAACAGTTACTATCACGCAGGATATAGCAAAGCCCCCGAGCAAACAAAACATATAGACCTTCTCTTGGGCAAATTCATTCAAGAACCTTCACCTACCCATTTGAAGATTGAAGTCTTTCCTATGTGAAAGTTCTTGCATTACTGTCTCCTCCGAGAAATTGGACCTGCTAGAGAAAATTGATGGTGGGTGGCATTTTCAGAACTAATGGCAAAAGATGAGCCATTAACAACACCCACCGGACAAGCAGTAGCCATGGTAGTACTGGTGGTAGATCTTCTAACACTGCTGGACGTGGAGACGCTGCCACAATTCCCATATGCATGGCTGACAGTGCCAGAAAATGCCAACAGGGTGTCCACCATGGTAGAGGCAGCAGTGGCTGCCGGACTGTTGGCAAATCCAGGATTCTGTTCACAGTCATTTTGATCTCCTACTGCATACTGAGTCAGAATATTGGAGACCAATTGCCTTTTATTCTTATTTTCCTTCTCCACTTCTCTTACTTGCATGTAATCTGCAGATAGTTGCCGTGTGCATCCTAATGACCATAAGGAAAGTCGAATTAACTGATTACTCACTGCTGCAACATTTTGATCTCATCCTGAATATCCACACTTTTGAACATGGATTAACGGATCAAAAGATGAAGAGGCCCCACAACCAGTCAGCTTGGGTAGCTTCATCTTGGTGCGTAATATTATTATGGTAAGCGTGAAGCGATCGGATGATTAATTCTGTTTTGATTTAACGGAAGAGAAAAAAAAACTGTATCTGTGGCCGGGGCAGTGGCCGAGTCGGGAAATCCAATATGGGCATTATGGTCTCAATTCATGAGCATGTACAGTAAAAGTACGGCTAACAAATTTACTGAATTTCCAGGTTAGATGTGGCTAGTCTATTTGCAAGGATATCATAACGAATTCTCACCAATACATCGAGGCATCTATCACACAGTAATTGACGGCTGTGAGTGGCTACAATTTTTCATATTCACGTGGGGACGAAGTCCAATGAATCAGGACATGACTGGCTATAGACGGTTGACGTCATGCAATACTCTTAAAAGTAAAGCGACAAAGAAGGAGTCGACCGTCATTATCGCCAGTTGCGGGTCAGAGTTTGATTTCTCTCTGCTTCTGCTATAAATAAACCGCAGACGGAGGGAGAGATAGGGACGGAGAGCTTCAGCTCATACGATAGAAGATTTAAGGACGATAATGGCATGTCCCTATGACAAGCAAGCGAAGATTTACTTGGACGCGAGGCCGCATTACCCGAGCGAGTGGTACTCGATGCTCTCCGCCTTAACCCCTCGCCGTGCCCTGGCCTGGGACGTCGGCACTGGAAATGGGCAAGCTGCTCTCGGGGTTACCTCTCCCTCTCTCTCTCTCTCTCTCTCTCTCTCTCTCTCAATAAAATGATTGTTCTTTGTGATAGAAATGGCTCTTCTATTTATCCACATGAAATGTGTTGCATTTTTTTTTCCAGGTTGCGGAGCATTATGATCAAGTGATTGCAACGGACACCAGCAAGGGACAAATTGAACATGGAATCCTGCACCCTCGGATCCGGTACCTTCACACCCCGGTCTCACTCTCTGAGGACGAGCTTGTAAATATGGTTGGTGGAGAAAACTCGGTCGACCTCGTGATCGTGGCTACAGCGATCCATTGGTTCGATATCCCCAAGTTCTACTCTGTGGTGAGGCGGGTGCTGCGGAAGCCCGGAGGGGTAATCGCCGTGTGGGCATACAGCGACATCATAGGAGTAAACCCAGAATTCAACGCCCTTCTGATCCGATACCGCGAGTCTGCTATGCCATACTGGGGTCCCGGAGTCAAGTATATATTCGAGGAGTATAAGAATCTTCCCTTTCCATTTCAGAGTGTGGGATTGGGTGAAGAGGGAAACCCTCTGAAGTTGAGCTTGACAAGGGAGATGAATCTCGGGAGTTTTGTGGGTTGGATGAGGAGTTCGTCAGCAGTTGGTACGGCTAAGGAGAAAGGCGTGGACTTACTGCCTGAGGAAGTTGTTCGAGAATTCGAGAAAGCTTGGGGTGGACCCGATTTGGTCAGAAATGTTACCTACAATGTGTTTATGATTGCTGGGAAACTGAAGGAGTGACTGTTTTCTTTTTGTTGCTAAATAAGGAGTGACTGTTTTCACTCGACTTTTAGTGGGCTAACATGGTAGTGAGAGACCATGATCTTGCTGACATGCATTTCAATAATGGTAAATCTTGTGTCATCACATCCTCATGTCCGCCCAGAGATGGGTGGCGAAAACAATCTTTCATATGATTCTGTTATCAAACGACATTCATTCCTGAGGGTATCAAATTTAATCCCTGTTTCCATTTCCAATGTTGCAGAGCAAAGTGAAAAATGAGCATATTAGGTAATCCTTGCAAGGCATGAACTAGTCTGACAGCTAAATGGTAAATCCATAATTTTCAAAGTGGCACCACAGATGTTAAGCAGTACAAAGAAATTGTGAACAGGCATGCATCTAACTTCAAGAAGCTCATATTACGGGGCAGAGAATCCTTAAATTCAACAGAGTATCCACATTGGAATATGATGTCCTCTGCACATCCCAGTTAGAAGCACCTTAACATTTTCGTACTATTCCATTACAGTTTCTGACTGCATCAACATTTAAAAACTCCACATACGAACAGCCACAGTAAGATGATCACCACCAGGATCGCTCCACCCAGCATAAGCTTCATCTGTAGATTCTGAAGCCACATTTTTCTTCGCAGTTGCTTCCCTTGCCTCTGGAAAATGTCAGCCTATAAGCAAAAGATATGTTTCCATGGTTAAATAATCAGAATCTACGCCCCATTAAAGTTCAATAATAGATAGAACATACCTGGAACTGTAAATTTTCAGTTTTGTCCACTAGGAGTTCTATCCTTTCTCCACGGTCCAAAACCTACATCAGGAAGTAGATAGTGAGTATGGTAAAGGTTCAGTTTAAGAATTTGCAGAGATAAGCTGGAGGGCTTCTTAAGAAGGCACTGCAATGAGATGTGAGAGGGCATTGATAACACTGGTGGCCTCAGAATAAGCCTGTTCACTTACTTGTCTTGGTTGGCTCACCACTAAACCTATACTAAAACAAAACTAACGACAATCAAATCACATGAAAAGAGAGCACTCAAACATAATTCAGTTGGCCCAGGATTACAATCCAAAAACCTACTGCAGACAACAAGTATTAAAGAAGCTCACTCTGTACCACCTGTCTTAGTAGCGACGCTGTCTTCACATGATAATATCTTAACAAAGCAAATTAGTTCGCACATCCAAACCCATACCTTCTCAATATTGTCAATCATAACACCCTTGACCTCGGATAGCTGAGCTCTCAACTTTGATATCTTACTGATTTCCTCAGGATGGTCCATGCAGTACTGCATGTGCTCCTTAAGTATCGGACTGGTAAGAGCGGAACAGATTAAAATAATGGCAGGATCAATCACAGAGAAGACATTAAACCAGGGGAAAAAATTATAGATACAAACCCAAATTCTCTATCAAGGTTATAGGCAATGCTAAACCGGTCTTCAAACCAATCATCGATTTCCTCATCATCAGCAAGGGGATCACTCTCCTTCCCAGTGCTGGCAATACTAGCACCATAGCGCTGTTTAAAATCATCCTTCACTCTTTCGAGGAATACAAAAGGTACACTCCTCCCAACAGATTCATCAGCAACAACAAGAAAGACTGCATTCCACCAATGATAGTATTCAAACCTCAAAGTCAATCGGATTCTGAGATCCATTGATCACAAGAACAGATTCATACCAAATCTGCTGTCAATAAGGAAGTTAAAGGTATGCCCATCGCACGAGTATGTATATTTGCTACTGTCAGAGGGCAGCTTCTGCAAGCACTGAACAGCAATGGTACTGAAGTTCCCTGAATACGAGGTATGCTCTGCTAACACTACAGTCCCTTTAGCAACGAAACTGTATATGAGACCTTTCTGACTCATTTATCTGGTTGCAAATGTAGGTTTTGAAAACCTACGAGAAACTTCAAACAGCGACCTGTAAACAATAATCCAATTAGATTGAGGTTACCGTGTTGCCCCATTCCAACATCACTGAAAATAGGAGGAAAGAAAAGCAGCAAACTTCTTTATGGAAGAAAACCAGTCAGGCTGTAACCAACTTGGTTATGGAATGAAATTCATGTCATGACGGAAATGTAGATGCGCTAATCCTTTGTTCCTTAAGAGTAGATTCCAGAGATGAAGCAAGTTTTCAATTGGAGGTAGATGCAGTAGGGCAAGAAATTGCAGGAATCCAGCATGCGGAAAGTCCTTGTATTTTATGATTCACATGCAGGTACAGCACCTAAGATCATCCGTAGATGCCGACAATAATTATGCTTTGGCAAACAGTGATACATGGCCAGCAAGGTCTTGCATCAAATAGCAGCGCAGCAAAGGAATTTACTAAGAGCTCAGCACACGATTCAAAAGAGAAGCTTATTCCATTGAATTCCGGTACTCAAGCTCAGAACGGCGAATCAGACACTGAGGCTGCGACTGACAAACACATCAGATAAGAAGCAAATCACAAAACCGCGAAACCCCGCGGATCGGTCATCGCCAAAAGCTACAGAGCAGTGTAGCAGGATGAAATGCTGCGACCAAAAATAAAATAGAAAGGAGCAAATATGACCAGTACTACCGTTATCCCACGACAAGGGATTCTGGCCCAGGAAAGTGAATTTCACTTCTGAGATTGAAGATCGCAGTTTACCCGAAACCCAACAAGGACTCCCGCTGAAGGAGAAAGAGTAGAAGGGTATTAAGAGGGGAGAGAGAGAGAGAGAGAGAGAGAGCTGGGATTTTTCAGTAGCTGATCGCGGAGGATTAAGGCGAGGGGTAAGTTTTCACTCTCAATGTCTCCGTCTGGACGAGACTTAGAACGTGTAAAAGAGAACGGGCTGCCCTTTTTCTTTATCGATAGATTTGGATGTTGCAGTTACTACATATGTCACTCTGACGCCGTATGAAGAACAGACTGCAACCAGAGTTGGAACTTCCCTTGTGACAAAGATAACAAGAAACCAGACAGAAGGATGACAATTTCCATGTTGGCTTGTCAACTGAAACTCTCACGATTGTTCGGGATAGAAAACCGACATAAGAAGCTTAAGACATAAAGATGAGACAATTTAAATAAATTTCGATCAATCGTGAACGTATGGAAAATAGTGGGAGATTCGTCACCCAGTAAAACCAAACACATCACTGATAGATTAAATTAAAAGTTGTGGAAGATAAGTCATATAGTGGCACGGCTTCAAATGGAGAAGTGGCCAGCTTGCCCACCAATGTCTAGTCTGAGGCAAAGACAAACCACAGGTTGCAGCCTACCAAATGTTCCAAATGGCTTGCTTCTTCAAAATCAGATGAATTTGAAGAATTATATGGACAGGTCACAACAGCTGAATGATTTTTTTTTTTGGGTTTAAACAAATGTTTGGTTAGGACCAAACTTTAGCTCTGCAGCAGATAATTTTGCAGAGCTAGCATGCATTGATTGGGGCAATATCAACGGACCCCAGGCCTGATGCCAGCAATAGCTGGGGCAGCGCCTCGGGTGGTCCTCACATATGAGACATAGTCACTGTAGTGCATACTGAATACTGTGCTCTGATAACGGGTCAGTTTTATGCGCTTCCTGAGATATTCTGTGATAGTCCCATTGTAGCCAGCTTTACGCATCAGGGAGTCAATAGCTTCCACTTTAGTCCAACCTGTAAAGAGAGTCCATTCATACAAGGAATGATTAGCTAGCTGAATGAAAGAAGAACACTCCATGAAAATGGCCCATGCCTGCATAGTAAGGAGAATATGTAAATGATGCAAAAACATCATCCTTCCCTGGACAATTCCTAATAGGCCAATGTGAGAAGGACAATTCTGAGATCAACCTTCATGGGCAGCCACCTCAGGTAAGTACGTAGCACTTCGCCTTGTACTGTAATCAGGTTCACTGAACTCAATAATAATACCATGCTTTCCTACCTGCAGAAATAACTTAACGAATCAGGAGCACATATAAACATAGGATTCATAACTAAGGTCACTGCAAAGAATGTGTGATTCACTCCAAGAACAATCTTATATCAAGCAAAGCGATCTCCTCTCTTATGCAAACAAATATCCTCATCATTACATAACGGCCTAGGAAAGTTTCTAGACTACAAAGCACAATTTCACATTACGACAACAAATGGAATCTGGAAGCAGTATACCTCCCAATCAAGATAGTGGTTAGCAGTTTCATAGTCGGTCAGAATGGAAACTGTACATTCTAGGGAAGGCAGCTCCCTAGCATGTATAGGAGGAAACCTCCGGTCCCTCAATGCACTGCAAGATCAAGCACATAGAAGATGCAAGGTCATTGAGACAATCTATCAGAGCAGAAGACATATACAAGAAAGCAGCACAACTTTAAATTATGAAAAACCTTCTCAAGCTGACCTGGTAAGAGCATAGTCTCTGAACCCGTTTATCAAGCAGCGGGCCTCAAGAGTCCCAATACATCCACGCAAACGAGGCTCTCCACCATTGACCACTTTCTTCCAAGTCACGAACAGAGGGCTGAAGGATGCAATGCCGTTATCATCATAGCCATAATCAACATAAATGCAATAGACAAGGCTGTCTCCTTTCAGCTCAGTATGGACACAACTTCCCCATAAAAGATGGAAAATGCTAGCATGGTTGTCAAGGAGTTCCAAGTCCAACTTTCAGGATATGATCAAAGGTCTCCGTCTTTCAACTAGTTCATTCACTTAAGAGTTCCAACTTTAAGGATTGAATCACAAATTTCCATCTTTCAACCAGTTCATTCACTCAAGAGCTCCAACTTTAAGGATTGAATCAAAAGTTTCCGACTTTCAATTGGCCCATGTACTTCACCTCCTCCTGATTGACAGAACTCAATGGACAACCAACAAGATGATATTACCCCACTATATCTCGGTTTATATGGTAGAATGTCAGAAAAGGAAAAAAAAGGAGGTGACTTTGCAAAAGAAAAGTCAGCATAACTGAAGAAAGAAATTCACTTAAATCAACTGCAAAATCACAGGTTTCGTTAGCCACCCAGGCTCCCAATCGATGAATGGATGATACCCCACTCAAGCGATTCAGGCAATTAACTCAGAGAAAACACTGCGTCACGTGGTACGATCTAACGAAATACAAGTACGTTCAGAAAAAAATTCAAGGCTTTACAACACTAGCAGAGAAGCAAGATTTCACATAGGCGAGCAGGAAATAAGCAATAAACCCAGGAAAACATGGAGAAAGAGAAGGCAAAGGAGATAGATACTGTTGAGCGGCATCGAAGGCAGGAGGAGGGGATTCCTCGTTGTTGTAGTGAGCCACGAGAGTATCGAAGCAGTACACAACCATCTCCCGGTTAGCCGCCACCATTCTTACAAACAGAAAGCTCAGCTCTTCCCTGTTTCCGCGTCTACCGGAGAGAGGAGGGAACAGGGAGGTGACCGGTGCACCGCTCGGAGCTTAACAACCCGATCGTCCAATCTGGCAGCGGCCGCCGGCTGACGGTGATGGTGGGGGGGAGACTAAGATCGGCCGATTGTTCTAGGGATTCCACTTCCCGTATTCGATTCAGATTAGATACACCGTACTGGCAAAGCAAGCAGCGGAGATATATAGGGGGGGAGACGGTGGTAAAAAACACATAAAAGCTGTCGCCCTGCTCCCCGTCTCTTTTTCTTTCTCTGGGAGCCAAATAATTGAGACTACTTTTTGTTTTTTGGATGCGTTTTTAAAGGAAAAGAGTAGTAATTAAATTGTGATAAATATAATTACCAATTATCTGAATAATTAAAATAATTATTTTAATTTAATAAAAATTATTTAAATCAATTTCATTAGTATTTCCTATTTTATCGTTTTATATTAAGATTATCTATACACACTAATTTTGACTGGATGTCCGCGTGTAAATACACAAAAATAACTCTCTAATAATTTTTTTATTATATTAGAAATTTATGGCTGAAAATTTTTTTATAATAAAATTTAAATTTATAATTTTTTAATTATTAAATATTCTCACATCTTTTATCACACAGATAAGAGAAACTCTCATCCTCTCTCTCTCTCATATTCGACCAAAGCCCAGATGGTCCCATAATCACCGTATAAAGAGAGAGCGCTTGTCTATTCTCTCCTCGGTGCACTCTAGATGTTCGACATTTTGGGTAAATTTGACATTTTCCTAAATATATTCCTCATGAAGCCACTCAAATTTTCTTGGGAAAAAAAATCCCTTTAAGACATTATCGCAATTCACAGAGTCGTGCGGATGATCATTTGAAAATAATTTTTAGAGTTATGCTAATCAATATTACAAATCAACTGTCTCCCTTTTTTTTTTTTTATCAAGATCAACACTTGAATTTCCACACGCCATGTGGGTAGTCAATTCGTGATCTTTTTCCCCCCCAATTCCAATAAGTCGATTACAAGCTTACGGTAGTAAATAGAAAACAGGTTCACACGACATCATCGAAGGCCAGAGATACCGATTCATGATCCGCTCTACTCCTTCTTGTCATATTCAATCTGTCATGTTAATGATATGTGATTGGTCCTCAACTGACGAATCTTGGAGTTCAAGATTTGCATAAAAATGCATTGACAGAATGATGCTAACTAGCTAACAGCCTCTACAATATTACTAAAAATCGAAAGGTCAGAGTATGGGAGAGTGTTACTTGCACGCAACCAAAGAGCAAGACCAAGATTCTTAGATGTTGGTGACCACAGCACCGACCGACAGGCATCAATATGACAAGCAATAATTCGATTATCTGCGGTCGTGATTTTAAAGTACATAATAGACGATTAATCCTCTGCAATTAGTCGAGAAGCAGAGCTCGAGATCTCTTCCTGCACGCTTCTAGCACTGATACTTACGCATACCCGGAACAGAAATCAGCAACTAAACGAAGAAAATACAGCAGAGCCTCGCTATACAACCTCTCTGAACTCATGCTTTATCAGGCCGATTGACTTGAGGCCGTAGAGAATGGCTATGCTTAGGAGTTAATCTCGAAGCCTTGCTCGTATCCAAGCTTTTATGGCAGGCACACCAATGACCAATGCAAAGTCCTTTCCTGCTCAACCATACAATACATTGTCCATCAAGCAAAATTCAGTCACCACAAGAAGAGTTAACCGTCTTTGATTTTTATTTTTATTTTTGTTTCCTCCCCCGAAAGAGGAGAAGGTAATAGTAATGCACAGCTATTGCTTGGTATTCGCAGAGCTGTCAGAAAAACTTTCGGCTGTAAATGTTAACCGACTCAGACGGTAGATAAATTCCTCGATCTCAAGGAATCCATGAAGGGTATCGCATATCACAGCAATCCCAATCTTCTCTGTTTATTAACTTCGACAGTAGTATATTTGGATATAGAGAAATGGAGAGAAGGGGAGGGGGTAAAATGCTGATGAAGGAATACGAAGAAAAGGTACAGCCGACACTACATGGAACTGTGATGAAAATTCTCATGACATCAGACCTACCATTCTGTTTCTGCCATCTTCCACAAGGGCCTTAGCACTGGCCCAAGACATTTGTCCCCTTTCGTTCCGTGTTGGGCTTGGGCTAAGAAGTCGATCCCAGATTGGTCTTGCGTGCCGGTTGTGTGCATTGAAATCGATGATTTCTGCTGCTGGCTAGGGTTGAAGGAGCTCAATCTGCATCCAGGGAGATTCCCTCTTCATATCCCCTTTCGCTGGTCTTCAGTGCGCGAAATTACGAGAAGCTACATATGAAGACCGATCATCAGGATTCAATGAGGATTTGGATTCCCCCTCACCTTCCACACGATAACAAAATTACATTAAAATGCATCATGAAACCAAGGGAAGGCACCCGTACCCGGTTTTGCACTCCTCGAGTTCATAAGCTCTTCCACCTAAATTCTCAAGACAACACTGAAAAACCGGGGAAAGAGTCATTTCTCTCAACATTTCAACTATTCTCTCCTCATTGTCTTCCTATGTCGAACCTTATAAGAAATACTAGCGCCTCCTTCTCACAGCTCAACTGTGAATTGGAGACTAACTACAACTTCTTATCCAAAACTTGTCTTCTACTCTTAGGTGCTTGTCAATCCAACATACACACGGGACCACCAGATTTGAATTAAGATGCTGTTACAGAATCACACTTCTTCTGGATGAAACTCCAACACTCCAACCTCAGTGCTTCTCGCAGCTACAAAACCATTTTTGACAAACATGAAACCAAACAGAGAGTTTCCCGAAGTTTCTTCTGCATTCGGACATGAAAAAGGGCAAAAAAATGAACGTGCAAGAATCCCCGCTTACCTGAATGCTTATTCTATTTCATTGAATGGTTCCTACACAGATACATATTTGGAATTTCAACCTGTACCTCCCAACAATTATGTTCTTATAATTCCAATATGTTAGAAGAGATTTCTAAATGAAACCAAAATCTTCACTCTTCTGACCATCTATGACATTTCCTAGAACAGATAAATAAGAGGGATATTCACGGATGATGTTTCAAGGTCCTATCCCACCTAAGCCATCTGCTTCTTTTGTATGTCCAAGAAAAGGGAATGTACGGTGTGGCGCCTTCGATGAACTTTACATTGAATGACCAGAATGTTGGTATCCCGATGATTCTCCCTGGCCTTGATCAGGCGGTTGGTTTGGGATGGGAAATTGCTCCTGATCTGGAGATGATCCCACGCCAGAAATCCAGTTCCTATGCACTGGCCCCGGTACTAGGTTGCTGTCGGCGGTGGTGATGTCATGAATGCTTGATCTCTTCCTCTCCTTCTTTCCTGACGTTTGCCGGAGGAAGTATTTCTGAGCGTGGCTAGCAACCTGGGTCGGAGTCCTAGTTACAACCACATTCCTCGAGATGCTCCTCCAGTCGCCCTTCCCGTAACGTTCGAGCCCAACCAAGAACAATCTGTCGGAACAATTTAGGCAATTACTTTACCCAGTTGCCCGAAAATGCTATCCATGGCAGATTCCGGACGCTAGACGCTAATATTCTGGTCCGTCACTCTGAAAACAGAGACAGCTGCCAGGTGTGTTTCTAAACCTTTGGCAATTACATACATGAGAGAGGCTATGAATGAACGCGAAATGCGATCGATGACCTTATGCATGGCAAAAGAACAAAATTTTCACGAAGAAAGAGGACTAAAATTGACAGATTCTGACACACCTCAAAACACACCGTTTCATAAACCTAATACGATCCCAAGATAAAGTCAATTTCAATTATTCTCTTTACCGCCATCATTTTTCTCAAAATGAAGATAAAATTAGGCAAAAGGGCGTTATCAATCCTCAACAGTCAAGGGTGGGACAGGATCGAAAGGATTCATTTTTTATGAGAGGATAGAAAAGGTTCTCGGCTACAGAACAGAGGAAATCAATACAGGAGCAGGGCATTATTTGCAGATCAAGAAGCAAAGCTCCAGCATTCACTGGCTATTGCAAAGTGAAAATTTCCAACTTTGTATCTTCTTCAGCGTAATCAAAATCATGGAATCGACCAAGGTCACACAAAACCACCGGAATGGATCGATTCTTCCTCAGATTTCAGTAGTCTCCGCAATATCAGAGCAGTCAGAACAGAATCAGTAAATAAAAAGAAAAAAAAACATGGACTTTTCTTTGTCTCTCTCTCTTTCACGTACCTGTGTTCTTCCTCAGTCCACGGTGTCCCCTTCTTCCGCTCGGCATCGCCCTTTTTCGGCTTGGATCCCAACGAGATCTGACCCGCGGGGTCCCAACCGTCCCCCAGTCCGGTCTCCGCCGACTCATGCACGTAGCTGGGCAGCTCGACCCGGCCCGAGTCAATCTCACAGACATCGTGGACCAGATCGTCGTAGTGCTCCTTCACCTCCGCTGGCGACCTCCCGGGGAGCTCACCGGCGATCCTCTGCCAGCGGTCTGGGAGGTCCTCCGGGAAAAGCACCAGGGCATTCTCGAAGACCTTGTCCTCGAATCGGGACCACCGAGTCAGAGGTCGATTCGATTCGGAGCACGCTGGTCGAGACCCTTTCTCGGACATCGGATTGGAATGGAATTGAGTCGGACTAATTGTACTATGGCTTCTTACAGATTTCACGGGTTTGGTAGGAAGATTTTGGGAGGGTTTTTGTTTTTTGGGTGGTATTGTATTTATATGGCAAACAGGGGAATGAACCTGTCTGTACAAGGAGAAAGAAGCCTTCATGCACCGGGGTCCATGAAAGCCGGAATCAGAAGTGTGGACAATTGTCATGCTAGACCAGGACCCCGACGGGAACCTGCCCAATATGATAGGTTTCCGATAGATCTTACTAAAATTTGGGTGAGTTCCGGGTAAGAATATCATGAACCGGTCAGTTCCGATTCTAATTTCAACTCGGAGGGTACTCAAAATTGAAACGGAATCCCAAACGTGAAAACTTCTTTTCGTAATTAATTTCGATCATCCATGACTTATCCGTTCGAACTCTAATTCTTGTGCACTTCGATCCCTAATTCGATGATTTTTCGTCTGGTATTACAATTATATGGATTTATCATCTAATTTTCTTGTGTCAATAAATATCCAATAATTTAGGAAAATCTATAAAACATAATGTATATAAGACATTTACATAAAATAATGTCAAATATACTAAATTTAGATAAAATAACTACATTAAATAAAAAAAATTATGAAAATTCACATTGAACTTTAGTAATTATCAATAATTAAACATAAAAAGATTTTAAACATGTTTCAACATAGTTCTCAAAACGTGTCATATAATACATGTCCTTGGTAGGTTTGATTTCTATATTTGACATGGTAGGGTCCACATACAAAACTTTGGAATCAGTCTATCATAATACGGTACAGTTCAAGTATCATTAAGAGAGAGAGAGAGAGAGAGAGAGGGGGGGGGGGGGGGGGGGGGGGGGGAGAGTAGGATACCCATGCCTGATCTGGACGGTTCATTCTACTGTCCAAGTAGTAGGTGAACCGGGTGCATGCAAATGTTGGATGAAATAGGGGCTTATAGAGAGGAGAAGATGGAGTAGGGTTCGGTTGTTTTCATGCGTACCAACTCGATCTTCTCAAGCAACCCATGATTTTGCTTTTATTGGTGCCTAATATTATTATTATTTTTCTAATTATACGTCCATTTTTTTGTCTTTTATTATTTTTATTATTAATCAATCTGAAAACGAGTCTTCAACTTGATAAATTAGTGAAAATTTGTCACATCAGGTCAAGTGAATCGGAGCTGGCCTAGGTTTGATGGTTGACCGGAGAAGTGTCGTTTAGTACCAAGTACTCAACTCGGCGCTGACACACCAGCTCTGAGCCCTGCGACCTTATCCACAGCCGCCTTTTGACCTATTTCTTAAAAATATATATAATTTATTTTTACTCCGATGAGGAAAAAAAAAAACAACTCTTTTATAAAAAGAATGTGAAAATTTCATTTTTCTGTTTTATTTTAATTTTATCCAAAAATTTCATGATAAATTCAATTATAAATTACAAAGAGGTAAAATTGTATATTTTTCTTGAGAAATTTTAATTTTAATATCATAAACGATGGGATTTCGAGGGGGAAAAAGATATCAATTTGCGTGACGGAGAAGGTAGCCTACACGAGTGGCTTTCGTAATTCCACGTGGCATTTTGCCGAACAAGCCGCATGCACTCCTCTTTCCCTGTCTCCCTAAAAGAGAGTCGCACGAAGTTTTGGATAAGATGACTTTGCCACGTCATTCTTGCCAGATTGCAGCCGCCAGACGGCAAAACTGCTAAGGGGAAAAAAAAATGAAGGCCCAGATACAGAGAACAGTTTTCTGAAGGAAAAGGAAACGGAAAAGGAAAACGGGGAAGAACCCAACCAAGCTTCTCCATTCAGGAGATTGGCCCAATAACTCGGGCAATTTAGCAATTGGGATTTTGGGTTGGGCCACTCTCAAACTACTTCAATGACCCAAACAGAAGAAATAGCTGGCTCTTCGCTTTGCATCTATCCTCTTCCCAGTTGAAGAGGCAATCCGGCTCGATCAGGTAGGACGACAGCACATTTGAGCCACGAACGAAAAGCAGCGACTCCCTTGGTCAGACTTCCGGTGGGGGTACGTTCGAAGTTGATATTCACACGCGATGCCTCTCTGGCTAGTATGTTAGACGTAGGCATCCGGTCGACCGCGACGGCTCATTAGAAGGGCGAATATGCGTGAAATGCAAGCGAGCATTTGGGACCATTCTGTGAAGCCAAAAGAAGGAAAGACAGGAGAATAAAAGAGACACTGAAGAAACGAAAGGGTAGAGAGAGAGAGAGAGTAAACTAATCAGAGCCAGAAAGCTCACCAACTTTCTAAAGAAATTGTCTGCACATGTGTGTGAAAATCTTGACCCATGATGAGTGATACCTATTGTCTATTTCTTGGTCTGTGTCATTGATGGACTTAAAATGAGTCAATTATTAATTATAAAAAATTGAGATTAATACGATATTATACCTTAACCTACCATTAAGAAATTTTATATTTTAATCTAATGTGACCATTTCTTGGCAAAATTCTGACATCCTATCCAAGAAATCTCCCCCCACTTTTCCCAAGCAATTGAAATAATAAAATCCCCCACCACTAATACCATCACGCAGAACCAAAAAAAAGACTGTGACATGTCCTCTGACAGGGAGACCATTTGTAATTTCCTTGTTGCCAGAAGTAGTGGCTTGATCTTGTGCTTGGATATGGACCCAACCGATAGTTTTATAATTCACGAGCGTCAGGCCCCCACAGTTGGGTCTCGATCAACTAGTGATCATCAATTAACCACCGCAGCAGAGCATATATATTTTATGTGACTTTCTAATGGGCATCTTTGAATTTGCAGGTTGGATTTCATTGGAACATCGATGACCCTGGGCACGATTTTCTGAGACGGTGAAAGTACACTGAGGGTTCAGCAAAGGGGATTCGATCTTTGAAAGATTCTCATGATTTGCGGTATGTTGAGCTTCACATACAAATTCCCTGACAGCAGAGCATAACATCCGAGAGCCACAAGTACCAGTCGCACGTGGGACGAGTTGAAAGTTCGATCGAAGCTCGAACTAGCATGTGCTTCTTACAGGGGTTAGGATAAACCCCAGGAACGTCTTCCAGTTAATATTGGCGCATAGCCGACCAAGCAACAGTGAATGGAATTGGGTCCATCAAATGGAGAAAAAGGGTCTAAAGAAAAAACAAAAGAAGGGAACAGTGTCGATTGGCTTCCGACTCATTCTCACATCAGAGTCCACTCCATTGTGCTCCTCCTGCTCTGTTTTGTCTGGGCAGACGGACCATATCGAAGAGTCTGTCTAAGCTCATAAATCTAGCGAGACAGCACGGAGCTGCTGCTCGGCTCTCTTCCCATTTGTGTCCGAAAATTTGATATGACATGATCATCAAAGCCCGTTGACTCTGTGATCGACACTGCCACAAGAAAACCAGCATATAATTGCTCCGTGTAAAGTTTGAAGCGTAAGAGATAAATTCATCACCAAGGGGTTATATAAGGAATTGCTCAAGAATCCAAGCAATGCTAACAGCAGTAAAGATTCCAGAGTCAACAACTCACCTGATGGGACAAGCCGATGTCTTCCTATCCATCGTCCTTTCTTATCCGGTTTGTGAATAATCGATGAACAACTGCTTCCCTTTCTTTTACATACAGACAACAGATTCACGTAGCCCCACCATGGATACTATTCGCAGCCTCTCCATTGTTATTGCCTTCCTCTTCAGTGCTTCCAGAGTTATCCTTTCTTTCCTTCCCATGGCGTGTCAAAGTCACGGCCGTCCAGCATTCGCCTTTCTAATGCCCCCCCCAAATAAAATATTGAAATCAGGATCTGCCCCCCACCTTTTCTGTCTTATGCGGAGATGATGCAAGCTTCTGTGGGCAGAGTTTGGAATCCCCCTCATCATCATCATCATCATCATCATCATCCTGATCGTTGGACGGAAAAATAGGTGTTTCTGCAGGAAGCTGCACATTCTCATGTAGCAATGGAGAGATGTTCGAATCTATCGGGTTAATAAAAAGTCACGCGTTCAATAGAAAGAGCTACAATTGATATGATTTTATTAGCTTGAAAGTCATTCATGAGTTAAAAAGAATCACCGTTTCATAGCAAGCAAAAGAAGATTTTTCCTTCAGTGGGCCACGCGGTTCGGGGTTGGATGTTGGTCAATCTGGAAATGGAGGGATCTTAAGGGTGCCTGATCCGGAGTTTGGATGGCCTCGGCGAGGAGGGACATCATCAACCAGGTTGCAAACTCCTCCTCTTGGGATGGGCTATCGACGTCTAAGCCAGCTGAGATGAGACCGAAGGAGTGGAGGAGATGGATTAAATGGGTGAAGCATGAGCCGGGATGGTTGAAACTGAATACGGACAGGACGGCTAAGGGAAACAGGCTTAGTTGGCGCGGGTGGTATCTTTCGGGACGAGTCCGTTAGGTGATTGAGAGGTTTTATGCACCGTGTGGGCATCTTCACGTTCGTGGGTGCTGAATTATGGGAAGTAAGGACAGGGCTTCAGCTGATGTGGGACTTGGGGTGTCGGAATATCACATCGGAGGTGGACTTGGAGGTAGTAGATCATGCTTTTAAGAAGCACTGACATGGGCTGGCGTCAAGAAATTTTACATGATATATACATACAGAATCATAGATCGGAGCTGGGCGGATGTACTTAGGCACACCCTACGGGAGAGGAATGGTTATGCAGATTGGCTTGCCAAAGCAGCTTTTGATCGACCGACGGGCACTCACAAGATTGCCGTCTGCCCGTCGGAGCTGCAACTATTGCTTTTCGGCAACATAACAGGGGTTTCCATTCCCCATATATGATGCTCTTTGTAATTACTTTTTGACTTTGAGTGTCCAGCCACGTTTCCCTAAAATAAAACAGAGAAGATTCTTCATTTTAAAATTGATTTTTGATGTGCGATCGAGAAATTTCAATTTTTGGTTTCACCATTGGTCAAAATTCCGTACTCTCCTTCACGACCTTGTGTGTAGTTTGAGGAAGAAAATTCAATGGCCCCCTCCCAAGTCTAATCCGCTCTGCTATAAAATCCCCTGATAATTTCCCTTCTCTCCCCTGTCTCCCACTCAAAAGTATATCTCCCCCTAGAGAGAGGGAAGAGGGAGCTCTCTCTTTCATTTCCATGGAGAGTCTCCAACATGGTTCCTCTTTCTCGAGCTTAGGGGCCTACCTCCATTCCCTGTCTCAGACCCCAGCCCGTCTCGCCCGTCGGGCTTTCTCGGTCTCGACCTCCTACGAGGAGATGAGCCGGGTCCGGTCCCGTTCTGGCTCAAACATGGCCAAGACCCTCCGATGGCCCGATCTCGTCGGGTTCGGCCTCGGCGGGATGGTCGGAGCGGGAATCTTCGTAACGACTGGGCGTGCTGCTCGTGTCTGCGCCGGCCCTGCCGTGGTGGTCTCCTATGCCATTGCCGGTCTGTGCGCTCTCCTGTCCGCCTTCTGCTACACTGAGTTCGCCGTCGACATGCCAGTCGCTGGCGGTGCCTTCAGCTACCTCCGCGTTACCTTCGGTGAGCTTCCGCCCATCGAATTTCCTAGCACCTTTAGCCAGCTCTGTTTTTCTTCCATTGCAGTGCTCGATTTCTCTTGGCGCATCTCTGTTTCTGAAGTCCCGAGTCTTTAATCTCATGAACTTCTACGGTTCAGGCGAATTCGCGGCGTTTCTGACGGGGGCGAACCTGATAATGGAGTACGTAACGTCGAACGCCGCTGTGGCGAGGAGCTTAACGGGCTACATGGCCGCCGCCATCGGAGTCTCCTCTGCGAATTGGAGGTTCACCGTCGCTTGGCTTCCCAAAGGCTTCAACGAAATCGATTTGGTCGCCGTCACCGTTATCTTGGCCTTAACCCTCACTATCTGTTACAGGTAAAAAAAAAAAGAAGAAGACGAAGAAGAAAACCTAATAAAAGAGTTAATTCATTAATTTTAATTCAACTTTATTTATAATGATGATACACAATTACATAACAAGAGCCTCATCTATAATCGATGTGATTTGGCAGCACGAGAGAGAGCTCGGTGGTGAACATGGTCCTAACGACACTTCACCTGTTGTTCATTGCCTTTGTGATCCTGATCGGGTTCTGTAGAGGGGACTGGAAGAACCTCACCGAGCCGGGCGACCCGAATCACCCGGGCGGGTTCTTCCCCTATGGTGTATCGGGGGTCTTCAAGGGGACGGCGCTGGTGTACATGAGCTACATTGGATACGACGCCGTCTCGACCATGGCAGAGGAGGTCCAGAACCCGGTCAAGGATATTCCCGTAGGGGTTTCGGGCTCCGTCATTCTCGTCACGGTTCTCTATTGCTTGATGGCCGCTTCAATGTCCATGCTCATTCCTTACGACATGGTAACTACCATTCATATCGTCCTCCTGAGATCTTATCATCAAATATAGTGCACAAGATAATAAATTTTATGTGATCACTTGAATTGAAATAACTAAGAAGTTTCATAAGATCCTCGTGACCTATGACTTCATACGCCATGCGTCATTTTCCATATTTTTCCCCCGAAAACAAGCACGGAAGTTCACCAACAGGAAGCGTAGACCTTTTCCAAGCTTTGACCGGTGCACAGATGTGCGCATTAATACCATGCTATGTGATGGTGATGAGTGCTGCCTTTTTTATTTATTTTCCTCAACTGTACGCACGTGATGTTCACGTTAGTTTCCCTGGCGCAGATTGACGTGGATGTACCGTTCTCGGCGGCCTTCAGCGGCGGAGGAGGGCGGCGGCGGCGGTGGAGGTGGGTGTCCAACGTGATCGGGGCCGGGGCCAGCTTCGGGATCCTGACGTCGCTCTTGGTGGCGATGCTGGGGCAGGCCCGCTACATGTGCGTCATCGGACGGTCTGGAGTGGTCCCCGCCTGGTTCGCCCGGGTCCATCCTGCGACGTCAACTCCCGTCAACGCTTCTGCTTTTCTCGGTAATACGTTACTGTCACCTTTATGTCTGTAGAATCCCTCGTATTTTAAAATAATAATTTAATCAATTTGCCGTTAAAAAAAGATTTTTTCAATTACGATGATAATAAGAAAGAAAACGCTCAGTTTTCTCTCTGGCGCTATGCGGGATTTATTAGTTATTTTATTATACGGTTTGAATATTAATTATTTTCATCAATCTAATTATTTATTATTACCCGTCGTGTTCAAACTCCAATGTTGGTCGTGGCGTTTCGTGTCTGTCGTGTCCCTTAATCTGGGCAGTTGCAATGTGCCCAAGTTTCGAACCGTTTCGTTTCGCTTCGACAGTTTGATTGGAAAAGAAATTAGCTTTTCTTTTCCTTTTGTTCATATGTTTTACATAAATATATATATATATGGAAGAAATTATTATTATATTAAATTATTCTCTCTAAAGTCTAAACATAGCGATCGTCATCGCCTATGTGATGAGGAATCGGCTATATGCTACATTATACGTGTGTAGAATGGGATGTTAATAGTTTTATTGCTGTTGGAAAGTGACCTCTCCTCACAAGGTCACCACTGAAAGTTCCTCGCATCATCATCATCAATTACTGAGATCCAAAAGGGATTGAATGGACCTCTCCGACACCCCTTTGGAATCTGGACGGTTCCCACTCATCTTCGCTTTTACCCTAGTTCTTATCCTTTTTAGAAGTCTCCGGGTCCATGATCACTTGGGAAAGTTCGATATGACAATTGAAACCTGCAAGGGTCCAGCGTACTCATGTTAATGCACTCTCTAGTCCTCGTCCTGATCTACTAACTCGATGAACCGATAAGAATGATGCATGTCTTCTGTACCCATCTCATTGCCTTACGCTATGAGCATCTGATATTTCGAGACCGACTGGTTTGGTTGTCTAGTACTTCATATGTGGAGGTGACGACACTCTGTGCAGCACAACAGAAAGCGATTGCGTTTATACTCATCCACTACTGCGATTTTTTCAGGCATTCTAACAGCAGCCATAGCTCTTTTCACTGAGCTGAACGTCCTCCTGGACCTGGTATCGATCGGGACCCTTTTCGTCTTCTACATGGTGGCAAACGCGGTCGTCTACCGGCGCTACGTCTCGTCACCCACGACCGCAAGACCCTGGCCGACCATCTCCTTTCTTGCTTCCTTCTCCCTCACCTCCGCGATGTTCGCACTGGCGTGGCGTCTGTTCCCCCCGGGAAGGCCCAGGATCCTCATCCTCTGCGCATGCGGGATCGTGGCGGCTTGCGTGCTGCAACTGTTTCACTCCACCGTGCCCCAGACCAGGAAGCCCGAGTTCTGGGGGGTTCCCTTGATGCCTCACATCCCTTGCGCATCCATCTTCCTCAACATCTTCCTTCTCGGGTACATTCCAGGCCCATCCTACGCCAGGTTCGGGATTTTTTCGGCCCTCGTGGTGGTCGTGTATGTCCTGTACAGTGTGCATGCTAGCTTTGATGCGGAAGGCGAGGGATCCATTGGTCAGAAGAGTGGTAATTTCTTGAAGGGCTCGGAATCTCGTGGTGATCAAGAAAGCGGGGACCCAATGGGTATCAAAGTGTAGATGTTTTGTCCTTTCACTCCATCCTTTTTCGTAGGACGGTGACCTTTTTGGTGGAGCCCTTTTCAATTTTGTGTTGGTGTCAATCACATTCTCGGAGGGGGATGGATGAAGTAAGAACAGCAAAGCCAAATTATTGAAGTTGAATCCAACAAATATTATAGAGGGTTTGCTTTCGACTCAAACAATTTACCAAAATGTTTTTCTTATTTGTCCCGTGTTGGTATTAGCAGGTTCAGACCACAATTAACTATTCATTATAGAGAATTTATGTTATCAATAAATCGATATGATTTAAATTTAAATTAATTGATATTTAATGAAAATAATTAGATAAAAAAATTATGATGTGTACTAAAATAACTTTTGAAATAAGGGTAAAGTATTTGAAAAATGGTATCTTTTTCAAAAGATGCCGACAACTTGTCAGAAGAGATCCTTTTTTTTACCCCTTTTTGTTAAAAGTGCTTTCTTATTAAATCAATATCATGGTAAATGAAACTATATATTGACAAGATATATCTATAAATATGACGAGGACAATAGTCTATGTCCATAAATTTGCTTGTCAGATAGAATTCTTAGTATTTAAATTCAATGAAATAATCTAATTATTCATATGTGGTGAATTGCAATCAATTGATGTGAACGGTTAAGATGACATAACAAATTCTGCCAATAACATATTCTTCATTTAATGCATCCATATCTAACATTTGCTTGAAGGAGAATTGGTCAAGATGACAAGCCAAGAATATGAACTGAAAAGGTAAATATTCGAGAAGTGTTTTCCTTTGGGGATTGAAAGTTTTCCCCGGCCCCTTGGCTAGAATCTTGACCGCACGGTGAAATCTACCATGCGGAAATTGGAGATTTCAGTGCTCCCTCTTCAGGATTCTTGGACATGCAGTGACATTGTTCGAACTTCCGGATGACCTTGATTACTATGAGATAATTTCATTAATTTGGGAGAGAGAGAGCTGAGAAGTCGAAATGAATCTACAATGCCGCTACAGAGATGGGTTTCAACCCGATGTTGAATCATTTCCGATCCTTTGTCAGAGGTTATTATGGTGCTAAGGTGTTTTGACAGTACTAAATGCGGGGCAATCGATGGATGCCTGATATGAGTATCCGTTTCAGGCACGTGTTGAGATTGCATGGCCTGACAAGTGTAATCATTTTTGCATAATGTCACATTTTATGAGTCCCATCGAGATACTAGGCTTGATTAGTCATGTACGGTGTATGCTATCATGATTACCCTAATGATATGTTGAAGAAACAAAAGTCGTGCTCTTCGCGTAAAACATAGATACATATATATATGTAGAGGGGCATCAGTCGGCCTTTTGAAGGCTGAATTTTGTCTATAATAAGGACTACATTCTATGAACGTAGATAGTATTATTAAAAGTGCAGTTCGGATTACTTCAAAATGAGCATAAAATCGTTTGACCCGGTTATTGTTCGGCTCGTTTGCTTAATGGATGGATTTGGTTACATGTCATGGTTCATACAAATATGAACCGGTCCGAATCCGTTTATAAATGGGTCGGTTTGACCTGTGAACTGTCGATCTTTTAAATTTTTTTAAAAAATTATTTTAAATGAATAATTTTAAAACTTTTTAAATTTTATTTACATGATTTTTGGTGATTCGAACTAGTTATAATTTAGTATGGTCATATTTTTTAAATAGTCCGTAACCGCTTCCAATCCACTAAGAATGTTTCCGGGCTGAATTTGAGCCAATTTCGAATTTAGATAATCCAATTCTTGTCCAATTACGTGCCAGCCTAACCCATCTAACATTTCTAGATGTAGGTCACTGGGCTAGTAGTAGCTTCAGACAACACAGAGACACACACACACACACACAGAGGCTGGGGGATGGAATATTTGGTAAGATATAGATGACTTTTGGTCGGTGTTCACGTTTAGAAACTTACTAGCTGGTTGCTCCACTGAGTTCAATAACAAGAATCATTTAAAACTAAAACGGAAAAAAATACAAAGAGGTGGGGGAATTAGTGCACTAACATTTAATCAAATATTACTAGATTTTCTTCATCCGATTAATCCTCTTATGTGCTCTCCACATCAATTTATTTTCTTCTTCCTCTTACTTGTTTAGGTCCGGAGCCTGCACCGAAATACAAAAAATAGCTTAATAAGAAATAAAAAGATATATCAGTAGACATCAATTCATGGAATCATAAGAATGCCTGTGGATAAGATAAGAGGAAAAAAAATGATAGTTGATCGATTCAAGTATCTCTTTTCTAAGTAAGATATTGTATCGAGAATTGTATATGGAGAAAATCGAAGGTTGCCAGTGATGATTTCAAGTGGTCTTGTGTGGCCAAACCCTAATAAATACATTTCATGCAACAATTATACCACATCATAAGAATATGGATCCCCTTTTTATCTAATTGCAGTATGTTTTAGTTACGACTCATTGATTAAAAGAAGCACAACTTGTTACTTAATATTCTTCGTTATGCATGATGTATGGTCGATATTCCTCATCGGGCAGGCTGATCGAGTTCATGCAGCCTGTGATTTGGTGGCGAAGAGTTTCTCCTTTACATGATCTTACGTACTGTACCAGTAAATTTGCCTCCTCCTTGATTAATTGATATTCGACTCGCCAGGACTTCTTCTTGCCGTTATCGCATCGATCAGAATTGAGGAGAGGAGGAAAGAGGGGAAAGCAAAGAGATGGAGAGCTTGCATGTTGCCCGTTATTTAATCGTCTGTGTACTACCAGCAGCCTCGACCTGCAGTCTCGTACTTGCGATCTGTTCTGTGTCTTCTTTAGGAGACGAGCCGGACGGATGTACGCTGGGTTTCCCTCGAACACGAGCACTGCTTCGCTGACGGTTCCTTTGGAATTTGTTCTGCTGTTAACTATTCGCAATCGGAGTCGGGCCGTGGAATAACTGATGCACAGCCACACGAATGTTGCTGACCTGTTGGTTCTGTCTGGTGATGAGTTATTATACTACTTCCCATCTGTGTATACACTGTACATCGACCCTTAAAAGAACAACTGTTAATGGATTAGTGCGTCAACGAGAGGGATGAACTGGATTCATTAGACGAAGCTTCTCAGAACGGACTTGGAAATTGAGAGAGCTCGACGAAAGAGCTCGAAAACTGTGCGTTCTGGTGACTTTTCGGAGAGTAATAATGGTTAATTGGGAATCCAGACGGAGATATATATCCCCGCAGCAGATTCTTGCATTTGCACCAAACAGCCTGTACATTGATTCTTCCACGTTCTTTCCATTCCCCACCCCTCCAACTTCATAAGACAATATTAATTAATTAAATTGGCATATAATAGTCACCCGGCCACATTTAATTATCTTAGCCAAAAATGTTGGCTGGTACCTTCACCTATTATCTGTTGTCCCAAATAACTTGATGAAGATAATCGACACCAAACCGTTAGGATGCATTACAATTGACAAAAGGGCACAAGCCCAACCCGAATCGGATGCACAAAATGATCGGCGTGTCCATGTGGAGCAAGCAAATACCGACCGATCTGAGCTCATCGCTAAACTTGCACAAGTTTTATAACTCGTTATGATGTGGTGCCCATCAATCCTCTCCATAAACATGTCTAAGAACCTACCTACCTGCTTACCTGTATACATACACACACACACACACACATATATATATATATATAGATAGATAGATAAGGGGGAACACGCTCCAAACTCCAGGTGTGTGTGTCTCCGAATAGAGATCTAGGAAGGACCCTGGTGCTCGGTGGTTAAGTCTCATGAACTAATCAGGGATTAAGACATTTGATTACGGAGATTAGAAAGACAATGAAGGACGGGTCAATGGTCGCATGTGCAAATGTCTTCAACACACAATCATGGAGTTTCATATATATGTGCATATATATTAAATACACACACACACACACACACATATATATGCATAAAAACCATGGTGGGCAGGAGACAAAACAGGTTCATCTGCGCACATCTTCTCTTCAAAGCAAACAAGAATGATGATTCCGCGACAGTCAGCATCTCCACCTCTCTCTCTCTCTCTCTCTCCCCCCTGGCTTGCACGATCACAACGGATAAACAATCACTGTCAGATCTCATCCTACTTGTGCCTCTTTCTTCTTAGAGGTAATGTAGAACATATGCTACAAGATTGAAGTCGGATCAGTTAAGACATGCTTCGTGAAGCACGTACGCAGACCGGACCTCTAGACGGACGAATGACAGACAGATCTTCATCACGATTTACCAGCCCCCCCTTTTTTTAAAGACAAATCTATGTGATCGAGAGTGACTCCTATGTATGTATGTGTGTGTGTGTGTTTGAAATCCTAAATTAAGTTAGATGTGTAGATAAGATAAATTGTATTCTGGGAAGGCGAAACCCAAAGAGAAGAGAAGAGAAGATAGAATTTAATATTGTATGCTGGGAGGATTAGGTTAGGGTTGTAAATATGTGCCCTCCTAATCTCGTCCTTTACCTGGCCATACGCACATGTGCGTTGTACTTATGTTGCCTTTAGGACATTTACTATACATTTTTAGTGAATGACTGTCGAATATATATAGTACGATACTCTCCAAAGTCGTTTTAAGTTTCTAACGAGTAATGGACCCGTACGAATCTCGGTGGTGTCGACGGAAGTGTCTCTCTAATTAGTTTCTGGAGCTATGGGTACGGGAACTTTTTTTATTTTTTATTTTTCTCACATGTCAACTCTTTGCACCCCAAATTAGCCAAAACCATGTAAAAAGTATGTGTCACTCTCACTTGAACATTTGACACGATCGTGTGAAATATTATGCCATGTTACACAAATGCACGTTCGAGTATATGCATCATCGAACAAGCTTACTGATCTAATATATAATTTGTTGAGGTCGAGGATGGCGTTTGAAGCTCTCTCTCTCTCTCTCTCTGTGTGTGTGTGTGTTTTGTGTGTGCGCCTTCCCATTTGTCATGGAATAAGCGGAGACTCTCTGCTGACATTCCACCTGCTTGGTCCGAACATATTACTGTAATGTCTGATGCAAATCATTATTAAATGAGGTACAACAACTATGGGAGGTCTGCCGCTATGTGTGGAATGTGTAGAGCTCAACAACTGTGTCTCTGTGTGTGTGATGGGAATAGATTCGGTGAAGGATTGTAGCTAGCTAGCTAACTAGCTAGCTATCTAGGAAACTATTGACAAAGTTTAATGCCCTATTTATGGATGAAACTCATTCCAACCCACGAGAAATAGAAATCAAGAAAGAAGAGAGGAAGGTGGTGGTCGTCGTCGGTTAGGAGTCCTCACAATTTTTTGCAAACACATAAGTACATTTTAATTACTCTGTTAAAAGATAAAACCCTTTTTTGTATAATATTTCTTTTTTTCATTCAGAAAAGTTAGATGCACGATGTAGGTTAGTTAGTAAGAGGATTGATGTTTCGAGTGATGTACAGAGAAGAGCTAGCTACTTGTGAGAGAGGATTCAATTTAGGGGAATGACAAGGGAAGTAAGAACACTCACATCTTCCGACCGTTTGGGCGGACAGCCTCAATGTGGGTTCATAAATATTTATGTGGGCAAGGGCCATGTGTGTGTGTGTGGCATGCTCGTGATTCTACCGTTCCTTATATTAATATAAATCACATGGAATTTACCCTCCTTCCCTCACCTACACTTTAGCCAAAAGAATAATGTAGATGTCGGTTTCAATTCTTTTAACCAAAAAAGGAAAAAAAAAATCAAGACAATGTCAAATGATAACATCATCACTCATCGTCGAGTAGGCATCGGACAGACATCCAAAAACTGATCGTTCGAGTGATGCAGGCAGGAGTGCCTCGTCAGGAAGAACGCACCGAGAACTCCATAGAAAAGTCGAAGCACGACTGAGGGCAGATGCAGAAAGAACGTGCGTAATTCGTTCAGTTTTCGTATTAATTAAGTAGATTGCTTCTATCTTCGATCTCGTGCTTATGATATGTGCGTGCATGTTGGATACTTTACTGAAGCGTGTTTCTGTGTCGGTTAATACGTGTCGTCGGAACAGATTGCGGCCATTTCTACCGGAATTTTGATTATAAGTTTGGCTCCTCACCGTCGTCGTCGTCGTCGTGGTGTTGGTGGCTGTCGGTGTGGTGTTGGAGCTGAGAGTGGTTATGAGGGGGAGGCATTTAATAAGCCATTGAATTCGACTATCCAACGGGATGAATGGAGAGGAGGGGAGAGGACCCCACCAATCCTTAGCTTCCTCTCCTTCTTCCTCCCTCTCACTCGTCTCTCGTCTTCTTTCCCTCCTTCCCCTTCCTTTTAAATATCGTACTGCAACTCCTCTCTGTTCACCATTAACTCCAACACCACCAACGGCACTCACTCATAGCCCGTAAAGGAAAAACATTCGCGCAGAGCTCTCACTCGCCCTCCGCAGCCCACTTTCCGTTCCGAATCTCCACTTCGTTTGCGCTGGAACAAAAAGAGAACGACTGAATGGGGAGGAAGAAGATGAATCTTTTGCCCTCTCTCTTCTCCTCCAGAAACCGAGCAGATACAGGGCAGCCATGGCAGTGGGCTTCTTGCAAGCATCCCAGGACCCTGTCTTTCCGCACCGGGGATGACGGTGGGGACAGAATGTTCAAGACCATCAACTCGGTCTTCTTCGACCCGAAAATGGATGGATTTGGCTTCGATCACTCGCCAGAGGACTCCTGGTTCACGAGCGCGCCCGAGTCAGTGAGCCACTCCACCGAGTCAGAGGGCCTGGTTGACGAGTCTCTCGAGGTGCTGGTCCGCAGCGTGAGATCAGACCGTCTCTTCTTCGAGCCCCACGGGGACACCAGCTCGATCCTGGAGCCTGGGAGCATTGCCCTCTTCCCACCATTCAAGGAGAGCGTGGTCCTGGCAATGGAGTCGGTCAACCCCTACATGGATTTCAGGAGATCGATGGAGGAGATGGTGGAGAGCAATGGGATCAAGGACTGGGAGTGCTTGGAGGAGCTCTTAGCATGGTACTTGAAGATGAACAGGAAGGACAATCACGGGATCATCCTCGAAGCCTTCGTCGATGTGCTTCTGGATCTCAGCAGCAGCAGCAGCAGCAGCAGCAACAACAACAAAGACCACAAAGATTTTAATAAGAACATCGATGTGACTTCTTTTTCATCAGCTGCTTCTTCATTTTCTGATGATTCAGATACATCATTGAAAGGGGAGGATGTTGCAGAGATTGATGACGAAGACAAGATGACGATGGTAGCAGCGTCTTAGGTTTCCTCATTTTTTTTGTGCTTGATTTCTGCTGTATTTTCTATCAGATTTTTGTGCATATCTAGTTGGGCAGTGATACTTGAAAATGGAATGCAAAAGATGAAACTTTCATGGTATCTAAAATGTATCATTCTATCTTCTGAATCATCAATCAAACAGTGCATGGACTTACCTAGAAGGGATTCAACTAATTTGGTTTACTTGCCAAAAAATTGTTTAGTTGGAATGTTTTCAAGAATTGCCCTCCTCGATCAGGATAAGATCATTACTTTACTTCGATATCAGCCATCAAATCTACCAACCTCTCCACGTTTATGCAGTTTATCTATCTCCAATCGTATGGGAAATGAACACACTTTGACCGGCTGCCTTAAAATGGTGAATTTCAAACTTCAGGCCCATCCCATGCAGGGACAGCAGGCTGCCCCTGATTTCTCAAGTTCTAAGCCTGGCTAATACGTTCCTTTCATATCCTATTAATGACTAACTCCTTCTGCCATCCATCCATCGCTGACATGTAACACAGTCGATTGGAGTTGGAAATGAGACTTGCGGGAAACCGAGATTATTCTGATTCTTACTAACAGTAGAATAAATGAGAGACGGTGCCTAACCTTCACTCTTACCGCGAATAGCAGGCTGCACTGTTTAGAGTGGTTGAAGGTCAAATCCATCCTTGTGACAACTGTGATGCAGTTTTCATGCATTCAGGTCATCCAGCCATTAAATTTTCCGGCCATACTTTTCTTCCGCGGCCAAATAGTTTTCTGTTCATACTCGAATCCAAGAAAGAGTGGCATTACGTGGAGACTATCATTTGTACGTTCCCTTTTAATGACACGGCTGTCATCCAGTTGCAGCGGATGGTTGAAAACTTAAAGAAAAGTGAATAGTGATAGAGGAATGAGTGGAAGCCGAATAAGGCTCCAACCAAGAGACCACAAGCATTTTACGGGTGTTACTGGGCCGAGCTCTGGCCTGCTCAACCACCACCAGGTTGTGTCATTCAACCCAACCCGTCCAATGGCAAGAACACCTCGGTGGGCCAAGAATAGACCATAATCAGTATCTATATGCATGTTTTGCTGTCATTTATGTTCGGTCGGAACGAAAAGACAAACGGGTTCTCGAGCCAAAAAAAAAAAAGGCAGGATCCGCACTCGACAAGAATCATCGGTGTTCCTGCTCATCAGTAACCCTCCAAGATCCAAGCAACTCCTAAGTTCCTAACCATGCAGCATGGTGGTTCTACGTTTATTCTCTCTCTACGTGAGATGCGCTTCCATGGTAGGTACTTTGTCCAAGTGCTAGGTCTGCTGGGAAATGGACTCCAGGATGACGCAGCACTGATGATGCATTACAATCAATGGTGTCGGAGAATTATTGCCCTCGACAGTGTAATGATGCGCTTCAAGGAGCAAGAAGCAGCTGGTCAGTAATTCCATTAAGGACGGTAGCACTGTCAAATATAAGAAGTGTGCATTTAATCAGTTAGATTACATCATCCCCATGAAAATTTGAAAGGATGTGTCCCATTATGCTGCAATGCAATGTTTCTTTGCCTCTCTCACAGCAAAAAGAAAGAATCGTGACGTTCAAAAAATTTATGGAGCAAAGAGAAATTCAAAGCCAACTTTAACCTTTGTCTCTGAATTTAGAATAAAGACAGAGAGGAGTGAATGTCTTTACATAGATTTCACGAAACCTTGAGCTGAGCTTCTGATTAAAATCAGTAGCTGTTATCAATAATGCAACGTATTTTTACCCATCTTTTGAAAAATAGAAAAAGGGAAAAATAAATTAAAGAAGAAGAAGGAGAAAGAAAGAAAGAAAGAAAGAAAGAAAGAAAGAGATTCTCATGTATTTCTATGATCCATTCCAATTTTTTCTCTGATCAGAATTATATGAAAATCTTTTGCAGAAAGAAAGCAAACCGAAGGCCCACACTAGACACAGTTCCCTTGGCCTTCAAACGGACAGACAGACAGTCCTCTACCCTCTTTTCTCTATCTCTCTCAGACACCGATTCTGATCTTCTTCGCTCCTTCTCTATTTCTCTTCTTTCCTCTCTTTCTCTGCTCAGTTTCGGTCAGGTTTGTGCTTTGCTTGTATCACATTGCATGAGGATTATTGTGATTATTAGTGCAGAAAGAAGCAGAAAGGAAAAAAAAACATTTGTATTTCTCAAAAGCATATATTATATATGAGCAAAACAAAAGTGATTCTTCCACCCAGTTCCTAAAGCTCATCTGATCATATTTTAGTCAGTTCCCACTGTTAGTGAATGAGTGAAGACTCGGTCCGTAGCTTTCACATATCCACAAACAACTTTTTATCATAACAGAGAGCGACCAAAAGCTTTGCATCACATGCAGTCCACTTTCTCATACACAATCCCTCTCTAACACTCCCTTCCCTCACTGACAAGAAAGGAACCATTCTCAGCTCCCATATAATCCCTCCCCTCCTCCCCTCCTCATCTTCTTCAGAATCACTCAACAAACCATACTCTTGCTTCCTCCCAGCCTCTTACAATTGCCGTTTTGTCTCCGAACGTAAACTGATTGAAAACCGCCCGGGTTGTCCCTGTTCTTCACACGGGAACGAAAGATGAGAGCAGCTATCTGCTCCATACAGCATGCTCTGACAGTGGAGGCACTAGCAGTAGTAAAGCAAGCAGTGAGCTTAGCCAGGAGGAGAGGACATGCTCAGGTGACGCCACTCCATGTGGCGAGCTCGATGCTTGCCTCCTCCGCTGGCCTCCTCAGGAGAGCTTGCCTTCAGTCTCATTCCCACCCTCTTCAATGCAAGGCCTTGGAGCTCTGCTTCAATGTCGCTCTCAACCGCCTCGCCACCTCCACTCCGAGCCCCATTCTTGGCCCCCCGCATTCTCCTCATCCTTCACTCTCCAACGCCCTGGTGGCCGCCTTCAAGCGAGCCCAGGCCAACCAGCGCCGCGGCTCCATTGAGAATCAGCAACAGCCTATTTTGGCTCTCAAGATTGAGATCGAGCAGCTCGTCATCTCCATCCTGGATGACCCCAGTGTGAGCCGGGTCATGAGGGAGGCTGGCTTCTCCAGCACGCAGGTCAAGACCAGAGTTGAGCAGGCGGTTTCCGTCGAGGCCTGCTCGCAGCAAGCCCCAAAACCGGAGAGTTCTGTTAACAACCTGCCCAACAAGGAAATCACTGTCACCACTGCGAAACCGCTTTCTGTACACTTTGCTCCATCGTTGGCGTTCGAACGTGCTAGCGATGAGGATGTGCGGAGTGTTTTAGATGCCCTCTCGAGCAAGAAAAGGAATGTTGTAATAGTGGGAGAAGGGCTGAGTGGGCCCGAGGGGGTAGTGAGAGGAGTCATTGACACGTTCGACAGAGGGCTTGTTCCTCCGGAGCTGAGGTCGGCTCAGCTCATTCGCCTCCCCATCTTCTCCCTGCGGAATTCGTCAAGAGAGGAGGTGGAGCAGAAGCTTGTTGAGCTCCGTAACCTTGTGAAGAGCTGTATTGGGAGAGGGATCGTCTTCTACTTGGAGGACTTGCAGGGAGTTTCCGATTTCTGGTCAAGTTACACGGAGCAGAGGAGTTACCACTACTACTCCAACTTGGAGTTCCTGATCCTGGAGCTCAAGAAACTGGTCTGCGGGTTTGGGGAAAGTATTAAGAGGATTTGGCTGATGGGCATTGCAACCTTCCGTACCTACATGAAGTGTAAATCAGGCCATCCCTCCCTGGAAGCTATCTGGGACCTTCATCCTTTAACTGTTCCTGCTGGTTCATTGAGCTTGAGCCTTAAGCTTGACAGGTATACGTACAGCCTTATAAATCACACGGAGGTTTTCTGTCTAATCCATAACAAATTTAAGCGAATCAATTACTGACTCATTTCATTCTTCTCCTTCAGTGAGCTGCATGCTGATTCTAAGAGCAAAGTTCTGACCAATGTCGACAAGAGCCTCACTTGCAGCATGGACCGCACCCTCAACTTCAACAAGGATGCGCGGGCAATCGGCAGCACTGAGATCAAGGACTCAAATACTGGAACTTCCGTCAGTTCGAGTTTGCCCTCGTGGCTCCAACGGTACAAGAATGAGAAGTCTAGAGATGCCTCTCATTATAAGGTTTATAACTTCCTTTTTGTCCTCACTAGGAAACAGTTCCACGGTTTACATATACTCCAAAAAAAAAAGGTGCTTTTTATCTAGAAATTAATTAGATTTGTCCTTTTTCTTTCTTTCCTCCGCTGCAGGATGAATGTGTCAGTGTCAAGAACCTCTGCGAGAAACGGAATTCATTCTGCAGCAGAGCCCCCCAGGATGCCCTGCATGGGAAGAGACTGAAATTTTGTTCCACTCCATCTTCCCCAACAACCTCGTTTTCTTCACCTGATAGGAACTCGAGCTTCCTCCAGAGCCAACTGAGCTGGCCCACACTGATTGAGTTCAAGCAGTGCCCGAAGGAACACCAGTTTTGGGCATCCGAAGGGATGATGATTGATCTGCCAAAGCCTGACCTCCTGTCCAACCCAAACTCGAGTCCTAACTCGGCGTCTTCAAGTGAAGTCGCAGAGAACATGAATGATAGTAATCTGAGCTTCAAGGAGTACAATCCCGAGAATATAAGAATCTTATCCGATGCCTTGGCGTCCAGGATTCCGTGGCAGAGAGAGGTAATTCCGGAAGTAGTCGAGACTGTGCTCCAGTGCAGGTCAGGAACAAGAAACAAGAAGGAAGGTCCAAGGGGGAGGGACCAAAGGGAAGAGATTCAGGAGACTTGGATGTTGTTTTTGGGTGCTGACTCCAATGCCAAAGAGAATATAGCAAGAGAGCTTGCTAAGTTGGTTTTCGGCTCTCAGAGCAACTTCATTTCCGTAGGCCTGAGCAGATTCTCAGACCCTGTTGAAGGATATGGGAGAAAGAGGCCGAGGGACCAGCCAGGGTTCAACTACCTGCAGAGGTTCGGAGAAGCCGTGAACGAGAATCCACATCGGGTTTTCTTCTTGGAGGACGTGGATCAATTCAATTGCAGCACCAAGCTCGGCATAAAGAGCGCGGCGGAGAGTGGGAAAATATCAGTTTCAGGCGGGGAGATAGTCTCTCTTCAGGATGCAATTGTCATCTTGAGCTGTGAGAGCCTCAGTCCTGTTCCGAGAAGGAACAAGGTCGGGTCCGACCAGCCGGAGAAGGAAACGGAAGGGAAAGAGAGCGACTCGGAGGAGAAAACCGGCTGTGTTTCACTGGACTTAAACATGGCCATCTGTGACGAAGACGAGAAGGAAGATGACGGAATCGATCTCACGGATTGTGTCGACCGGAAAGTCATATTCGAGTTAGTCGACCAAGTAATCGTATGACAACTCGAGGACAGGAAGAAGGAAAGATGACCCAACATCCTGTGTTCTTCCGATGCGCTTCAATTGGCTCTTTTCCACACAACACCACGCAGCCCCCCACCCCCCCTCCCCAATTTTCCCTTCGTATTCTCTTGTCATTTTCTTTTTCTAAAGAGGAGATTGAGAGCTAGACGGGTATAAGTTAACAGGAAACAGGACACAGAAAATTTGGGGTTTCATGAGTTGAGGGGGAGGGTGGGTGGTAGTTGTTTGCCTTCTATGTGTAAATTGTTGCATTATATAATATATATATATATATATAGTTTATGACCTCTGACTTTCATTCTATGCCCAAGTAACTGCTAATTATCAGTTTGTCTGTAATTTCATTTTCTGATGGTTATGATGAGATTTTAACTCTGCGCATGCTGGTCAAAGAGCGCATAAATAGCCAAATCTCAAAGATTCACGGAAACTAAAATCAGGCACTGTTCTTCCCTCCCAAAATATTTAAGATATTGCAGTGTCACCCTTGACTTTAGAGTTAAGGGATTCTGAATTTGATTTGTATTAACAGGTGTCGCCGGAAGATGGAACCTTTTCATACTTCACTCAAAATGGATCGAAACATGGGCCCAAAGATGGAACTTTTTCATCATATGATGTGTACAAGTTGGTGTGTTTTTTTTCCCCCTGAAATGATCCATATTGTGAGAATCGTGCAATACAGGGAAGAGCAGAGCCAGAGCCAGAGCCAGAGCCAGAGCCAGAGACAGGGAGAGAGAGGTGTCGCTATCACTAAGAATTGAAGGGAATTTTGGGATTGGGATTGGGAGTCGGCTGTGTATCTTTCGAAAGAAAGAACGACTGTGGTATAAGCTCCAAGGTTTTAAAAGGGTCAAAGGAAGGACCAGATAAGTCTCGCCGACATCGTCAGTTTTCAGACCCAGATCAAGAAGACGACATCACCGGTGTGCCAAATCCTTCTCTTGATTGAATGACGATGATGATCTTCAATCTTTCCTGCGAACATTACAGATACCCAGCATAAGTACAGTACCGTCTTCTGGAAGATAAAGATGTGGGCGGGCTTGAATCAGGAGCTCAATCAAGAGGATGCATGGTCTCTACGCTTCACCTTCCGAGATCGAGGAGGAGGAGGAAAAGATGATCAGAAGAAGCGTCGGAACTTGAGTGTCTTCAGACCATAAAATTAACAAAATTCAACTTTGGAATCAGAAAAAAGGCTTTGAAAGTAGAAGAAGGCTTGCAGCGAAAATCAATTAGGGATGATGATCGAGAAAATCAATATTGAAAAAAGAACCGTATGTATTATTCACCTGCACGATTCGATTATAATGAATCATTTGGTATCTTTTTCTTATTTTCTTTAAAAAAAATCATTTTTTGGGTTTTTGAATCATTTTAGTGGGCTTCTTAGCTCAAATTAATCTTGTTTGTACACCCAAAAGAGGGGTTCTTTAATTTGATAAAGCGGAGTGAAGATGGCGTTAGATCAACATTAAACCAACGGCTTAGAACTGAATTGAATGATCATGAGCTTTGAACCTTAATGAGGGTTTCATTTTTTTAATGATTATTTCCCTAATTAATTTCTCGGGCAAGAGAGTTCAAGATAATAATAATAATAATAATAATAATAATAATTTAAACCACACAGGAGGGAACAGCTGATATGAAAGAAGTGAAGAAGCAGAAAGTAGATGAAAAGAAGAAGAAATAAAGGTTTAATCTGTAGGGTTCCAAAAACTGGGATACAAGGAAAACATACATATTCACAGCTTATGAATCCAATGTATGCCTATAGGAAAATTAGAATCGATTAAATCTATATACACTAATTTAAATAAGGGTTACTCAACTTCTTCTTCTTCTTCTTTAATTAAGAATTCGTTAATATCCATCAATTCTTACCCACAACCCTTTTATCATCATCATCAGAGGTTGAGTTGTTGATTGGCTCTCTCTTTTGTTTTTCTTTTTCTGTTTGGTGATGTTCAAGCATGCAATCATATATAAATGTATGTGTTGGTGAAAACATGTCCAAAGACCACCGGAATTACTGAAACTTTGCTAAATGCATGATTAATGACATCCCATAACCACTTAAATTGTGATAGGGAAATTACCCTCGATCGGTCAGACCAACCGGTTCGATAGTATCTGGTCGGACCATACGATTCACACTTACTTGGTAGACTACATTCTACCTGGATCAACAGAACAGTCGAATAGCACCCAGTCGGGGGGCTCTACCCTAAATCCCTCCGACCGGTACTCCTGACTACTATAGCTCGAACGACCACACCTTAGCTGTTGGTAAACCGACTAGCAGACCCCCGCTCGGTCAGCTCAACATGCCCATCTCTAGCATAATTCTTATAAATACTCCACACTATGGAGAGAAAAGTACGTCTCGCCCTCCCTACATACAGTGCACCCACAATTCTCCCTTCTTCTTCAGTTCACTGACTTAATCATCGAAGAAGCCTTCCTAGACCACCCCATCCGGCTTAGGATTACTTTGCATGACTTCCTGTCATGCTAGAGCTCTGTGAAATGCTTGGACCACTGGTAAGCACGCCCCCTAACCCTGCAAGTCCAGCCACCGGATTAGGAACTGTATCAAATTCGAAAGCTGTAGTGGCCTTCCACCCCCTTTTTTTGTGGTCTTTTTTTAATGAATATTTTGGGTTTTGTGTGTGTGTGTGTGGTGTGGAAGGAATAGTGGGGATTTCTGTCACATGAAGAAAGACATGGACCTTGACCTCGAGCTCTGCTCCCATTAAGAGGAAAAGTGAGGGAGGAAGCTAATGGCCATACCAATTACCATTAAAAAGAAAAGAAAAGAAAAGGTGACATCCTTCAGAGGTTTTTTTTTTTCCCTTTCTTTTACCAACCTTGGATGATTTTTATTTTTAAGACTTTCCCTTTTTAAAAAATTTAGATGAGCGATTTTCCTTTTTTTCTTATGAGTGGCCGTCGGTCCATCATGCTCTCTATATTTTCCTTTCAATTGATGTTCTTGGTGGCTGATTGTATCCCTTACCTTTTCGAGGTGGTGATATGATATCGGACAAGATCTAAACGAGAACGATCTCATTTGCTAATTTGTATATTTAATTTGCTGAAATCAAGGAGTCCCGGTGACCCAGAAATTAGGGAATGGAAGTCTAGCATTGCAGCTTGTGGCCCCCCCACCCCCCTGGGCAATAATACCAATAAAGATTCTCTCTCAAATGGATCCATTTAGTGTATAAAATAAAAGAATCTCTTAGCTCGAAATAAAATCACGAGCATTTGTATACTTGTTACTTGTTATCACAGTTGTACAAGTATATGGGAGTATTGAAGTGAACAAATGGGATCCGAGGGAATGAAAAATCTGCCCTAAGGGTTCTTCATCGAGAGGATAACTCCACTCCCACTCCGCCAACTACTGTTTTCAGACAGAGATGATATGTGTGATATGGGTAGGCCGGGGAAGATGATGATCTACACAAATCATTTGCATATGAAAAGTGAAAAGGGAAAAAAAGAGAGAGGGAGAGAGAGAGATGAAAAGCATATATACATATGAGTGCACTGCTTTTCATGGGTTTCGTTTCATTACTGCCCCATGAGAGCATTCAAAATCCTCCTACTTTTCCAAAAGCTATTCATCCCATATTTCCTTCCGGACTCACTCCAGATTGTTTGTACCGTCCATCGATCCTGTTCTATCGAAGCCCGTCATGTGTATGAGTATAGCGGAAGCATTTTTGTNGGAAGAGTTAATGATTCGCCACTGCTCACCACTTCAACCTCAACCCCAACCTCCTCCAATATCGATCAATGTATACATAAATGGATCAGTTCCTTGAGCTCCTGATGTTTGAGAGTAAAGGGGTCGGGAAATGCACTTAAAAGACAGGAAGCTTGAGAGCCACAAAATTAAGAGAGAGAGAGAGAGAGAGAGAGAGAGAGAGAGAGAGGTGGGGATAGATGGGGGAAATCGGAAATGATGCTGATTAATAACAGGCAAGAAAAGGTGAAAGAAGCCGGGGATCGAGGAAGAAGGGGACAAAGTTTCTAAACGCCTTGGGGAGGGGACTCTTGTCAGTGTTCAAGTAAAAGAGAAAGGAAAAATGTGTAATTGTGAGGTCACTGTCCAATCCCTTGGAGAGCTTGCATTTCCCTCTTTATAGCTTTAATGCTCTCTCTGTAAGTCCTTTTCCTCTTTAGTCTTTTCCGCTGTCCCGTATTATTTTTGCATGAAAGTAAGGGGAGAATTCTCAGATCCCAATGTGGACCTCCAAAGATGGCAATTATCTCCGTATCATTTCGTGATCTCTCTCTCTCTCTCCGTCTTTGAAACTGTCACGCAGAGGCTTCATAAGAGCTAAGAAGAAATCTTTGTTGGATCCCTTCCCAATCATTACTTTCACCTTCACATCCACAGAATTATAATATATAAATATATCTGCAGATAGAGTTAGATCTTTTCTCTGGATAAAATCTGATCTGAGATACAGACACACAGAACAGAGAGAGAGAGAGAGACTTTATAGCAGTCTTAAAGCAAAGCTGGTTGTCTTCGAGAGATCAGAGCAGTGGCAGGAGGAGATCAGTCAAAAAGGAACATCTCTGAAAGTCTGCACCGTACGTCTTTTACTTTTGCTTGTTATATTATATGTATACACTTCCCGCTACTGTTTGTTCTCTTGGTCCTGATCTCCCTTTAAGCTTTCTTGTCGTATATATCCATTCTGTACACATCTACCTAGTGTGCAGTACTCAACCTTGGGTACCACATGTGACACCGAAAGACGGTCTTTACACGGGTCTATATCAGAGATTGACACATATCAAGCGTAAACCTCGGCCTGACATATTAATGGGCATTCAATCTATTGCATCGATTCTTCCTTCAACCTTTTGATGTGAGGTGTTATGGAAATCCAATGGGACTTAAAATCCCGCTAGAATGTACGTAGCTGTTAGACCCTTGAGCTATACCGTGGAAAATACATACCACAAGCCGTATCTCGGGGTAATGGTAGCGCATAGCAGTTATGTGCGAGGTGTTGCAATAAATTGCAAGTCCACGAGCAAGTAAGTATAGAGATAGTCACACAAGCGTGCGTGGAGGGACCAGTGAAGGGGACGATCGATCAAGACTCAGCAGTGTGTTGAGGGATCAAATTGTGGCCATGGAGTGTCATTGTTCACAAGTAGGCAAATGCACATATGGGTGGTGATGATGTCCATGATCAAGGCATGATGCAACACTCAAGGATGCTCGGTGAACAATATGTGACTAAGCAAAGGCACTCCAAGAGTGTGCACTACCCGATAGGCATGACAAACACTAAGGGAATGCTCAACACTTAGCGGTTGGTGAGTTGACTACTTGTGAAGATCAAATAATTCTTTAACCATGCTCAAGTAGCATTGGATGCAACGATCTCGATCAGACGACTGTGATCGTGGGAGGCAATCATGGACATGGGCCTTGGAGGAGAGTGGATTGGATTGACGATGCTAAGTCAACGCCTAGTCATTTATACCTGGTCAAGCAGACAATCGAGGAAAGATTCTCCTTGGATATAGCAAATCAATCTATTATGGAAACAATCTTAGAGATTGCAAATCGATAGCCGAGATTGGATAGATTGAGATCTAATGAAGAGGANTGGTCAAGCAGACAATCGAGGAAAGATTCTCCTTGGATATAGCAAATCAATCTATTATGGAAACAATCTTAGAGATTGCAAATCGATAGCCGAGATTGGATAGATTGAGATCTAATGAAGAGGATCAAGGGATTCAAATATATCAGTTGGCATATCGGGTTTGCCAAGCTCCTCTATATAAAGGGGATCAGTCTCATTCTCAAAGGCAATCCAAAATTCTCAGGGGAGAGATATAAAGAGCCAAAGACTCCAAGAAAGTGGAAGTCAAGTTAGAGCAAGCAATTCGGTATTCTTGAGAGAAGGCGCAAGACGAGTGGAGAGTGCAAGCAGTGAGAGACTGTGAGGCATATACTTATGTGACTGTATGTAAGTGTTCTAATTTGGATTGAGTTTTCGTGTACTTATCATATATGTAAATACAAGTTACGTTTTTTCCCAATTATGTTCTTGGGTTCTTTTGTGTTGTTTTGCGGTTCTGTGATCGGACAACCTCAACAGTACATGCAATGTGTGGCTGGTCAACAAGTGGAATGTCAACGCTAGTGGAACGCAGAAAAATTTGTGCCCTCATTGGTCCCGTGACAGTTGCCCACAGCCAACCACTGTCCATCAGCATGACCTCTTAAGTTGACCCTCAATATACATCTCTCTTTGATATTGCGGGCCCGCATGATTTCGTTTATTCAGCAGCATCTCTCATTGGGCCTAATTGAGAGCCACAAAAAGGGGCCGGGCTGCCTGCTTATTGATTAACTAAAAATTCAAACAAGGCAACATTACATTGACCACCTGAGGAGGAACTCGATGGCCACTAGAACAACAGTTAGCGGTCCACGGCAACAAATTTGCTTGCAGCCTCCCGTGTGTAACTGCGTCTTCTGGGTTTCTTATATCATGGCAGTGTTTATAGATGTGAGCTTTCATTGATTCAGAAGCTGCTGCTGTGTCGGCAAAAGGGAGGCGCCGCTATTGCTTTACTCAACAGGATGACAACCGGAGGAGAAGCTTATTGAGTCTCGACGGGAAGACCCGTTTCAGGCTTGCGTGCCTGTTCGATCTACTGCTGTATTTCTCGACTCATTTTCAAGATTCTACTGTCAACTGTGTCGCATGAATTGCTCTAGGTAAGAATCGAATGGATTGGTCCGAGATCCTGGGGCGATAACGGGTTCATATGTTCCCAAGTATGAACTCAAGTTACCATTATTCTCTTGCAATTATGCTGGAGAGGAATGCAGAGATGATCCATGATGAAATAACGTCAACCTTGGTTGCAGTTTCTGTTTTCCTCGTTTCTGCCTCTTCTAGTGCTTTCCTGGAGAGATTGTGTCCTGTTCCTATCCCCAAAAGATGCTCACCAAATGGTGCGACTGGCTCTGCGCTTAAAACGCGTACCAGGATGGTGTATACGCATTACAATAATGAAGGGAATCAACTAAAAAGATAATGGTCGTGTAAGTTGTAACAGGACAACGATGTCCTATGAACCAGCATCTGAAATACTTTTAATGCAAGAAGATGGCCATGTCCTGTCAACCAAAGAACCACTCTTATTGAGATAATTACGCATACAGTTCGAGACTGGAAGTTTCAGGGGAGTTTGAGCATTATTCAGAAGTAGAAATACACAAAGCAGAGGGGTGGACATGTAACTAGCAGCAGACCTGCCACTGAGCTATTAGCTACATCTACATTCTTGACCAGAAATGGCTCAAGCTTGCTTCAATGGATCCATGTGGCTCGTCTGTTGGTAGGTAGACATCATCATTAAACTGCATAAAATTCTCCGCACATTCATTAGTCTGTCAATTATTTACACGAGTTCACATTTATATAAGGAAATGTTTTTGAAAACATACCTACAAAGGCTTTGTGGTGTGATCAATAATTTTTTTTGGCAGGTATCATGTGATCAATAAGCCGTTTTGCAAGGTCTTCATTTAAATATGTGCATAAATTATTATCAACTTACTCAACTTGTTGGTAAATTCCCCATTTTCCAAATTAACAGCAGCAATCATAGTTATACCTATATCCTTTTGTATAGAGTGGGCTGGCTGGTAATTCCAGAAAAGAGAAAAGGAAACGGATCAACTACCCTTCAGCAACCTATAATTTCAATGCCCTGCTAAGCAGGATCGCCAACAAGCCAGACCAAAAGGCAAAAGTGACATCTATACTTAATTTCTATACCTTCTTCAGTTTCTTTCTTCCCGTCTAAATTGCAATCTAAATTTAAAGTACAGAAATTTTCGTTTTCCCTTACAATTGTATTTATAATTTGCCGAGAGTGTTCTTTTGATATCTATGACCATGTCTGTCTTTCTCAAAACCGCATATAAAAAAAATCACCTAATTAGTCATCAGATTAAGGCAGAAAAAAACTGTACCTTTACGATGGCCGGATTTTCCTTGCCCGGTATGTTAACAGGCAAGAAGTGGAGATTCGGCATCTTTAACTGGATTGCTGATATGTCCGGAAAACTGAGAGAAACAGAGAGCAAGAAAACAAACCTAATCAGAGATTCTCCTGCTGAATGATTATAAACAAGGAAAGGAAATTACATTGATCCTCTGCAGTTTGGCATTTATTGGCAGCAGGAGACAGGAACAATCACCTGCTAAGAACTGCCCTTTCCATTTGATAGAGAGTGCCCTGAACTGATGCACTGTAAACTCCCTCTTTAGGTGGACCAAAAAAGGTGCCCATCAATACCTTTTTCACATCCATGTATCTCTGTGGGAAGTAAAGTGGCTTCTGAGGGATGCTAGAGAGGTTCTCGTAGGTGTACCTATAGTTCCAACCGAATCTTAGGTGAATAACCTCAAGAATGAAAAGTCATGTCCTTCTAGAGACAGCCCAAGTTCTCACATAGCCAAATCACAGAAAAATGAAAAGCCTACATCTGTAAAGAAATGCACTACAATTATTAGCAAGGAGGAAACTTTACTTCCAAGATGCAGTGATCTCGGTTGCCAGAATTCGTTCTCGTGTTTCGGGAAGAGCAGTGTACTTGTCCCTAATAAAACCTTCAAATCCTGACTGATCATCCAGATATGATTAAAAAAAAATGAGTGCCTGGTAGCTATATGGATCGCATCAACAAGCACAAGACCTGTAATAAATAAAATTATGGGATATGCTACGTCAGGATTAAAGATAAAAATGGAGAAAACTATAATAGCTTACCATGGTGGTCTTGAGCACAGATAACCCTTCTATGCCAGAAATCAATTTTACAGCCCCAGACTTCTTCACAAACACTTCTGTTGTGTGCTTCTCAGATCCAAGCTTAAATCCTTGAAAGACATATGGCAATGAAAAGACTAATTAAATACAGACACAGGCTTACTTCATATGGAGAAAACAGAGATCTTTGCTCATGTCAATGGCAATTCAGGGAGAAGTAGAAATTCCAGGAAGAAACAAAGATTACACTGCATCAGCTATATGCATCAGGGAGCTTTTCAAAAGTTTAGCGGGTATTCAGTTTTCTGCACCAGAAGAATACGGGGCTACAGTACCATGTTCATGGGGTTGCCCATCAATATAGACACGCTCCCAGGGCTTTTCCACGATTTTGACTATTGCGCCACTCACCTGCAGTGGGAGAAAAGAACTTAATTCGTCTCCCAGAAACAAGTATTTAACACATCATGAAGATGAAAACTTTTAGATTCATTTGCAGGGGAGCCAAATATTATGCACTACTACCTGACTGTAAGACGATGTGAAGTGCTTGGCAAGCATAATTGCGAAGTCCTCTACCGATAGCAGTTCAGAGCACTCCTTCGCCTTGGCATACACCTAACGAGCAAGTGATACAAAAGACTGATTTTATCGTCTCATAATTGAACAAGTATACCTAGATGCTAATATCAGCGATATTACGTCTCAGGGCGATGCATTTCATACTCTTCTAATGGATTCAAGGTGAAAACTCAGGCTCAATCACCCGATTGACATCATGGAACAGAATAATCGACATGCCAGAATGCAGGAAGAGGTTAAAAAGGAAGGGAGAGGGTTACAGTGTTCTTCATCGTATCTGTAGCGACGATGTCGGAGTTGTCATCACGAACATAAGCGGCGATGCAATCGGAGAAGAGGCTGATGCTGACGTTCCACTCCACCATGAAATGGCGGCCCTCCTTGGTCCTCCAAACCCTAGCCACCCTCACCCGATCCTTCCCGTGCCTCTGCTCGAGATGGAAGCCGTCCAGCTCCTTGCCAGCCATTGCACGAGGTCCGATCCGATTAGAAGAGGAAGAAGATAGGATGAGAGAGGGTCACCGCGTCTCAAGAAGGGGAAATGCTGATTTTGTGATAAAGGGACGAGTCGAACGGGAGCCTTTTGCATTTATAGAAGAGGGAGGGAGAAGATTCTGTCTCTGCCGCAGCCGCTGCCGCAGCCGCAGAGGCAGAGTACACTACAGTGTAGCAGGTCGTTGCGAATGAACGAAAAAGTGCGTACACCCGGTCCACCTAAGCCCCGAGATATACTCTGCCGGTCCTACGGGCTCACTCTGCGGAACGGAACGTGCACCCGGATGCATTTAGTTCGTCTCCATGTCAGAGTCAGTTTTTTAAGTTGGGCGGCGGTAGAAGTTAAGACCCGCCGCCATGTCCATTAGGGATTCTCCATGGAAGCGCGTGAAGTGACAATTTTCTAGCCCCCAAGGCACTTCGATCGAATGGACACTATTACTGTGACGTGAAATATCAGTGGATAATTCTAATCTATATGCACGTACACCCAAAAAAGAAAAGAAAAGAATTTTTGTCCCAACAGCAGAATTTTAACTATACGTTAAAGGGATTATTAGATAATTATTTTTATTGTAGGCTTAATATGTCGAGATGGAATAAATTAAAATCACTGTATTAATTATGATTAAATTTTCTTAATTTAGGTCTTTTGAGGGACGGATTTCAACATTCCCTTCATCAATTGCCAGTTCCCTTTTGTTTTGCCCTTTTTTATTTTTAAAATTTCAATATTTCATCATACCTTCTTATGTTAAAATAATACAAGGATAAAAAATATATATACCCCAACAAACCATTAAGAATCAAATTTGTGCCAAAAAAATATAGGACAAAAATGATAATAGAAGAAAAGATTATTAGAAATTTTTGATAATGTAATTTTAATTAAATAAATATGTAATTATCAAAGTGCATAATTGTTAAAATGAAATCTCCGTATAAAATTTTATATTTGATTGCATTGTTAGGAGAGACGGAGTCCAATAAAAATCATTTACATGCTATTCTATTCACAATACAATATGCTATTTTATATTAAGATGAATTTGTCAAAGCACGGATCTATTTTAAAAAATTAACACTGAAATCGGAATCATCAGTTCCCTTTTTTTTGATAGTTAGTAAAGGAAAATTTAGATACTCCAATTCCAAATTAAATAATTGCAGACTGCACGAAAGACATATAGCTGAGTGGCGAAGTGATTGCTTTCGGCTAAAAGGTAGAAAATAAGGTTAACAAAATTAAAAAAAAAAAACTAGGGGGTAGAATAACTATATATAAGCAAGTAAACCGCACGCGCGCATTGACGGAGATTTGGCGGTGACGGACAGAAGAGAAAACCTTTATTATTGAGTTGGAACAGTCGTCCTTTCCTCCTTTTGGTTGTACACAGAAATACGCAACATGTAACCCGTCTTGTCAGCATTAAAAAAAATAAAATTAATATAAATTAATTCAGATGATAAATCTGAATTTTCAAATACTAGTTTATATGACAAAATGACAAGATGCACGTGCTCGTGTAATCGGCCCAAAATTGGGGGGTGGGGTGGGGGAGGATCCGGGCCCCCGGATTCGGTGAAACATGGGACTGTGAGGTCTGTTTCCGGTTTTAACCCCGATAAGATAAGATTACCATGTCAGCGTTGAAATGTTCTGTTGTCGTGGTCGTCGGAGGACATATTCAGCCGGGGTTAGTTTAACAATTAAGTCAAATTGTTAGTTAGCCAACACTCAATATAGGAAGATTAAGAATTTTGTCTCTGCTCCCCCAAAAGACCCCCTCTTTCTTTCTTTCTATAATCCCTCTAAGCTGGGGATGCTTATGGTTCGGTTGGTTGAATTATACCGGACCTTGTTGATCATTAAAGTGGTTCAATTTAATTTGGATGGTATATCTTCAAACTATAACCATTATAGAACTATCGAACCAAATTGTTTCTATAACATGTTGACTGTATATGAAAAAAAGAAGAAGAAGCTAAAGTGCTATATCATTTACTTTAGGTCATGCTATTCCATTGTGTGATCCGGTAGGTAATAGACTTCAAATGCACTTTAGCTTTTTTATGGTTCAAATCACTTTTCTTTAAAAAATAATTTAAAAAATTAATAAATTAAATATAAACCAAACTAAAACCGTATTATAACATAATAAAATTAAAAAAAAATTAAAAATAACAATGAGAAAATATATTAAAATCATAAAAATTTAATATAATGGTAAAAAATATATATCTAACTTTTTTTAAAAATATTTATAATAGGGTTATATTTACCATATTTAAAAAAAAAATTGACTGTTCGAACTTATTAATTAAACTATTTAAATTTAACAATTAATCACACTACTTCCCATTAAAAAAAATTACATTATATAAGTACTACATCTTGATCTGATATTTTCAATTCTCCATTCTCTATGTGCTTTAGAGGACAGAGTCGAAGAAGATGGCTCCGTCTTGGATTTCCACTGCTGGTTGATGGACCGGGCTGGATCGATTCAACACGGGGACACATTTTCTTCTCTCTGTCAATCTGTAGCTGTCTTGTCTTGTCCTGTCGTTCGGAGGAGAAACGGAAGATGGGCCGACGCCTCTCACTCGCTGAGGGAGGCTTCTCAATCAGAGGCCGCCAGCCCATAATCGATCAACGGAAATCTCGGGAAATTCGATCCCAATCCCAGTCTTTCTTCTCGCTTCGGTCATTTCGAAATTTCCCGATCCGTTTCGTCGAGCATTCTCCCCCATTCTCCCGCCCGCCCGCCCGCCCTTTCCGATCAACTAAATTTCCTGCATTCTCGTTAGATTTAAACTCTGTCCGTTCGCCGGCGATTCGGGCGGATAACCCGCAGATGAGGAGAGTTTTTGGCGTCAGGAAAGACAAGGAGCCCCCTCCCTCCGTTCAAGATGCATCCGATCGGGTATCTTGTCCCCACTCCCCTCCATGGACCTCCTCAGGATTTAGGTTTCTGAGTTTGAGTATGTTCTTAAATTGCTCAGCATTCCGACTTGTAGTGGGTTGTCAGGTTGGTTTTGCTCGCATTCCCACCAATTTATGGGCCTGGAGCTTAGAACACATCCACCGACTACCGACCTTCACTAGGCTGAGTTGTGGTTCTTTTCACAACTCGGTAGGATAGCGTTTGAAATACATACCTCTTCGATTAGGCAGGCAATATGTGCCTCTCTGCTGAAATTGACAATTCGATAAAGTGCTTCCTTTTCCCCCCCGGAGGTTAGAAATGGCAACTTGGCTACGCTTGTTTGCTGTTGGATTTTGTTCTCTCCATTTCTGTTCGACTTTCAACTGCTTGTTGGTACCATTAAGTGTCAGGAAATGGTCACAAGAACTAATGCATTTATTCCTTGATGGCATTCAGATCACTAAAAGAGGAGACACAGTTGACGAGAAGATCAAGAAGCTTGACGCTGAGCTTAGTAGATACAAGGAACAGATCAAGAAGACTCGGCCTGGACCTGCTCAGGAAGCTGTAAAAGCTCGAGCCATGAGGGTTCTCAAGCAGAAGCGAATGTATGTTGCCTTCTTTCAGTACGCTAAAAGTCTTATCTTGCTGGATGCTTCATGTTTTGGGGCTGTTTCTCTTCGCCTGCTGGAAATATAGAAATTCCTTAAGTGTCTAGTAATTTTGCAGTTTTCTGAAAGATATCTATGTGAATTTTCATGTCTTTGGACAGGTATGAAGGACAAAGAGATATGCTGTATAATCAGACATTCAACCTAGATCAAGTTGCTTTTGCTGCCGAGGGTATCAAAGATGCCCAACAGACTGTATGTACTGGAAGCTCCCTCTGTACTATATTTAATGTAAAGGCATCAAATTACTGGATTGACATTGATGGCACTGTGAGGACATAATACTATTCGGTTATCTCATCTTTGAGGTACCAAGCTATAAGATTGGGCCATTAACTTTGAAGAAAGTTGCCTTTTTCGTGCTTGAGAAGCCATATATGATGCTATATTTGTTTTTGGATTGCTGTGTTTTACAGCTACAACTGTTACTCTTTTTGTTTGGATTTGACTGGCTGCATATTGATTTGCCTTTGCCTTGTTGCAGATGTCAGCTCTTAAATCTGCCAACAAGGAGTTGAAAGGAATGATGAAGACTGTGAAGATTCAGGACATAGATGTGTGTTTTGTATCAGAAACTTCAAACTTCTCAGCTTTATTATTATTACTTTTTTAATTCCAGCAAATATCACGTTACATTTCTTGTTTCCATTATTCTGCAGAGCTTGCAAGATGAGATGATGGACCTCATGGATGTAAGCAATGAGATTCAAGAGACCTTAGGTAGAAGCTACAATGTTCCTGATGACATTGATGAGGAAGAACTTATGGGTGGTAGGTTTCCAAATACTGAAACTTCTTTGTTCTGATTATCCTTGGAATGTTCAGTGTCCAGCGTGTATATACATTCGCATCAACATTATGAGAGCTTCAGGAAAGGTTTATTGTTCCCATTTTTCTTTAATAGCATAATATGATATTGGATGAGTGCACTAGTACATGATTCTTCATGGATCTGCAATGCAGAGCTTGATGCTTTGGAAGCAGATATGGGGATGGAAACAGAAGCGAGTGTTCCATCTTATCTTCAACCTGATAAAGAGTCTGATTTAGAAGAGCTCAACCTGCCTTCTGCACCGGTAGGACATGCTGCAACTCCAGCTGGTAGAACGAATGCCCAGGTGAGCCCTAGCCAAGCTTATCTCTGTTTTTGCTCCAATATACTTCACTGGTAAATTCATTGTAAAGTAAATGAGAAGAACTAATAACAGCCTCTGTTGCTCAATGCTTATGCCTGTCAACATTCTTTTTAGTTTTATTCTACTTTATAAAGAAGCTGTTTGTCTCCTAACCTGTCTAATGCTCTCCAGGCCGAGGATGAACTGGGATTACCTGCTGTTCCTCACGCATCAATTCGTAATTAAGGATATATGCTCTTTATGGAGATGTTAAACATCCATGGAATTGCCGCTCGAGGGGTCAACTCAATGTAAACTCTCTCTGCAAGTTTCTGATTCCGTAATCAGTTGTTTTTCCATCTATGTTTGGTTTCACTGTGGATTGATTTCTCCATTCACTGCTCTCGGAGATTTTGTTGAAAGACCTACTTGGTTCATCGATCAATGCGCATAAATGTGTCTAAATGTATAATATATGGCCTTTTTGTCTACATATTTATCAACAGCCATTTGTCTNGGGGGGGGGGGGGGGGGCGCGGAAAGGATGAAAATCTCCTTCAGAAAGTTCCGAGAGGATGAGGATTGTTCCACTGATTAACCTGGAAACAATTCCAACCAACCTGTCTCTTGATTTTCCTAGAAAATACAGTTGCCATTCTCTTGTTTGGAATTTCTTATGTCATGTAGAGGATAGTCCCTCCAAATCTCGGTATCCAGCTTTTATAATTTTCCTTTCCTTTCCATACCAATTCAAGTGCCAGCAAATTGCAGGATAAGCAAAATGTCTACTTGATAGGAGGAGGAGACAAAGTAAGGCAAGTAAAAAGGGAGAGCCTAACAAGGAAAGGCACACTGGGAAAGGAATGAAGAAGGTGGGGAGATAGCAAATGGGAGCGCCAAAGAAGAAATTCCATGGAGACGGACATTAAAAAGAAAAGAAAAGAAAAGAAAAGTGAAGCAAGCAATTCTGGAGACTCTCTCACCAGGCATTGCTTCTTTCTTACTCCACTCTGGGCTCCAATCTCTTCCTCACTCTCACCATAACAGTGTCCTTAGTCCTTACTCAAAGAAGCAACCCCCACAGGAGAAAAAAAAAGGGGGAAGAAACAGAGAGAGAGAGAGAGTGACACTCTTTACGTGCAAATACGGAAGGCACATACATTAAGTTAGTATATCCCATCATCTGACCTCATAAACTTCACATTCATTAGCTCGTATATAAAACTAACTAACAGTTTCACATTTAAATAACAAACACAGGACACAGGCCACAGACAGGTTCTCCGTCTCGGTCTCAACCGATCCAGTGTCCAGATCCAAAAACTGTACATAAGGTAAGGCTTGCGGTCACATCACTCTGGGCACCTAAGCTTATGCATGACTATAACCTTTCTTTTTATAAAAAAACCCAGTCTTTTGGAGTCATAAACAGATGAACATGAGCTTGATGATGTGTAATGTTTATCTGCAGAAGAGCAACCGACATTTTTTATTGCCAGTCTAGCATTCATCTTCGACAAGCCTACGAAAAAGGCAGAAATTTTGATGTGCATATATGTTGTCCCTTGCTTCCAATCAACAGTTGTCGACCCATCTTTCTAATTCTTCAGGTCACACCTGAAGGACCTAGGGAGTGCAATAATAATGTCTATTCAGGTTGGCCTTTTGGTTTCTCACCCAGAACAACTTTCACTATGTATTTCTCCAAACTTATTCCAGAACCGATAGATTAACTGATTTTGGAGTTAGCAGCAGCTTTTAAATTGGTACGAAATGAAGAAAGAAACGTGCAGATGCTAGTTTTCTTTCTCTGTGGCAAGGACAGAAATCGACTGATTCCACATCAGATAAAGGCGAGGAGACGACACAAAACAACAGTTATTTTCTAATTAGTGAAGCATACTCACCCAAGGAGCCGAAAATCAGCCCCGGAAGATGACATCATCTGCTATATCCATCAGCAGCTGCAAGCAATCTGGCGAGAATTTCCTCGCAAAGAAATGTGGATAGCCCAAGTCTGACTGCCTCAACTGGTAGACAAGGTTGGGTGAAATCTCGTCAGGCAGGTATAAATGCGGGTGCCCGTCGAAACTGCCCGTCCAGTTCACACTGGTGAGGGTATAGTGGCTGCAACCCTTTGGGTCAGCCATGGACAGCAATGTGGGGAAATAGTGCTCTTCAGGATAACATGAATCCTTGTCCAAACAAGGCAGCCTAAATTTCTTCCACAGCTTTCTGTCCTTGATCACCAGCAAGGAATGCCTCCTTGTTAAGATGAAGAACTGAGACCCCACTCGGAATTGCTCAAAAGGGACTTCTGGTAGCATAACTTCCTCTCCGCGGGCAATATACCGCTCATGGAGGTTGGGTACATCGGAGAGGATCTCGATGAAGCTAGGGAATTTGGAGGGGTTGATGAAGGCCTTCAGGGCTTGGATGGTGTTCCCAAAGAGATTTTGGTACATGAAGCCGAAGGAGTGCAGAGGGATGCAGTGCTGTGAGACCAAGGCAAAGTAGAAGTTTGACGGGTCGTCAAGTAGGGCGGAGGCGAGGAGCCTCCGGGCAGCTGATATCAGAGTTGGGGTTGCCCGCTCAGTCCGTTTCGACACGATGAATCGGTTACCAAAAACTCCTCCAGGAGACCGGTATCCTGAATCCCATATGGTCCGTCCCGTGCCTGAAAGCAGTAGATTGCTACTGTACTTGTGAGGACCGGTGATTCGTGCTCTTTCCCCAGAGGAGGTGGCAACGGTCCGCAGGCCAGTGGAGGTGTTGACGGACTTCATGTCGGGGTCTGCATGGATGTAGATGTTGTAGAGGTGATCGTGGCCCTTGAAGAAGCGCTCCCACAGAGGCGCGAAGGTGAGGTCGGCGTTCGTGAGGAAGAGGAAGGCGATCTTCGGCTTTGAGTTTTTGAGGCCCAGGCGGTTGAAGTTCGCGGGGCGTGATGCGGACCCAAGGGCCGCTGCCCGACGAAAGAGCGCCAGGTCATCGAGTTCACTGGGGATGTAGACCGGTGGCAAATCGGAGCCGGGAGCGGCCTTCGCGGGGAGAATGCTGGGAGAGAAAAGGAACACCAGAGGCAGACAGAGGAAGAGAAGAAACCACACCACGAGCGGAGATGTGAACATTGTAGGTGGCGGTCCACTTCGTCTCAGAGCAGCAGGAGTGAGAAGAGGGCAACGCGCCGGAAGTCATCTTGCTGCTTCAGAAGAGAGAGAAACGGTGAAAAAGGTCTCATCTTGGCGGGTTCTGTGGATAGACGAGCGGAGCAAGAAACGAATATTGAGAAGGGTGGATGTGGTTACTTGAAGGAGAGGAAGGATTAGGGTTGAAGAGGTCAAAAGGATCGGGAGGTTGGTTCCTGCTTTTTGAAGAGGGAGTGGCTGAGTGGGAGTGAAGCAAAAATGGAAAAGTGGCCCCTTTTACTTTTACCAGTCGAGTGGAGATAGACAGAAGGAGAATGATGGAGGAGTTGGCTTCGCTTCTATGAACAGTAGCAGTGCAGAATGAGGAGGGGCAGAAGAACGTTGGGTTGGGCGAGAGGCGCCGTGTCGGGGCGGGGGTGTTGACGGCGGGTTGGCTGGGTCGGGGCTGCTTCAGGGAGTGTGCACTAATGGGTCAAACTCTCCAAAGACTTCGCGCGGATTCTTCTATTTTTTTATTTTCCTTTTTAAAAAAAAACAAATTTCATTATAAAAACTGTGTCTTAAGCTACACTTTCCATTTTCAGTAAGTGGGCTATTTTCCTGGGCTCATCTTTAACCCGCTGAATGGGCTCCGGCTGGAGGAGAAGGAAGAAGGAAACGAAAGGTGGCCGATTCTAGTGGACGATCAGCAATGTACCAAATCAACGGCTCCGATCTCTTCCTCCGTACACGAAGCCCAAAAGAAGTGGTTCTAGATCCTTCTTCTGTGCCCTCTGCTTCAAATCAAGACCGTCCATTGGTCTGCCCTTTTATACGACAGATCCCAGCGTTGTTGCTCTACCTCTCTCTCGGTCTGTGCGCTAACGCTGCTCTTCCCGTCCCCTCAAACCCTCGCGACTCTCAGCACTCTCACCTAGTCTGTCGATTTGCAGGTCCGTTTGATTGCATCCCTGTCTTTGTAAACTTCAATCCTTTGACCTCGGATTCAGCGTATCTTTTTGTTTCGTGATGCTCCGTGATTCGGTCGCGTTGTCTCCCTGCAGCGAGGCGAGATGTTTGGAAGGGCGCCGAAGAAGAGTGACAACACGAGGTACTACGAGATCCTCGGAGTCCCCAAAACCGCATCTCAGGATGATCTGAAGAAGGCCTACAGGAAAGCCGCCATCAAGAACCACCCCGATAAGGGCGGTGACCCTGAGAAGGTGTTGATAGGACCTTATGTTCTTGTAGACAACTTGTGTCATGTTCTAGATGGTTGATTTTCTTTCCCTGTTTGGGGATCTGCTTGGATTAGCTTGTTCAGCTGTTAACTTGACGGACGATGTGCGATCTGCAGCCTCTTAATGGTCTTTGTCTTTTATGATGATATTTAAACTTCGCTGTGACCGAGTCTACTCCCTGTCTTCAACTTTGTTGTCACAGTTTGGTTCTTGGAATTGGCCCTGCATCTCTTATGATTCTCAGATTAATGGACTATCGATCGTGCTATCTTGGTGGCTAAAATTACTGAGTTTAGCTGTGAGTGAATAGTAGCTGCCATGTTGTGAAAGAACTTTTTGTGAATTTAGAAGGTAGGATAAGGCGTGGTAGGGACTAAAAGTTTCTCGATAGTTAAAATGTTGGAGTTCTGTAATAGACTGTTTTAACTCTGATTTTTCTCTATACTTGTATCTTTCTCTATACATATTAGTCTCATTTGAATCACTCTGTACGCATGTACAAATGTCTTTTAATGTGGTTCTTTGAAGTGGCCTACTGCTTTTAGAATCACTCAGATTAATGAACCATTGATTGCATTATCTTGGTGCAAAATTTACTAGCTTCAGCTGAGATTGAACATTGTCTGCCACACAGTGAAAGAACTTTTGTAGGCATAGAATTGTGGGAAAATGTTGGGAAGGACTAAGTTTCTCAATAGTGAAGAAGTTAGAGTTCGGTAAGAAGTTATTTCAACTTCAATTGAATCTCTACAGTCAGTATCATTTCTTTGAAACCTGACACATTAGTCCTCGTGCTAGTGTGTATGCATGCAGTCAATGTCTTAACGGAACCTCTTGCCCTTTCTAGTGCCATGTTGATGCCCTATGCACTTAATTTCCCTGCAAATGCAAAATTGATCTTCAATTGCTTCTGCTTCAATGACCTCTTATTGGATGATATAGCCTTTCTTTTTGGCACTTGAACTATATTTGTTTACTTTTTAAAACTTGTTTCAATGTAGTTTAAGGAGTTGGCTCAAGCCTATGAAGTTCTAAGCGACCCAGAGAAACGTGAGATTTATGATCAGTATGGCGAGGATGCCCTCAAGGAAGGGATGGGTGGTGGAGGCGGGATGCATGACCCCTTTGACATTTTCCAGTCTTTCTTTGGTGGCAGTCCTTTTGGTGGTAAGAGTCAAATGCATATCTCTGCATAATACTGGACTGTACATATCATTTTGATTTTTGGTTAACTCAGTTATGAAACCTTTGGTGCCAAATCTATTCTAGTTTTTGTTTTATCTCTCTAGGTATAAGTATGCTGAAATTAGTAACCTTCTTCAAAATGTAGAAGGTTTCAAAATTGAATACTTTGTTTTTTTTTTTAATTTCTCAGTATCAGTTCTCTCTCTCTCTCTCTCTCTCTCTCTCTATATATATATATATATATATATCTATCTATACTTGAGGGATTTTTTAACTTTGTGGTGATTGTTGTAGGGATTTGGCCTGAAGTTCTTTTCATAAGCTATTTTTCATAGTATTCTAATGAAATTTCTGTTCCCAGGTGGTGGCAGCAGCCGAGGCCGAAGACAGAGAAGGGGTGAAGATGTTATCCATCCTCTTAAGGTTTCGTTGGAAGATCTTTACAATGGTACATCCAAGAAGCTGTCACTATCCCGCAATGTTTTATGCTCCAAGTGCAGAGGGTATGGATTTGAACATAATATCATGATGTTCTTGTTACTTTCACAAGATCTTGACAGCTTATGTTATTGTATTGTTTGTTACAGTAAAGGTTCCAAGTCTGGGGCATCAATGAAATGTGCAGGCTGTCAGGGTACTGGGATGAAGGTTTCTATCAGACACCTTGGTCCTTCAATGATCCAACAAATGCAGCACCCTTGCAATGAGTGTAAGGGCACTGGTGAGACTATCAATGATAAGGATCGCTGCCCTCAGTGCAAGGGTGAGAAAGTTGTCCAGGAAAAGAAAGTTTTGGAAGTCAATGTTGAGAAGGGTATGCAAAATGGACAGAAGATAACATTCCCAGGAGAAGCTGATGAGGCAGTAAGTTAGCTACATGTTGAGTTATGCTTCTGTCACTTAGCAGGATTATTGTCTTATGGATTGATGGATTTCTTATCTGTCATCAACCTTAAATGCATTATTTAGTTGTGCTAGTATACGTGGCTCAGAGTACCATGTTGATAGGGTCATTGCAATTGTGTGTTTTTTTTTTTGGTGCAGCCGGACACTGTTACAGGGGACATAGTCTTTGTCCTACAACAGAAGGAGCACCCTAAGTTCAAAAGAAAGGGTGATGACCTGTTTTATGAACACACTCTATTTCTTACGGAGGCACTCTGTGGGTTCCAATTTATCATGACACATTTGGATGGTAGGCAGCTGCTGATTAAGTCTCAACCTGGAGAAGTGGTCAAGCCTGGTCAGTGATCCCCTTCTCATCGCTCTTGTATGAAATAAATAAAGAATGCTGACTACATATTTGCAGCTACTCACTTTGGCATTCAATGGTGTCTTAGTGCGGATGTTTAATGCTATGTGATGACTGGCTGTGCAGACCAATTCAAGGCTATAAACGATGAAGGGATGCCCATGTACCAGAGATCCTTCATGAAGGGGAAGTTGTACATCCACTTCACGGTGGACTTCCCAGAATCCCTGAGTCCAGAGCAATGCAAGGCCCTGGAGTCTATACTGCCTCCGAGGCCATCGGTGCAGCTTACTGACATGGAGCTGGATGAGTGTGAGGAGACAACCCTGCATGATGTTAACATTGAGGAGGAAATGAGGAGGAAGCAACAGGCTGCCCAGGAAGCTTACGAGGAGGACGAGGATATGCCTGGAGGTGCCCAGAGGGTGCAGTGTGCCCAGCAATGATCCAACTCCTTTACTGTGGAAGGGGGAATTCTCTTGAGCCCGTAGGCCCAAGAGAAAGAACTCTTTAGGCAGGTTGGGTGATATCTTTGGTTTGACAAGAAGTTATTTTGATTCGATGACACTGATTGAACTTGGGGGGGACTAGTAATTCGAGTCCTGCTATAGTTGCGAAAGTGTGGCCAGAGCCTGAAAAATGGCACTTTGGATTCTTTGCATTCGACGATATATTAACATTTGCTCTCTCTACGCCCTTCCCAGCCTGCAATGCAGCGGGCAGATTCGATCTATAAAGAAAACTCTTGCTAGAGAGATGTCCCTCTTCTTCTTATCGCCCGTTATCATCATGGCAGGCCCGAGAGAGAGAAGAACATCGGAACATCAAATTGACATACTTCTCCTTACGACCGTTTATTTATAACCACAGACAGCTCTCATATCTGGCATGCGACCGCGAAGGATGAAACAGTAAGGGTCCGAAGAATCCAGAAGATAAAGCTGGAAATAATTCTAGAGTTGGCACCAACACTATCTTCTTCCTGTGGAAAGACACAATTGAGTTATCGGCTGCGACTGTTAATTACAATAAGATGAAAGGATCAATTCCTAACTATTCTTTGGTAATTTAATCGAGTACCCGGTAAAAATCGCTGCAGATCATACATTTTCACTCCCAAAGCTCAAACCATATAATCAACGACCTCCGATAACGACGGTCAATTATCGTCGGATGAACAGCATGAAACGGGAGCTCTGTTGGTGGAGCTGATCGGTTCCGTTACCAGCCCCGTCCGATGCGGCGAGCAGTTGCTTCCTACAGATCGGGCAAGTCGAGTGCAGCTTCAGCCAGGGGTCGACACACCTCACGTGGAAGAAATGCTTGCACTCCGGCAAGACCCTAACCGTGTCAGCCTCCTGGTAATCCGACAGGCAAATAGAGCAGGAGCTGCTATTGGAGCCGTCCCCATCGGCACCGATGTCCTTGGCCGCCAGCGAGTACTGGAGCCTCGGGTAGCTCAGGATGGTGGCCTCATCGAGGCCGAGCTCTAGATCACCATCATCTCCATCAGAAGTGTCGTGATCGCTCGGTGCCGAGTCCCCGGCGAGCCGCACAGAACGGTCGGCGTCTCGTCGACGGCGGGAAAAGAAGTAGGAGAGCAGGACGACGGCAGTGACGAGCAGTAGTACGCCGAAAGGAGCGAGGATGCCACCGATGGAGCTCATCCGATCGCTGCGGCGCCAGGTGAGTCCGAATCTCAATCACTTCCGCAACTGGAGACAGGGTTAGAGCCCGAAGGGATGACCTGACGCAGAACCTTGTTGGGGAGGGCGAAACGCCTTTTGGGATGGGAGGAGGAAGGGGCCATCGCCGAGCCGTAGAATATAATAATAATAATAGTAATAGTAATTATTTATGGCAATTAATTAAATATATTTAAATCGGGTATATATTAATCATGATTTACATTAATTATGTCGGATGATAATCAGGTAAACGCGATTGGGAACGGACCACGCGTGGTATATGCAGCGAGGGAGGATGATGATTGAATTCCTTGAGTGATGCAATGGAATCAGGAAATTACCATTAGGACCCCACCTGCCTGCCTTTTTTTTTTCCTTTAAATTTATATTCGCCAACTTATTATTTACATCTTAAAATTTGTGGAAATGAAATCCGATTTAAAAAAAAGGAAAATAAGAACACTGTCCCCTTTTGGGATAGCAGAAAGCATTGGGCATTGCATGTGTTAGACCCGAAAGTCGGGCCCGAAGGCGTGGTGGAAGGAAAAACAAGAAAACCAAAAAATTGAAAAAAAAAATGAAAAAATCGTTTTTCAGACCCCTTTATGAAAAAAGTGGGACCTGAGACCAACTCGAATTCCACCAATGCATCACACTGCTTATTTTATTGATTGTAATTGTAAGCTTTGTGTTCACCATATAATTTGTTATGCTCACTAATTTTACACTTAATACTGACGCGGTTAGTTTCTAATTATGAAATTTGGAAGGATTTACCTCTTGATTATCCCACAAATTGCTTATAATCAATTTTAAATAAACCACCCCAAAAAGAGGGTCTTTCATGCAATTAAATAATTTTACTATACTCTTTTTCCATTTCAGAGAAAGGGGAAAAAAAAACAAAAAACAAAAAACAACCGCCCAAAAATTCGGGTCGGGCAATTCTATTGGGAAAATCCACCACACCCGACCCATTCTCATCACTAGAAGGTGTGTGCATATGTGTGGAGTAATAGTAAATAATTTCTTTTTGGAAAAAATAAATTTGATATCTAAAGCATTTTTTTAGTAATCTTTAACACTACCCGATTGGTCATCATTGCCGTGGAAACTTTCGCTGCGTCTCGTTTGACCCACCGCTGCCTCAACTTGCGTGTATTTATTATTTATAATAATAATAATTATTATTATATCAAAACCCAGCATCCTCAGTTGCAAATTTGGCCGTCCCGGCGCGCGGCCAACAAATCTCTTTTAAGCTCTTCGATTCACCGACAGCTCGTAGCATCCCTTCTATTCACACCTAACAGAGGCTGCCGGAGATGGTAGGCTTATCTGGGCACCAAATGCAAATGGAGAACACACCACACTGTTAGTTAAATCCTTTTTATCTTTTAGAACACGAAGTTAGATTCTCTAAGGATAGCAATGGGCTTGGGCTAGCAATTTGGAGCCTTTTAAGGTGCATGAAAGGCTAAAGATCCACCTTTGGAGGATCCCAAGTGAATTTCTCCCCTAGTTCAACGAGGAAGCAACACAATGTCGTCCTCTTTGTCGGGCTGGGATCGATGGAGCAGCACACTTATTCATTGAGTGCTCCTTCAGTCGAGCAGCGTGGAGAGAATCACCCCCGGAAACTATGGAGCCTACCGCTAGCAACTAATGATGTTCCAACACCTCTAAATCTTATTGGGCTCATTTGCAAACCCCCCCTTTCTTTCCCCCAGAGATCACAAGATGCTGCTAAATTTAGCGTTTTTGGATCAGTTTTGCTCTATGAAATTTGGATGGATGCTACGAAATAGTGTTTGCACGAGCCTGAATGAATATACACAAGATACTGAGTCTTTTTGTTAGGAAAACAAGTAGATGATACGCGGAGCATCTTCATCACAGAGTAGATATGTTTTTAAGGCCATTCACCCCTAACCCTGCAGGATCGAGCAGCAATACATATCTCTCGAGCATTAACGAAGGATGGTCACATATATGGACTGATGCTGCTTGGACAGACGAGGATTGTTCTGTTTGTGAAATAGCAAAACAGGATGAGGGTGAGGGCATGTCATGCAACTGAAATAAGACTCACCCTTCTGGATCGGCGGGATGGTGGCCCGACCGGAGCTGAATGCCCGGAAGGGATTGTGTGCTGTGCAGGCCTCGTACTCGAGCTTCAAGACTTGCATCGCATCGTAGAGCCCGGGCTTGAAGTCGAAATCTGTGCCAAGTCGGGGTTTGAAGTTAAGGGAGTGTCAGGAGGCGAATGGGGCGAGGGGGAAGAGGGATCAGCCTCAGGGATGAGATTCCGGAGGATGTTGCTGGAGTAGAAACCGGGAGATGGCGGGGATGGTTCCATGCCGAGCCTCTGACGATGTGTTGCAGACCAGCTGAGAGGCAGAGAAACTGACTCGGCACCAGCAATGGCAGTGGCAGAAGAACAAGGAGAAGGGAACCTGCAGAGGATCTTGTTCGAAATGCCACCGGGAAGGCAGAGAGAACAGCAGATGTAAGAACCCTGTTGTTTTCATGCGGAGGAACATTGCAGAGGAAACAATGCAACGGTTTATCTTATGGAGGGAAATTGGATAGTCAGTTTCAACAAGATCGTCAATTGACTGCAGTGCAGCACAAGAGGAGGATATAGATGCGTTCAACTCTCCTGATTCCTTCACCCAATAAATGTTATCTGTGCAAATTGAGAAGGTACGGGAATCGCCACGTGATCTTTCAGATGGAGTTCTCCTGGTTGTTTCCGAGGGGTCGGCTTGCTCGTCAGCACAAGGCTAAAAGGAGCCTTCATCACGAAGAACGACAGCATAGCGACACATGGGTACGAGGTAACCATAATGTGCCTCAACTGCGTTGACAGCCATGCTCTGAATTTACCGATTCATCTTTCCAGGTGAGAGAGATCAACCAGAAAATAGTCACACATTGCTCGGAGTAGAGGCTATGGCCGCAAGCGTTAGGAGCTATGAATGACAGCAGCTGCAGGTTCATCAGTCTCGGATAAAGAAGATGATGATGGTGATGATAAATGCTCGTCTCAGTTTACCATATAAGAGAGGATCGGAAACCGAACCAAATCTTATATTGTCTTATTATTACGACATAAATGATAAATAATTAGTAAAAAAATTGGGATAAATTACTTTTTACTCGAGATAAATTATTTTTCATGAAAAGAAATATGCGGGAGAAATTATTAGGAAAGGCTGAGCAAGGATTTTGTTCTTTTTCCCTTTCTCGGTCGGGACCTGTTTGTTCCCAACCGCTCGAGCAATAGTAGGCCCCACCAGTGAAATTATGACCGTTGCCGCCATCCTCTCCCCTGCAGCCTGCTCGTCCGAGGAGTTACCCGTTACAGGGCAGTAGCAAGGCAGAGGCCGCCACATCAGCGACGTGCTAAGGCAGATCCTTTCGTATTTGATCTGATTCAGACTCGTGCATCCACGTGGCGATGACCGGCTGCGTGCACCTCATTCTCCCCCCGAGGATCCTAGCATAGAGTATTCCTTTCCCTCCCATCGCTTTATTTTCGAATTTAAAAATTACTTGAACAGCTTTTCTAGCCGTTGAGCTTGACAAATCATCCACGCTTTTCATCATATACTCTGTAGCCCTAAAGAAGACAAAGTTTTCGGTGTCATCCTCTCGCTTTTCTTTTACCTTCTTCTCGCGTCGATCAATTTGAGCATCAGGAACCCGGGAGTAAAGCTCTAAACCAGACACCCAAATTCTTCGGTTATACTCTCTCATTAGATTTGACCTGGAGCGGAGCTTCGAGAAGATGAAGGGGGTGAAGGGGAAGTTCTTGAAGAAGATCAAGTCGATCAAACCCATCGGTTATCTGAAGCAGGATCGGATCCTTCTTGTGAACGCAGCAGACGGGTATGTCGAGAACTTCATCAAGAACACAATCTTCAAATCTCGTGAAGAGCCGCAGCAGAAGACGGTTGATGAGAGCAGATCTGTTACGGTTCAAGAACCTGACGTAATCGACGTTGCAGAGCTCATGAAAGACCTGGAAGATGAAGAGATGGAGGACATCGAAGATGGTACCATTGACAAAGAGAACATCAGCCCTCTGATTAATGTGAAGAGTCCAAAAGAGAGATCAGAAGTTCCTCCAATATCTGAGCTCGATATGTCCCCGAACAGAACCTCAGAAGCTCCAAAATTTCCCAATAAGACCCCCTTATCGGAGATTGATATGTCGAGTTTCCGGAGGCCTGACCTCAACTCCTCCACCCTGTTCGATCCAAACCTACTGGCGGCGTTTGAGCAAGCTGTTAAGGAGCACGTCCAGATCAGCGAGGAGGAGAGAAGACCGTGCAGAACTGCGGTAGAGAATCTCGAGTTCGACTCCGTCGAGCCGCCCCTGAAATCTAGGAGAATCGAAGGGACTGAAGAGGATGAGAACAGCACCGATCCCTTGCTGGCTTTCGAAGAGAAATGCCCTCCAGGTGGAAGCGGTTCGGTCATCCTGTACACGACGAGCCTGAGGGGCATCAGGAAGACGTTCGAAGGCTGCAGCAATGTTCGATTCCTGCTGGAGAGCTTTAAGGTCCTGTACTTCGAGAGAGACATCTCGATGCATTCGGAGTTCAAGGAGGAGCTTTGGGGGATCCTGGGAAACAAGGAGATCCCACCTAGGCTGTTCGTGAAGGGGAGGTACATCGGAGGGGCAGAGCAAGTGCTGAAACTGCACGAGCAAGGGAGGCTGAGGCCGCTGCTCGAAGGGGTCGAAGTGAACCAAGCACAGGGCCCCTGCGAGGGCTGTGGAGGGATCAGATTCGTGCTCTGTTTCAAGTGCAGCGGAAGCCACAGGATTGTCTCTCAAGATGACGAGAGTGGGTTGAAGTCAGCGAGTTGCTCCCAGTGCAATGAGAATGGCCTGATCGTTTGCCCCCTTTGCTGTTGATTTCGAAGGAGAAAAAAGGACAGAAAAACGAAAAAGGAATCAGTTTTGTTGCGGTGTCTGTATGTATGTTAGTCCCAGTTTCCCGATTTGAGTGTGTTGATAGATATTAAAGTGAATCCGTTGCTTTCACTTGCTCTGATCCTTGCCACTGGAAGAATTGTATGTATTGTCTCTCGGCTCGGGCGTCGACCGATCCATTTTCTGCGGGATCTGGGTCATTAAGTTTGGGTCACATGTGTGTGTCTGGCTTCCATTGAGCAGCAGAATAATCCATCCATCTTGTACAATCTCAAACTCCTCCCACACAAGTGAAATAATAAAAGCCAGCCGCCGGTGTTCGGCTATGTTTTTTGCCTTTTGGTTCTTGGAAACGTGTAAGAACATGATGTGCGCATCATCGACTACCGAGCCATATCGTCCAGTTCCCGAGAGGCGAGGAGGACTCCTCTGCAGTTAAGTCTTTGTGGGTCATCTTAGAGGATTTCGGTTTTTCTCACTCCTCCGCCATGATGATAAATAGGTAGTGGCATAATGTAATATAACAACACACAGGGGCAAGAAGGAGATGTCAACGCCTTATGACATGGTCAACGATGGACGATGCTTACCGAGAAAGGATCAAAAGGGTCTTATAATATGAGATCCCAAGCAAAAGAATGATCACATGCAGCTGCAAGTTAAATTTTGTACGATGTCGAGCATCGCAGAACAATGACACTTTGGACGGATAAACTACAGAGCACCATCCGGACCACCAACCAAGAAGGCACATTTTCTAAGACAAAGAACAATAAACACCTTTCCGTTTCTTATGTTACAAATATGACAGGAGCAGGAGGAAGGTTACACTGATGAGAGTGGCAACGTTGCTAAACCTCACAGGAAGAGACTGACATTTGATAGCAACTACCCTACTTAATCACTACTGCCGGAGGATACAGACGGTCCACAGCCCAGGCATTTCACACTTCCAAAATTGCGGCACCCTAAAAGCTTGCAAGACTGAAAAGTAAAGATAAAAGAGGGGAAAGAAAGGTAAAGAATCTGGCAGGGCAGAGGAGGGAGATTGAATTACTAGGTTTCCAAGAGAGCCTGCCCGATGAGGCTCCTTTGCCTCCACAAGTGCCAAAGGGATCTCTGTCTCACAACAACACGGGCAAATTTTCATCTCATTTCCTCCGTAGCTTATTCCTGTTGATTTTGACTATCTTACGCCCTGACTTGTCACTGCCACCCGTGCCCAGTGAGAAGCTCCCCCCTCCAGCATTGAAGGCCAGGCTTCCTGAAGCCTGGAATGGGGATGGAGTCTGTGGCGTTGAGAGATTCTGTTGGGCTCCAAACTGGAATGGATTGGCTCCAGCAGCAGCATTTGAGCCAGATGTGAAGCCTGCTGGCAGCGCAATGGGCTGCTGCTGACCAAATACTGGGGCTGGAGGGGTACTAGTATGATTTGGCTGGACTACGTCCTTGGCCATGGAGTCCTCCATACTCATTTGGTCAGTATTGCCCTTACTGGCCGGTGCAGGTGACCCAAATGTAAAGGGGGAGTTGGAGCTTCCAAACACAGGTGAAGGTGAAGGGCTAGTGACAGCTGACGTGAATGACAATGTTGGACCTGATTTGGGATTTGCAGATGCAGCAGTGAACGAAAAAGTGGGGCCTGATGAAGCACCCATTGATCCAAAAAATGGACTAGGGATTGAAGAGGCTGTATTCAATCCAAAGACTGAAGCAGCAGTGGAAACAGATGAAGTGCCCATTGATCCAAAGACAGAAGTGGCGGAAGAGGCAGAGGAAATGCCAGTTGAACCAAAGACAGAAGACGCACCAGAAGTGGATGAAGTGCCAGTAAATCCAAAAATCAATGAGGTGCCTGATAATCCAAAAGTAGGTGCACCACTGGAAATTGATGAGGAACCAGGAGCAGATCCAAAAGCAGAAGTGCTGCTAGAGGAAGAGGGTGAACCGAAAGAAAAGCCAGTTGATGGGGATTTCGAGTTGAACGAGGATGCAAATGTTGGGGCGGTAGAGGTTTGTCCAAACAAGCTGGAAGAGGTTTGGCTCAAGGAGCTGGGTTCCAAAGAAGACACTGTACCCATCCCGAATGATGTCCCTGATGAAAACAGTTTAGCAGCAGAGGACAAACAAAAGGAGGAGCTGCTGGTAGAAGCTGCTACAGAAGTTGACGGCTTAGATGAAGAAGACATCCCAAACTGAATAGGATCATTCTGAGTGAAGGAAGCAACTCCAGCTCCAGTAGCAGGAGATTCTTGAACTGGGGTTGACCCATTGGCAGCTCCAGTAATTGCAGAACCTTCTTTCTGATTATTGCCACTTGAAGGGGCAGGTGCAGAACCAAATCCAAAAATGTTGCTTCGTGAGCTTGAATTTGCAGCAGCAAAAGGACTGCTGATAATGTTCCCAGGGCCAATATCTGCCTTGTGCTTGGCCTCTTCTGCAGCCATAGCAGTAGAAGATGATGTTTGAGAAACTGAGTTTGGTGGTGAGGATCCAAACCTGAAAGTTGCTAGAGTAGGGGTGGATGATAGCTTACTGCTGCTGCTGTTGCCACTAAAGGTGACAGGAAATGAAGGGGTGCTCAATGGCTTTTCACTTGCGATGGTGCTCGAACCCACCAAAATTGGAGTAGAAACAGTAGACCCATTACTTGAATTGGCCAATTTGACTCCATATGTGAGAGTTGATGATGAAATTGTCGGCACAGATGCCACAGTTGCTCCATCGGGCACCCCAGAGAAAACCCTGTCCTTGAGAGTTTTCTTATCTTGAGCTGTATCAGATTCAGGAACCTTTGCCACAGAGGAAAATAATCCACCAGAAGCAGATGCATCACTGCAGAAAACAAAGATAGAATTCAGCACAAGTTTTAGAAAACTATATATCAGATATATATTAATTAAGATGCAAGTGAGAAAAATAGAGCAAACAACAAAATAAGCTAGAACTGATAATAATTCAAAGATGTTCCATCTCAATTACCAGCTCTCATTATGATTTCACAAAAGACACATTTAAATTGCCCAATCTCAAGAAGCAACAGATATATATTACTTATAAAAATGATATATAAATTTTTATTTCCTGGGAATAAAATAAGGTGATCACGACCAAAAGAAAATGCAAGCAAAAAGAAGAGATTGATTGATTAACTAAAAAATACCACTTGCCATGGTTGAACGTTTCATACAGGACTGGCTGGATTGCCACTACTGATACTCTCCTTTTATAAAATAATAACTGAAAAAAAACCATTTGCCTTTAATGATACCTCGAGGCAAAGCCCCCAAAGAACCACACGGTACAATCAACTCTTGAATGCCTCTGATAATACCAAATAGGTCAACGACAAGAGCATATAAACTGACCTGCTTAAGCTTTGTGCAGAATCTAGAGGAGTTTTTTGACTGATCAATTCACCAGAAGAATATGTTTGAAACTTAAGCTGAGGATTTTTATCACTGCTGCCTGTAGTAAACTCATTATTAGAAGCAAATCCAAAAATAGGAGGCACATGGTGATCTTTCAGAGAATCCACTTTAACACCAGAGCTGAAAAGCAGAGGAGTAGCATTTGACGCCAACAAAGCTGCTTTAGCAGGTCCCGATGGTGACTGAATAGCCAGCAGGTCAGGCTGGGAGCTAGTGCTAGCATGAGGTAAACTGGGAAAGCTGAAATCAGCACATGTTTGGGCAATCGTTTGTTTTCCATTAGCACCTTGACTAATTGTCTTTGCAAGAGAATCCATTCTGTGTTCATCATGAACAACAATTTCATGCTTCTCTGAAATAATAGTAGCTTGAGCAGCACTTGGCTTGAGCTCCACTGCATCCTGTTTCTCTATCACTTTAATCAGTGAAGAAGATATCCCATTGGAATACCCACCATCCTCCAAATCCAAGCAGTCCTGAACAAAACACCATTAAGTTACTATTTATAAGAAATAAAAAAATTGTTGGCCAGCATTTGAAAAGGATAACAAGTGGGAAATTATGCAGGCAAATGACATCTGGAGACTTACAAGAATCTAAAGAGCATGTGACCAATATGTATGTAAGCACTAGTATATCAAATAAACCTCACAGCAGGAAAGTCCGAGGCAAAAAGTTCATTGATGGAATACTGCACTATACACCCTATTAAAATATATATCATCAGAATTACCTCATCTGCACTCATATTGAAGGCCTGTATCTTCTGTAATGGAGCATGGGCAAGGGAGTTCGTCACATTAGCATCTCCTGTTCTGCTGACTGGTACTGCATCTTTTTTGCCAATAACATCATTTTCCACACCATTAACTATAGGAGACTGTCTGTCTGACGCAGCGAAAATACTCAATGGACCATTTTGTTCAATTCTATCATGCTTTTCCTTGTTAGTTTCTCCAGAACCATGTGAAAACCTGGCTTCTGCATCATCAGGCATATTATCATCTGTCCTAAATTGGAAGAACTTTGATGAACCAATATATTCCTGGTTGTTCAATGCTTGTCCTTGTAACTTGGATGGAGACAACTTGGTTAACGTTCTCTCCCCAGCAACAGCTAGCTTGAGCTCAGAAGATCTCTCTTTGGGAGGTGAAACAATCTTATCAAGTTGCTGAAGTATTTTGGTCGCCATCTCAGTAGACTTTGATGAAACAGGTGCTGCATTTGACTGTTCAGAGAAGCTAAGCCTTTTTTCACTCATTGACTGCATCTTCATGGAAGAAGATGGCAGTTCACCAGCTTCAGAAGTTGACATGGTCCAGTTCCTTCGATATGAAAGACTAGGTTTTAGACGAATTCTACGAATGGGACCACCAGAGCCAATATCATTCTCAAAAATTGAACTGCTCCGTTTCAAAGGCTGCATTTTATAAAAATGTAATTCAAATTATGTGATTCCATCACTGAATGACAAAAAAAAAAAAAAGATAGTTGAACCAAAATATAACTAAACAAATATTACACCTTAGAAGATCCAGAAATCCTGTTGCGCTCTGATGCTTGTGCCGTTGATGATGGTCCATCATAACTGTCAACCATAGGCCCAGAACTCTGGAAGTTGGAGAAACAGCAAAAGTTTTCTTACATGATCAGTACAAAAACAATATGTATAAGTATTACAGGATTATTTCCAAGAGCACAGACCTTCAATATACTGGTAGCATTGACTCTGGAATATGGTGTTCTGGCCATACTGTATATAGCTGATCTTCCTCGGGATTTGTGTGTCACATAACCATTCTCACAAACCCCAACATGTCCAGATGAACTTGGCACGAGAGATATAATGGGTGATTTTGGAGAATGTACCAAACTACTCAGAACTGGTGAATCTTCCGCAACTGCTTGACTCTGTAACCCTAGCACTGGTGGTGATACTTTTGATGGCCTAATGCCCATATAAGCTTTCGCAAGATCTGCAGGTGAAGCAACATCCTCATCAAGTACCTGAAAAAATTGGCCACTGAAGTTAGAGGCATCATATGACAGCATAAGATAAGGATTAGCATTTATAGTAAAAACAAGAATTACAGAGTTAAAAATATAAACAAGAAAAGAGAAAAAAAATTCTCTTACACTTGAATTGATGGCTTTGCGGGAGATAATGTGGCTTCCACTCCTATTATCTTGCAGAGTAATATTTGCCAGTTCATCTTTCCTTTCATCAAATAGACCTGGTCTTGAAGGGAGCACAGCAGGTGTTTTGTCTTCCTCCTCAACTGGATTATCCACAACCTTGTCACGGAGCAGGGACATCAAATGATCTATCTCAGATCTGTGTAATGAAATTCAAGATGTTACCATCAAAGAAAGCTTCAAGAATAATAGCAAACATTACTTGAGAGAGCATATTTTTGCTAAGGATCTTGTTTGAACTGGAAAAAATAATTCATCTATGACAAACGAAAACTAACCTAATAGCACCACCAAGCAGCAGTAAAAGCAGCAAACAACAGTGAACAAACGAATTTTAAAAATGGCGACCTGGTGAAAGTCTTCTGCTTCAATATTTCCTCCAAGTCTATTGAAGACGCTTCTGCAGGACCAAACGTATGAGTTGGTTTCACATTGCCACTGGATGCCACTTCTCGTTCCTTGGCAATGTTCTTTACAAACAAGAAGAAAAGTTTGAGCACACTCCATGAACAGATAACAGAAAATGCAAAACAAAAGGAGAAAGAACCAATTGAATAGCATTGCATCTGAAGAACTATAGCATTTTACTTGTCAACTAGTGGGTAAAGCAAGTTCCTCAATGATATCTGAAGTGCAATAAAAATTTGTACAACTATGATTCAAAGGTGAATTTCTTGCAAATAAAGCAACTGTTTTTCATTGTTTAAAAAGAATTCAACCTTTGCTGCTAAGGAAAAAAAATACAGACTATACAATTGATATCAAATAGTCAACATGCCAGGTAAAAAAAAGAATACCTAAAAGCTTTCCACTTACCAAGGAGATCGCTGACACACGCTTATCCAAAGCTTCTTCCTTAGAATCTGAAGAAGTCATGTGCTTAATAGAAATTAGTAAGAACCAGAAGCATACTTATATGGACTCATCAATAACACAGAAAAATAAAGAAAATGACAAAAACTCTAAACGTGATGACAGTTCCCACTGGAAAAAGGGATGAGACTCAACAACAGGCAAAAAACACATCTCAGCTTGCATTGTTATTCTAATATGCTATCTAAAGAATCCATAAATTCAATTCCAACCTAGAACTCTATCACCATGAACACACTGATAGACTTCCTCAAGGCTCTCCACTGGCTTTGACTAATCCTATGACCTAACCTCACCCAATAAAAGCAGATAAAAATCAAGCAGCTAATAAAGATTGCCATCATCATGATTCCTTTTCCAATGGAAAGGACATTCTTTGATTTTTGAAAAAAATGAGAATAAGTACTTGGGAAAAAGGTTGAGCAAATTAATCCTCAGTTTGCTAAACGGTTAGAGAATAGACTACCACATAATTGAAACGGAAGATCATAGTTATAGTCAGCTAACTGGCCACCTGACATAATGGAATACTTTCCCTAAAATACTCATGTCATGCATGTGCTCATTTTATTAATTCAAGTGCTTTTAAATGCTTAGCAAATCTAAAACTTATCACAAAGAAGTCGCTGCATTTAACGCTCTAAGGTTATCAACAAACAAAACTATGCGAACTCTAATCTGTCAATATAGAAACGAAAGGAACAAAATTGCACATAAACCCTAACTCTTTTAACATGGTCCCGGAAACACTAATAGCAAACAAAATACTCAGATATGCTCATCAAATACCAACAGGTGCGAGAGGACTTAAAATCCAGCAGAGTAGAGCATCAAACGTTCCAGAACAAACTAAAATTGAAAACGCACTAATGCACGCGACTGTTATAAATAGAGTGGCCATGAGAAAACAGAGGAAATAAAAGCCCCACAATAAACAAACCTGGCGGCCGTGAAGGCGGAGAAGGAGACGGAAGGGGCTGAGTAAGCCGCTTCCTGAATACAGAATTGTAGAATCTCCTAGCGGTTGTAGCGAGGAGCTTCTGAGCCGGATCCATTAACTTCCGCAGCCAACTATCACCATCAGCACCAGGAACAATGGTTGGAATCCTGATTGCAGTTGGAGGGCGATCGTAAGGCGTTGAGTGGGGCCTCCGGAAGGGTTTCTTCCGAAACTTTCCGCCAGCACCGAGCCCCACCGTGGCCATGGGAAGTGGAAGAACAGTTAAAGCTCAAATTTTGGGGTCGGAAGAGGAGAGATGGCGGCAGAGAAGAAGGGAAACTCAAAATTAGGGTTTTTTTTTTATTTTGTATGAGCCACCGAGAGAAGGGTGAGTATACGTTGTGCTATACGGTGTAAGTACTGGAAGCATAAAAACGTAATTCTACTGCCTCCATATACGGTGAAGCTTTTGATAAGATGACCGGTACTCCATCATTGGGAAAATGACAGGCAATGGCAGACCACTAGTTGTGGCGGTTCTTGTCTATGGTCTGCTGGGCCTCGTCACCGAGAGCAAGCCGATTACCTTATTGGACCGACCAATTTGGGCCTTCATTAATGGGTCGTATGAAAGGCCCAAAGAAGGCCCGTCCTCCGATTTGGCGGGAAAGCAGCCGTTGCCATCCTTATCATCCCGCCGAAATGGAGATCAGAGCCTCCTGCTGCTTCGTCGCTGCTCGCTCTCTCCTCCTGCTTTCTTCCTCGCATCTCGGTTCTCTCTATCTATCCGTTTGGGTTCCGTCCTGTGAACGGAGAAGAGCCGCAGATGGAGCCGTATTTCGTCGACCGGAAGGCCGTCCAGGTCGAGAATGCCTTCCTCGAGTTCCTCAAGAGGTAAAACACTCTACCGTCCTTTACGTCTCGTCTCGACTGATTGATGCGATGAAGGTTTTGCTTATTCTTTTGACACGGCTCTTTGCAATCAAACAGCTTCAGGGTGGATCCGAGTTCTACGGAACCTCCATACTACGAGTTGGAGATAGAAGCAATGAAAGCCAGCGAATCCAACACCATTTTCATCGACTTCTCTCATGTCATGCTCTTCAGTGATCTCCTACAGTCCGCGATTTCTGACGAGTACCTCAGGTACCGGAGATACCTCATTGTGTTTTTGCTCCTGCATGAAGGAAAGAAAAATGAAGAAGGAGGCTCGACCCAACAGATTACCTTTTTCTGACCCTTCATAAATGAAAATGTTTAGATTTGAGGTTTACCTGAGGAATGCTTGCAAGAGGTTTGTGATGGAGCAGAGACCTACTCTTATTGCAGACGACAGTCCAAACAAGGACATCAACATCGCCTTCTTCAATCTCCCTTCCACCAAGAGGTCCCTTTTTCCCTCTTGTGATATGCCTGTTATTAGCTACAACATGCTTGCCAGTTATCTTCATAAATAGATCCCCTTGTACCAGTCAAACTGAATTGTTCATTGCACATTATCACAGACTGAGGGAATTATCCACTTCGGAGATAGGAAAACTTGTCTCAGTAACAGGGGTAGTCACTCGCACAAGCGAGGTTCGCCCTGAGCTGCTCTTTGGGACATTTAAGTGCTTGGAATGCGGGAGTGTCATAAAGAATGTGGAGCAGCAATTTAAATATACAGAGGTCCTGTAAACTCTAATCCTCTCCCCTCCTTTTTTGTTTTCGTCGCAATCATGAATATAAATCAGATCTTCTCTAATATGTCAGCATACGCCGTATTGACTGCAGCCAACTATATGTGTGAGTGCAACATGCCTAAACAGAGGGAAGTGGGCATTGCTTAGACAGGAGAGTAGATTTGCAGATTGGCAAAGAGTGAGGATGCAAGAGACTTCCAAAGAGATTCCTGCCGGATCCCTTCCCCGTTCAATGGATGTTATTCTCCGTCATGACATAGTTGAGCAGGCTCGTGCTGGTGACACGTGAGTAGTACTTCTATAGAGAAGGTCCATTAGGAAGTGAAAAAAGAAATGGAAAAAGATTGACTTTAAAGTGAAGCTCAATTGTCTTTTTATTTTTCAAAAATATCCATTTTGTAGCTTATAATTTGTTTATCTTGCTTTGTGGTGGAACTGATTAAATATGTTGATGCAGAGTCATTTTTACGGGCACAGTAGTTGTGATACCAGACATAATGGCATTGGCTTCTCCTGGAGAGAGAGCGGAGTGCCGTCGAGAGGCTCCACAGAAAAATTCATCCTCTGTTGGACATGAGGGCGTAAGAGGCCTTCGGGCATTGGGTGTCAGGGATCTTTCCTATCGCCTTGCTTTTATTGCAAACTCTGTTCAGGTTGTCAATTGAAAATGGTCTTTACTAGGTTGTGAGCAGTCCTTGTGTTTATGTTATGAATCCTGAGAATCTCTTTTTATGTGTTGCTCCAGATTTCGGATGGTAGAAGGGATGTGGATATCAGGAATAGAAAGAAGGATGCTGATGAAGATGATAGCCAGCAATTCACTGTCAGTTTCTTCTCTGAAGTGTCTGCTGTCACATCATATGCTTAAACATTTCAAATAGATAAATTAACATCTTGAGACATCTGATTTATTTTCCCTTGTCCAGGAACAAGAAATAGAGGAATTCCGCAGAATGAGGAATACACCTGATTTCTTCAACAAGATTGTTGATAGCATAGCTCCCACAGTTTTCGGTCACCATGATATCAAGAGGGCAATCCTGCTCATGCTTTTGGGTGGTGTCCATAAAGTCACCCATGAGGGCATCAATCTGAGGGGGGATATCAATGTTTGCATAGTTGGAGATCCTAGCTGTGCAAAATCTCAGTTTCTTAAGTATGCCAGAAAGAAACCCCTTTTTTCTAGTTAATTTTTTTTTTTGTGCATCCCATTGATTGCTCATTATGCATTTTCATATTCAGATATACTTCAGGTCTAGTTGCTCGATCTGTCTATACGTCAGGAAAATCCTCCTCTGCTGCTGGATTGACTGCAACTGTTGCTAAAGAACCTGAAACCGGTGAATTTTGTATTGAGGTAACATCACTTGGTTTTATATTTTTGATATATCAATTGGGGACAAGTCTACCCTCTGATTATTTAATGGTTTTTTTACTTGAAAAATGGACTTTGACTCAATATGATTTCTAATTCTTATACAATTATACTAGGCGGGTGCCCTTATGCTTGCCGACAATGGGATTTGCTGCATTGATGAATTCGACAAAATGGACATCAGAGATCAAGTAATCTTTTCCTTTGTGCTTAATGCATAAAATCAGATTATGTGATCATGAAGCTGGTTATGATGTGAATGAAACTGACTTGTGAAGTGGCTTTTGAAGGTTGCCATCCACGAAGCAATGGAGCAGCAAACAATAAGCATTACAAAGGCCGGTATACAAGCAACTTTAAATGCAAGGACATCAATTTTAGCTGCTGCCAACCCTACTGGTGGGCGGTATGACAAAGCTAAGCCACTCAAGGTGAAGCTATTTCCTTTGCTGATTAATTGGATGAATAAGCTTGAGATTTCATTTTTGGAATTTTGTTTCTGACTTGCTCAACTCATTACATTCTTACCTTTATGCAGTACAATGTGAACCTTCCTCCTGCCATTCTCTCGAGGTTTGATCTGGTATATGTCATGATTGATGACCCAGACGATGAAATTGATTACCATATTGCCCATCATATTGTGAGAGTTCATCAAAAGCGTGAAGATGCAATTACTCCTGCATTCTCTACTGCGCAATTAAAGCGTTATATTGCATATGCAAAAACCTTGAAACCGAAGGTTTACTCTTATTTATCCTTTCAGCATGTTGCTCACGTTAAAAGTTCCATATATTTTCGTTTCGACTCCTGAAAAATGAGACAATTTGTTACAGTTGAATTCTGAAGCAAGAAAATTGTTGGTGGATTCATATGTGGCTCTTCGTAGAGGAGATACAACTGCTGGGGGCAGAGTTGCTTATCGCATGACGGTCAGGCAGCTTGAGGCCTTAATTAGGCTTTCAGAGGCAATTGCTCGCAGCCACCTTGAAATTCAAGTACTTTAGTTTTCAACCATTTGTTTCCATCTGTGAAATAATTATCATAAGAGAGAAACCAGAATTAAGTTCTAATCCTCGTAATTATCATGCAGGTACAACCACACCATGTTAAGATAGCAGTTAAACTACTGAAGACATCAATAATAAGGTAAGACATTATTGATGTATTGTTTGTCGAACAAGTTAACATTTCCTCTGTCTCCTGTTCCAATAAATCCTGTAACTCATAATAATTATTTGGCTTCCCCATGTACAGTGTTGAGTCCTCTGAGATTGACTTATCTGAGTTTCAAGATGGTGATAACATTCATGAGAATGACTCAACTAACATCCCTGCTCAAAATGATGAATCACAAAATCAACCAAGAGATGGTGCTTCTGAGCAAGCTCCTGCCGGTGGAGGTGGGTAAAATTTCTCTAGAGTTAGTGAACATACATCTGTTTTTGGATTGTCCGAATTGAACATGTAATGGACTGGGATATTGCAGAAAAGGAAGCTACTACTGCAGATCCGCAGAGGAAGAAACTCGTGATAACGGATGAATATTTCCAGAGGGTAACCCAAGCTCTCATTATGCGGCTCAGGCAGCATGAAGAAGCTGCGATACAAGATGGTAAATACTGCAACTCTCCCACTTATGTTCTTGAACTATTTGTCAATCAAATTTGTTTGACAAATTAGGAGATTATTAATATCTGTTTTGAGCTTTTTTCTCGGCCACTTATATGGCCCGTGGATTCTTTTCTCTTGCAGGAAGTGGACTTGCTGGAATGAGGCAAAGGGACTTGATCCAGTGGTATGTCGATCAACAAAATGAGAAGAACAGCTATAGTTCCATGGAGGAAGCAGCAAATGAAGTGTCACGTGTAAAAGCTATTATCGAGGTAATCATTTTATAAGTAGTGATTGAAACTGCATTTCCGAACTGAAGTGTGGCGGCTGCTGTTGCTGAATGAAATTGTTGTGCCTATTATCGCAGAGTTTGATACGAAGAGAAGGCCATCTGATCGTTCTAGATGATGGCAGTGCCCAAGTAGACAACGAAGGCAGGCAACCCATGTCCAGGAACGACAGGATCTTGGCCGTGGCTCCCAACTATGTTGTTGATTAAGGGAAAAGTACATGATGGATGTAGATGCTTTTTATAAATCCAGTGTATCAGAAAGATCAGTGAAGCCGCTGTACTTGTTTTATATTCCTGAAAGTCTTCACAGGTTCAATCTTGCGAGGTTTGAGATGTTAACGCATATGAGAGATATGCTGGCCGTAACAACTGCATTTTTAATTTCCAATGATACGGTTATTTGGTGAATCAACCCAACAGTTTGCTCACTTTACTACCTTAACGACTTTTCCGATGATGGAATTTCCAACACTCTTTTGACGTCATCTCAATAATTACGAAGTTAAATCGATGATCATCCGGTTATGATTGTGGGGCAAGAGATTGGAACTGGAAGCGTTGTAATCTTCAGGGTGCAAAGGTGGAGGCAAGTGTGACACTCGAGGGGTCAGATGGTTAATTATATAAAACTGAGGGGGTGTGCAGAGGAGTATACTTAAAGTTCGAGGTGCAGAAGCGAATTTTCCAAAGAGACATCCATGTAAGCAGCTATCAGGCATTCAGGATACGCGCGCGTATAACACACACACACACCTCTACCCCCACAAGCCCTCGTCCATTCACGGCCGCCATAGCTAGCGCCTTTCTAACTTTCGGAGAGGGAGGGGAGTGGTGGGTGGGGGGAGACGAGATGTTCCGGTTCGAGTTTCTCAGAGAATCACTTCGATTTGCTCTGTCAGTCTCCCTCAGATCCCTCTCGACTATAGCGCCCCGACTACCGAGGACACCAACGGCGGAGTTCCTCGTCAGTAGCCATGGCTTCTCGCCTGATACTGCACTCACTCTCTCAAACCTTGTTGCCAAGCGTGCGAGATCGAGCGGAAGGTTAGATTCCGTGGTGACGCTATTTAAAAGTTACGGTTTTTCGCCGGCTTCCATGGCCGGCATCTTCATCTCCTACCCCAATGTTCTTTCTGCTAAACCTCACGAGAACATAAAGCCGAAGCTCGACTTCCTCTCTGCGAGCGGCTTATCAGGTGAGTCCTTGGTCCATGTCATCTGCAACGACCCCTTCATCCTCATGAGAAGTCTCGAGGGCCATCTCGTCCCCTGCATCAACTGCCTCGTCAAATTCTTCGGCAGCAGGGAGGAACTTGTTTCGCTGTTCCTGAGCAAGCGTGGATCTTGGGCTCTACGGAATTTCTCAGCAGCTATGGAGCTCAACATTAACACCTTACGGTCCTTCGGGGTGTCCAATTTGGGCATCGCAAAGCTAATCACTCTCCGTGTTAGGGCGCTGTCCAGAACTCCGAGCGAGTTCAGGGCCATCCTCGATGAAATGAAGAACATAGGACTCGACCCTTCTTCCATGATGTTTATATATGGGGTTTGCAGCTGCGCCGGAATGAAACGCCAGAGATGGGAGGCAAAGGTGGATATCTTTTACAAGTTCGGGTTCTCCGAGGCTCAATTCAAGGCCTTGTTTGTGAAGCAGCCCGGAATCATGAACTCGTCCATGAAGAGGACGGAGAAGATGTTGAATTATCTGATGAATGAACTGGGTTGGACCGTCGAATACATCACCAGCTACCCGGTTGTCCTGATGTCGAGCTTGGAGAAAAAGATCTTGCCCAGACTGTCGGTTCTCTTCTTCTTGCTCTCGGAGGGTCTGGTCAAAGAGACCTCCATAGGGCGCGCCATTGTAATATCTGAAGCTGAGTTTGCCAGGTTCTTCCTCTCGCCTTTTGGAGAGAAGCGTCCCCAGATTATGGAAATGTACAAGAACAAGAAAGAAAGTTCCAATCTTCTTACCACAGCCACTGGCAAGTTGAAGTGAGGTAAACGATACTATCTCGTGCACAAGAACAACATGGAAAGGTTTGATTGTTGTGGATCGTATTTGCGTGGTTTATGCTTGCTGACATGTGGACAGTGTCATGGAATGGACAATGTATAGCCAAATCGAGCATAAAAGTTGGAAGGGGTTTCTTCTTACGGGAGATTGCCATGGAAAAATTGCATGCATTAGATAACATTTCGATATTTCTCCTATTGAATTAACAGCTGTGGCATGGTAAAAATTTTCAGTTTCATGCATCGGTTAGTTTGTTTTAGTGGGCACACTAGAATAGCACCCTTAACTTGGCTAGGCACTGCTGTCTGTCTTCTAGCCTAACCCCCGATTCCTGTAAGTGTCTGTCTTAACAAATCGAACTCAGTTGATATTGAGTTTGCTCTTATGGGTTCTGAGCAAAGATTGTCCATTGCTTTGATCATTCAGATTCAGTAAAAGTTGATTCCTCAGATGCAAATTGTTTGCACCTGAGTAGCTGCAACCGCCATTTAACCAGCCCTACATCTTACTGGCTGTATTGATCGAGTCCAAGAACGGCCATCTCATCTCATCTTTCGGTGGTATCCCTATTTGTATCTTGTGCTTCTCATAAGCATTATCTGACATGGTGCTAAAATCAGTTAGGCTTACTGAAGATGACCTGAAATAGTTTATTGCCTTAATTCTTGAGTGCTGCCTTCGTTTATTGGATTCACTGTAGGGATAAACTGAATATCACTATCCAACTCGATCCATGATAAGGAATAAATACATAAATAAATAAAAAAAGGTTCAATAAGATCCTCTCATTCGACATGCAAAGGATTGTAGTCTGAACCTGCCATGCTAACCTAAGTCAACACCAGCCAGGCCTGCATCTACTTTCTGTAGTATCCAAATAATGCAATTACAGGGGACTCAGAGAGCCTTCGAGATGAGCAGACAAGTAACCGATGATGATATCTGGTGGACTCATCGAGATTTTTTCAGGAAATGAGCAGATTCGAAGCATGAGATTTGTTGGTGAGGTGAACGGGCAGGCAACTAATGAAAATAACCAAGAAACAAAAACAAGAACAAGAATAGTAATGCTAGCTATAAACTGGCTCGTATACCCCCAATTTGAGCAGAAAGAGGCAAAGTACAAAGAACGGAGGGAACCGGCCAATTTTTGGTGGCTATTACCTCTCTGGGAGGATTGAACTTCTGCCATCCCCGGTTTTTAACTTGGTGTAGAAGCCGAGCGCGAGTCTACTTCTGGCAAGTTCTTCCATTTCTGGTGTTAAGGGATAGAGTTTCAAAAACCCCAGCACCCCACAAAAACCCCAATCAAGTACTTTTCTAACCCACCTACCAATCTCACAGTAAATAGCATATATCCTATCCAACATGCAGACGCCAACAAGAACCACAGTATCAAACATACAGCAGGAAGTTGAATATTAGTTCCAGTCCCTTTAATCTCCAAGTGACATTAACACTGAATGGTACAATAGAATACATAACTGAACACCTAACACTGAGAACATGAGGAGTATCGTCCATAAAATTGAGACAGATTGCCATGTTCGATTCTACCGCCTAGAGCAAACTTGTTCCCACTCAAAAGCCAAAACTGGAACTAAACAGGACCAATGCAAGAGAGGAATGACAGAGGAAGGGAGATATTTTAAATTGAAACCGGTTAGGACTGCATCGTCAACAAGGACTCAGAATCTAGCTCATGGCCATGTACCCTGAAGCGGTAAATGCAAGTGTGGGTTGTGCTTCCATGGTTTGATACGATATCAAGCCTCACTGTGTCAATTATTCCAGGAGCTGCTGTTGAGTCCAACACTTTGAAAGTCTGAGCATTGCTCTTCTCCAGATCATATGTGAACCCTGTCAAAAGGGACATCTTCTCTGGATCGAATGTTGTGGAATCAGTGTTCCCTTGGAACCATCCTGAGACTCTGCAATCCTTTGGAGCACTTGATCGGTCAAAAGCAACGCTCTGTCTCACAACATCAACAGAACATGTTTCAGTAGAAGAGATCATGCAGGTCAATCCCCATTTAGAGACATGAAAAAAGAACAAGCGAGGAAAGTAGAAAGATAATCATTTCCAAAAGCCTCCCAGACCCAGATGAAGAAAACATTGTTGAACTGAATGGTACAAATATTAACCTTCAACTCCACTTAAAGAATCACTCAAGGCGTGGGGCAAACGATTGTTTTCATATCTTGAAATTTGAACAGAACCGAACCTCATTAGATTCAAATAAGACCTTCATTATCCTCTACTAATAAAATGCACGTGAGCAAGTATGCTTTTGAACACAAATAATATCATAAACACAATTTTATTGGACTAATGCCAACAAGCCAAGGAATTTAAAGAGACTGCAGCAGACTTTGGAAGGAAAAGAACTTCACATGCACCTGATTTACCAAGCAGTTCCCAGGCACAGTTAAAATCCTACTGAGAACACAAAGTACCAGGGAAAAGACAAAAATGAATACGTTCTCTACAATAACACTAGAATTGGAACACGTCTCATGGCGATCCACGACTCCTAGTAAACATGAAATGACAAACCTACACTGACAGGGAAGTTCCTAATTGTACTCCATATTATAACAAGAGTCTGGGCTCCATTTAGTCGCTTATAATGTGTAATGCAGACATTCTCCTCTACATATTTGAAAAGTCCCTAATTGATTGTCAGAAGCTGTCCCAGATAGTCAGCCTTCTGAAGTGAAACCACACTATTTAGTATGCCAAACATTCAATGCCATTAAGGAAAGAAATGCAGACAACAGTTTGCACTACCAGAGACACATGCAGAGAGAGGGAGTGACTACAATAAACAAAGTATCAGAATAATGAGGATGCACTTTATGTACAAATCCAAGCCTGCTGCCACCATTAAGCATCATTGAATATAAGTTGAAGCAGGTGTAGTAGGAACTACCACCGTGTATAAAGTGGAAATAAACCAACCTAGCCAAATTCAAGCATGTACAGCAAAGTTAACCAGGCCATCACATTTCCAAGTTTACAGACAAATATGAAGACAGACTAACATAACAGCTACAATCAATATGAGGACACAAGAAAAACTTCCTCATTTTCACAATTTACACTCAACTTTTGGGGAAATAATGTCAATAACTTCTTACTAATGAGGAAAAAACCTTTCCTAAATGGTTAATCAAGGAGCGAATTCACAGACATCAACACACACATGCAATCCATGACATATGCACAGACATAGTTAGCACTCTCATGCACAGAGGCTGTAGCATAGCATATTCATGTGCCAGAAAAATCTCTCACAATCAACGATGGTAATCACAAACAGCAAACAGTCTATTTGGAGGGTGTCAGAAACTATAGAAGGAAGAGACTCAGGCAGAGATGCTAACAGTTTGCATGGACAGGACTCCAAGGGGAACTATCTTGCTATATATTTAGAGATTGTTTTTTTTAAGGGAGGGAGATGGATGAAAATGAAAGCAAACAGAGGCAGAATATACTATACAAGGCCAATACATCTCTGCAACCTGTATGTCCTCGATTTGGAGAAGAAGAAACTTAATAATAGAGATGACATAGAGTATTTTTCCACTACAAGCTATTAGAAAATCTTAAAAGACAAGTAGTATTGTCCAAAGAAAAATAAATCCCCTCCCCTCCCCTATCTTTTATTAACATCATCCTGGCAAAGAATACACTTTTCATCCATTCACTTTCCTTCCCTTTCATCTCCCTTCTTTTCCTCTGGCTCATGTGCATCTAGATAGATAGGACCATGAGAGATATCAAATTCCTTCTAGTCACAATAACATATGTCCCTCTGCATATCAGCAGTCTTATCAACTGTCCAAAAACCTCAGACAAAAGAAAAACTCGCAGGATAATATCAATCAAGAGAGAATCAAGAGCATTCAATTAAACTCCAAATGGGTACTACAACTACTTTCAAAGATCCTTTTTTTTCTCTTTCCTCTGGTAGTTATTCCAAAGGAATTTTTACACCGTCCAGAATGCCAAATCACCCATATCTGAGTACCGGGTAGATCAGTAAAAACTAATTCTAAAAGATCTCAAGTGTCACCAATTCAAGTAACACAGGAGCAACACAAGAATCAATCAATCATCATCATCATCATAAGAAAACGGAAAACAGAAAACCAGGAACAACATAAACGTGCAAAAGCTTTTCAATTGAACATCCACAATTCAATATAAACAGGTTACCTTTGCCACATGTTCTAAGGTCACAGCCTCGGGAATAATAGCCGTCCGAAGCCTGATTTCAACAAACCCATTGTTTCCCTTCAATGGGAAACACGCCCCTGGCTCACCAAAACTGGGTTCCAGCATCTTATAGGCATCATCATGAACCCTATTTTGGCTAACTGTCGAAAACCAGTTAATTCCTCGTCCAACAATGTATGGCTCTGAATGCCTCCAGATGATTGCACCACCAGAAGCCAGGGCATAATCCACCCACGCAAGCCCATCAGCTGCATGCTTCTCTATCTCCTTGAAGACAACATCCCTTGCATAAGCCTTTATATCATCCAAACTCATACCACCCTTTTCCTTCTTCAAATCCTCAATGAAACTATCAAACTGTTCCTTTGGTAGCCACTCCCTCCCCTTCAGTTCAGTCAAGTAGCTCTCCAGACTGTCACTCCTGACCTGTAATTTCTTCAACTCTGACTCAAGAGTTGTGCTTTTATCATCGATCTTTTCGTTCAATTCGGCCCTAAGGATACCAGTCTCACTCTCCACTTTCTTGTCGACGACATCCACCTGCGCCTGAATCATTTTGGAAGTCTCCTTCAACAGCCCTTCTACTTCAGCAATCCGGCCCTCAAAATCAGAGAGTACCACCGGATTCTTGCCCCATGACGAAAGGGAGAGTCTTCTGATCAACTGCACTAGACCTAGTATCCCAAGCAGCAGAACAAAATTCTTGGTGAAAATGCTAATCGCGGTGACCCACCAGGGTTTCTCAGGCCTGAGAGGGCCTCTACGAACACGGCGAGGCGAGACCGTAGAATTGCCCGTTGTCTTTTTCACTGCTGCCAGATCTTTGGCATCGCCTCTAATCGAGTGGTGGCTCAGATCCTTTCTGTTGTTACCGGCACTGAACTTATCGGCGCCGTTGGGGCCGTTCTCAGCGGAGATCAAGTCGATACCACCGCCGGACTTGTTGTCGGTGACGACGACGGGCCTCCGCCTGGCCGTTGACGGGTTCGCTGTGACGGACACAGTCGAAGCCGACATTTTAGGACGTATTAAGGTCGGGGTCGTCGATTCAACAGCCCGACAAATGATCCACAGCACCGCACTCTCTCTGGCAAAGAATATGGTGATCGAGATCTGACCTGAGAGAGAGAGAGAGAGAGAGAGAGAG
>CXYZ01005797.1:499561-554393 GCA_900006705.1 Sonneratia caseolaris
GGGGGGGGGGAGTGTCGGACCATTCATGCGAAAAAAGCGGGGGAAGAGATAAGACATAAACGGCGCGCCGTTTTTGGGCGGTCACCTCAAATCCAAGTAGTCAAAAATACGATTATTTCGAGAATAAGTATGATTAATTAATGCAATTAACTACAGATAATATAAAATTATCAGACAATTAATTCTTAATTAAGACAATTGATTGCCTTGTTTTTGAAAAGTTAGTCCACTTGATAACTGGTAAGATAAGAGTTGACAATTAATTATCTCCTCCTGTTCTGTTGCTTAATTTCCGAGCAATAAAGCACACTTCGTCTCTCTCTCTCTCTCTCTCTCTCTCTCTCCTCTTCTCAGACACTGCGTCTCTCGTCGGACGAGAACTCTCACACACAAGACAACTGATACTATACGAAGAAGTGGAGGTGGTTGGTTCCACTTCCACCTCCGGTTGGAGCTCCCTGCTGAAAGCCTGTCGTCCCAGACTCCTCGAATGGGTTCCTTTCTCAGGGTAAAGTTGACTCCTTTCCTTCTCGCTCAGCTCACTCTCTTCATTCCTCCCTATTCTTTCTTTCTTTCTTTCTTTCTGCACTCGCGTTTGGTTCAACCCTCTTGTTTGATCTCCTGTCATTTGTAGATGAACTTCACAATGTCCTGAAGGGAATTTTCTGCATGTAAAAAGCTCGTTCTCCCTTTCCTGATAAATCCTGGATTCTGCTCTGCATATTCACTTGACTGGGGGAGGTATAACCACTAACCAGTCTCACATCCAGTCTGAATCGTCAGGTTTTCCGCTGGTAACTGTTTGATGATGACTGTTTTATTCGCATGCAGCTGATTAGACGGTCTGAAACTGACATTCTTGTCGATGATTTTCTTCAAATGCCGTGGTTTATTTAGTGTCAGTGCCATCCATGTCTTGCTCATACAGCGGAGGCCTTTTCCTTATAGAAGAAGGAAATTGGCGGTCTATCTGTCATAACTAGATTGAATGTTCTATTGCTCTAACCTGTAATTTCACCTTTGATCCTCCCTCCGCTTAATGATCGAGTGTTGAGGCTGATGCTCGAGTGCGGTTTGGTGTATGTGTTGAAACTTTTATCAGGATCGACTGATGTTTCCTTTTTTGTGGTTTTGGTTGGTGAAGGGTAGAGCTTTGATGTTTTCACCTATGCTGATCTCTTCTTGCTCGTGATGTTTTGGCACTTTGAATAATCATCTCCATCTTCTTTCTGCATGCCCATCCCCTCATGCACGAGTCTGCAAAATATCTTGAAATCGGTTGCATATTTAATCTCTCATTTGGGCTTTTACTGGAATTTCCAGAGTTATCCTCTTAGCCTGCTTTTGAAAATTGAGCTCCCTTGGCCTTCAGGCGATTTGTCAGCTCTACGCATGTGGGAATTTTCTTTATAGCTGCTAAAGGGTGTAACATATTTATACTCAATTGCATGGGGATTCACATGATGGGATCACAAGGTGGTGGAGACAGTAATTAGAGTCAGCTGCAGGGACCGGCTCAGTAGAATTCAATGTACAGTCTTACACTCGATGAGGTACAGAATCAGTTGGTTGACATAGGGAAGCCACTGAGCAGCATGAACCTCAATGAGCTTATCAAGAATGTTTTGACAGCTGAAGCTGGCCCGTCTTTGGCTACGGACCCTGAGGGTAAAGCACCAGGCAATCAAAGCTACTTACAACGCCAAGCAAGCCTGTCTTTAAGTGGTGCACTGAGCAAGAAGACAGTTGATGAAGTCTGGAGAGATATACTGCAGAATACGAACCGTGAGGAGAATAAATCAAAGGAACGACAGCTCACTTTGGGGGAGATGACTCTGGAGGACTTTCTGGTGAAGGCAGGGGTTGTGGTTGAATCATCTCCCGATAAAAGAAGTGCAAATACTGCTGTTGGGTCTGGCCCAAGTGTCGCTGTGCAGTTTCCACCCCAGGGCCAGTGGATGCAGTTCCCACCACAGCCCCAATTCTCACATCCCTCGCAGAGTATGATGGGAGTTTATATGCCAGCACAGGCTTTCCCTCAGCCACTGCAAATGGGAGCTGGTGCCATGATGGATATCCCATATCCTGATAGCCAACTTCCTTTGCATTCTCCATTAATGGGGACATCATCGGATACGCAGACCAGTGGCAGGAAAAGAGTTGCACCTGAAGATCAAATCGAGAAGAGTGTTGAAAGGAGGCATAAGAGAATGATAAAGAACCGGGAATCTGCTGCTCGTTCACGTGCTAGGAAACAGGCAAGTTTATGATTGCCTTGTCCATTCTCCTTCTGTATTTGGTTTTCTGCTTCCATTGTACATTTTTTTATTTTGCATCTTGATTTTCGTCTGACCTGGGACGCCACTGGAAGCAGGCTTACACCAATGAACTGGAGCAAAAGGTTTCCCAGCTTGAAGAGGAAAATGAAAGGCTTAGGAAGCAGAAGGTCAGACCTTTATTGTAGTTATCACTCCACCGGCTTGATCTATGCCCTGTTACCTGAATCACTTTCCTCTTTCTTTTGTCTGACTTTGAAAACTCTATGAACTTTGTTTATGTGGTTTTTTTTCTTGTTACTATTAGGTGGCCGCTTCCCAATTTCCCTAAATCCCATCCGAAAGCAGCATGTAATTTTCCTAGTTACTATTACATTGCTGCTTCCTGATGGGATTTAGAGTTACTATGATTTTTCCCCGTGGAAGAACAATGATTGTCATGTGATGGAGAGAGGATCATGCATTATCTGTGTGATGTCTCGCTTATCATCTAGAATAGGATAAGATACAGGAATACCTGTGGTGCACTACTTAATGAGACGGTTTGCTAGCTGAAACTCTGTTCTGTTCTCATTCGAATGTTTTCTTAACCGGAGCATCTCAATCTAGTTAGCAATGGAGGCCGAGGATCTGAAAAGTGAAGACAATTTTTTTTTTTCCGAAGGAGACCTATCAATCCTATGGTTTTACAGATTCATGTTCATAGTGACATCAACATTATCAGGTCAATCGTCTTATTTCCTTAAGATATCTACAATCCTGACATAAACATGCAGGTGCTTGAGAACACGCTTCCCATAGGCCGGCGAACCAAGCTGATGCGTCGACTCCAGAGAATATCATCGGCTCCTTTCTGACAGCATGGTTTGGTATGACAGTATAGTGCTGGAGGTTCTGTAGATAAAGGAAGAAGATGCCTTCGGCGAAAGCTTATTTCTGTCATGCTCGCTCACAGAAGATTTGAAGTGGGGGGTCAGAGGTGCTTGAGATGATGCAAATCGGGCATCTTGTGCGGTCCCCTCGTAAAGAAATGAATTTGTCACCGGACCAATTGTACTCTTGCTATCATTATTTTCTGGATTGGATGTTGTCCTAGAAATCTGTTTCAAAAAAAGAAAAAAGTGGATCTTCACCGAGTTTTCAGTACATATTCACTCACAGTGCAGTTCACGGACCCTGTCGACCACTGATTGGCCTGCCCCTTTAATTCACTGGCCATGAGAGAGGGAGATGGGTGACATGACAACAACAAGCGACTGAAAGCGGACACGACAGAACAGAACCGGACAGGACGTGGATGGCGGGCAAGGCATATCGATTTTCCTCTTTTCCCCCGAAAGTTTCGCTGTGCCGGAGCGAGCACTCATTCCTAATCATGTCTGCCATTTGCTCAATTCTCTCCTCCATCATCAAGTCTCTCAACTAAAGCTGGTCAAGTTCAACTTCAATGCAAGCTCAAATGGCTTTGAGTTCTTATTTAAAACAAAAACAAAAATCAATCTTCATATAACTGTCACCGGTGAATATTAGAACTTGTCTGTGGATCGTTCATGGCATATACGTAGATCTCTCTGTCTTGTTTGTATCGTGTCTCTTCTAAGAAATACCTTTGTCGTGTATGGTAAGTAGTGTGCGCATGTATATATACACGTGCGCCCACACGCACACATTTGTTAGTGCATTTAGGTCACGTGTACTTAAATACATTCTTGTGGTACAGATGACGGCGGAGTCATCTCGATACTTTTGCCCTCTCGCTTGCTTTTTATGGAAAGAGCAAGAGAACCCATATCGGATTGGACGATCATCGAGGGGGGACTTATATATATATATATATATATATATATATGCTCAGACTCACACTGTGTTATAAATATTAATATATGCTTCGTCGGTTCTCCCTTTCTACGTGACAAGATTCTCCTTTTTTTTTTTTTTAATTAGGAAAAGTTCAATATAATTTAAAATTAAACTAATATTTCTCTCATTAAACCTCTAAATAAATGGTCTGAAGATCGAATATAATATTGGGAGGGTCGATGAGAATTTTTTCAGAGATCTCGTCCCAACCGCAGACTAATATCGAAATGAGTTTCAGCCGGCTCGAAAATACTGTATAGTAAAAAAAAGAAGATATAATTTAACAGTTAAAAATAAAATAAAAGGCTGAAAAGCCCCAAGAAATGACCACAACATATATATATATATATATGTATAATGAGATGATTAAATAAATATTGTCAAAGAAATGTTTGAATTTCATTGATTATATCACCGTACCGTACAAACATTATGGTATACGGTTACAACAAATGGCACAAACATGGATTCTCCTGATAAATTGCTATTGTGGATTCCAAGGTGCTCAAGATTCTCAAGTGTGTGTACATATGAGCGGAGGAGGAGGATGCCACATACATATATATATATCTATACATACACATATATTTAATTAAAAAAAAAGAGAGGAATGTATGCTTAATTATATATAATAAACATACATACAAATTCCTCTCAAATTTATCTTATTTGGTATTGAGAAAATCATTTTGTTGTTGTTTGATACCATGAGCTGAGGTATAATACAAGTCGTACGTGACTATTCTATGACCCATTATATATATATATATATAAAGTGATTAAATTAAAAGATATTGCAAAAATTAACGTTTGTGTTGGAAAGAAAAAGTAGTGGTGATTCTGATTCTGATTGGGGCAAAAGTAGAGAAAAGGAGGAGAAGCCCCTTTTTGTTTGGGGTCCTATAAATCCACTCACTCCCGACTCTTCACTCCTCCTTATAGTCAGTCAGTCCACTGGAGAGATAACCCCAGAAGGAATCTCAACATTCCATCTCCAGAGAAGAATTTTGTTGCTTTCTTGTATCAGGTATCCAATCCTCTACCTCTTGTCCTGTGACTGCTGTCCCATCCCTCTTCATCGCGTGTTCTTACCGTTCTTCATCTGTTATTCTATCAAAGCGTGTATGAATAGTCGGGACAGGCGGTGGAGTGGAGATGTTTTGAAACGGGGCTGAGAGTAAAGATGATTAATTCTGAATCCTAGCATCCTGATGACAGGTTGAAGGGACATTCGCATGCAGCCTTGAGGTTGATCTGCAGCCTTCTTAGCTACAGTCATCACTACGATCCACCCATGTGAGCTCCCTTTGTAAGTTTTCTCGACTTTTTTACATTAAACTAGACGAGGCCTGTGTTCGTTAGATAGCTATTTCATTAGTCAAGTTGAATGTTCAGATCGGTGAGTCTGATGCTACGTCCCCCGGTTTCCTTTCTTTACTGCTTCTATCGGTTTTTCATCCAGTTGAACTAGTACTTAATCTGTTCCAGAGAAGATGTTAGCTATACTAAGCAGGAGCCTGCCCCTTTCGTCCAACTTCACCTTGGAGGAGGAAGTGGCCGAGGCGAGTGAGAAGCAGGGCATTGTTTCCATTCTCGGGTCTCACTTTGAGAAAGCCGATGCCAGTCCTTCCCTGCACCGAACCCTATCCGCTGATACGTCCTCCAAGAAGTGGCTGGCACAGAATGGATTGCCTTCCGAGAACATGATCTCACCGTCCCAGGATCTTCTTGCTTCCATTGATGGTTCCTCTTCGACTTCCTCAGATAGGGAGGAGAACTACGAAGAGGAGCGGCTCGAGATTTGGAACTCTATTCAGAAGGCAAAATTAAAGAAGGATCAAGAGGTCAAAGAAGAATTGACCAGTTGGGTCTCTATTCTGTCCCAAAAGGGGGAGGATTCAAAATCTCTTCCTCCTTATGTTCACCCTCTCGTGAAGAGGACTTCAAGCACTCTGAGCAAGAAAAGTCTTGAGATTTGCACCGAGAGTCTTGGGTCTGAGACTGGCACTGATGGGTTCTCTTCCTACCCACCATCAGAGATGGAAGACGCGGAAGATGACAAGGCAGAAGAAAACCTTCTGGAGAGGGCGAAGTCTACTATCCCTATAGAGGAACACGGTTTGCCACCCATAGATTACAACAACTACATGAGTCCCAAGAAGGCAGCAGAGTCTCGAACTTTCCCTCCTCCTCTCCCTTCACTCTCTAGAGAGAATAGATCTTCCCTGTCAATGAGATCGAGTCGAAACAATGGAAGGTTAGTTCTCAAGGCAGTTTCTGTTTCACCAGACAACAATTTTCAAGCCCAGAGACATGAGGGTCGACTGATCCTCAACTTCGTGAACAGCAATTGTACCATACATAAAGAAGTTGAGAATGCAGAAGCAGTCTAGGAGGAGAAAGAACCAGTCATGGAGCTTGATGAAGGATCAATTGTGTCCATTGTGAAGTGTGAGGATGGGGAGGATGAATACGAGGAGGTTGAAGAGCTGGAGGAGGCAGAGGAAGCGAGGGAGACTCTTAAGCTAAATTACTAGTCCCTATGGTGGTGCCAAAAAAAAAAAATACAAGGTTTTCTGTGGAAAATGTGCAGAACATGCCAATTGAGGTGATGAATCTCCCATAAGTTGGTGCTGATGATGAGCAAGCCGATTGGCTTATCTAACAGGAATCTGAAATGGGCGAGCATCAGTGAAGTTGCTAATAAATACATAGAGGTTATAGAAGAGGAGGAACCACCCAACCAGTGCCATCCCTCCTTCTACAGCCGCAAGCAGCCTAGTTGATTGCAACTTGCCCAGCAAAGGGCCTTTCCATTTAACATGTACAAGTATTTCTTTCAGACCAAACCAACCGCAATTTCCTCCATTGACACAGTTACCAAGCATTCCCTCTTCTAATTCAAGAATTACAGCACTAACTCAACCATGTTCAAGAATTCATCACGGCAAAATGATATTTATTACGTGAACACTCCTATCATGAAGAACTGCAGCAAGCCAAGGAGGTCTTTATTTTTCTGGGAGCCAAATTGCATAGACACCTCACGAAGCAAGATGACTACGAGTCTAACCTAGTAATCTCATAGTTAATTAATTAATAAACTGCTCTTTCTATCAGTTGCTGGTGTATCTTTGGTTGTTGCCTCCTTCCACCCTTCGAGGCTCAGTTGGTGCAGTCAAATAAAAGAAAGGGAAATGGCATTTTCTCTGATGTAGGAAATCTGAGGAACTAAAGAAGAGAGATTGGTGCTGTTTTATATTTATTAGTGAAGCCCTCATTTCTTGTTGAATGAAAAGCTTAACAAAATCTCGGCAGATCAAGAAATTCATAGAAGTTATTGCATATGGATCAGAGTGCCTAAACTGTCATCATTTTGCTTTTCAAGAAACAGGCTTCAGGATGTACATCTTGCAGGCATGGGAATCCATTGTCGCTGTGAGATTCCCAACGAACAGAGTCTTCAATGTCTTGTGCTGCACATCATATAAATGGTGAAAATCGAATTGAGATTGTTTCGTTATCCTATCGTAGATAAATAAGCGGTTTAAAATGGCCAAAGGAAAGTAACCAAATTACCTCCCAGACATCCCGGGCCTCAACAATGCTGTCTTGGGGTATCCCAATATCGTCCCAGTGTGCTGTAATTGCAACTCGCCATGGGCCTCGGTTAACAAGCAACAGTGCTACCCGGTATCCCGAGAGAGGTCCAGCCCAAACCTGTTAATTGAACAGGAACAGCCAATTCTGCTGAGCAACTCAAATTCATCCAAGCTACATAACCAAACTAAGATATGATTATCAAAGTATACCTCGAGGTCACCCATTGCTCTAACCTTCTTTGCCTGGACACCAAGTGGATCTGTAAAGGTAAGACCAGACAAGTGTCATAAATAGAAGTAATTAAGCTATGTGATTTGACTCTTCAAACTGAGAAAACAAGATAACTGCTCTACCTTGGTTAATAGCTATCACTTCTTTGTTGGTGATAATTTCCACTGTTTCTTTTGTCATGTTCCTTATATTGCACCCGAGCAGCAATGGAGCCTATGAATGACAAACTTATTTAGATCAGAAGACACAAATTGGGAAATGCACATAGTCACATGAAATCAAGAACAAAGGTGTATGCTCTCCAACACCTTGGAAATGGCCCAAATGCTGAAGTGAACTATATATTCATCCTTTGTCATGCCTCCATTCCCTACTTCAAGCATGTCAGGATCTGCCCCAATAAATAGATACCCAACAGAGGTCAAGAACAGTTCTCATCCAGAAACTGACTCTATTTTCTTATTATTTGCAAATATAGTTTTAGTAGTAATACCATTCCAACCACCAGGTCTTGCAAGCTCCGCATAAACTTCATTTTGGTCAGCTCTTGAGACCATGCTGCAAGATAATAAAAATGTTTGAGTATGCTGAATTTTTCCTACTCAATCGTCAAAAGGATATCAAAACTTGACATTTTTTATTTGCAGAAGACTGTACCTATTCCATGTATCAGCAATGTCATTAGTTGTTCTCCAGCTGTTTCCAACCTTAGCTCCCCATAGAGCAGGGTGCATGTCACCCCTAAAGATGGAAACTCCATGTTTAGTCTCAGAAGTATTGACAAGAAAAGAAACAATAAAAAAAAGCAGCTCGATCACAAAAAGAAATGAGTGCAAAAGAATCACATTACCATTCACAGAGTGAAAAGAAGATCGGATGACCAGCCTTCATCAGAGCTCGGGTCATTACTGGATATCTACAAGTGAAGACAAAGGATAAAGATTAGTGTTTCTGGAAGAAAATTGATGATATTCCTTTACTTCATTCAAACATCAGCTTAGAAGGTTTAAAGTACCTGACAGTCGGCTTTGTGTCATCATTATTACAGTTATCATACTTCAAGTAATCGATGCCCTAAGCAAAATAGTACAATGACTTGTCAAGTGATCTTGCTCATTAGAAGCAACTAAGAGCATAACATTGTTAGCGACAGAGAGAGATGAGAAGCCAAAATACATACCCATGAAGCAAACGTTTTAGCATCTTGTTCCTCATGACCAAGCGAACCTGGCATAGTCTTGCTACAGGTGAAGTATCTGCACGATTGACGCAACAAAAATCATCAATAAGAGACACATGGATGGGAAAAGCACCAAGCAATGGATCCATAACATCACCCTGCATCCGAATATATTCCGAGCTTTAGGCCCTTGCTGTGTACATAGTCCGCAATGGCTTTAATACCAGAAGGGAATGTAGTGTTCTTAGGCACCAAATTTCCCTGCAAGTATATAAGAGAGCGCAAGCAAATTATCAGTTCAAAAATGCTCAAATAAACAAGCACCCAAAGAGATCTCAGAATGAACGTAAAACCTTAAAATCACGTGCAATTTCTGCCCAACAATCATCTGAAAAGACAGCAATAAGAATCACCGGTAAGGATTTTATTGACTATTGTTATCAGAAGAAAACAACATATCTGTCATTAATCGTCTGAGAGAGCATACCTATGTTGACATACTCATATCCAAGCTTAGCAAGACCAGTACTGATCAGAGCATCAGCTGAGAGAAAACAAATGCAATATCTTGACCATATCACCAGATAATTGCATCAAATTCAGGTGCTCCAACAATGTAAGCTAATCATTAAAAAAAATTTATGGCTCCTAAAAATTACCAGTTTCTTTGATGATTTTCTCGTCAATCTTGCAATTGAAGTGATTCCAACTATTCCACCTACAAGAAACACAACGCTGAACACTCATAGCATCGGATTTTAGCAAAGTTTGGCTCCATGGATAATTGAAGGCAGTAAAAAGGAAAAATAACAAACCATAAAGGGAGATAAGAAGACTAAAAAGGGCACTTCTCTTTGCAATGAAATGCACGGGATTTTTTTTTCTCAGATCAGCCTGACATCCCAAATGGTCAATTCTCGAATTAGAATACTACTAATTCTTACAACCATTCTGCTGGTGCCTGGAAAGGTTACTTATAAAATTATGAAGGATAGGAAAGTAAAGATCAAATCTTTTCCACGAAGAACCCCCAAGATCCTATCTAAAGCAGCCATAGAAGCAGAGAACTTATCTTTTTGCAGAAATATTGGACAACAGCCTCCACTAACATTACTTAATTCATTAAAGCGGATAAAAGTGGAGTGACATGATATGGGTGGGACCATCCACCCTTACCAGGAAAAAACATATAAAATCTGACTGGTCAGTCAGGTGATCCATAACACCATTCATCAACAAATTGCTCCAGTTGTTAAAATAACATGAAAGGGATAAAACAGTCCCCAGGAATGCAGGTAACAACCTCGAAAACCGAAACAAACCATCCATCCACATTAAATAATTTAAAAATAACTCAGCTAAATGAATTCTAAATCTTGAACAAGCAAAGGTTTTCCCTTGTTTCATTGTTCATACTCGACTTCATTAAAGGTTTTTTGTTTTAAAAAAATGTTTTGCCTACACAATCCGAGAATCAGAAATTTAAACGAAACTCAAGAGCAGAACGGCCAGAGAGATGGAGAAGGAGAGTGTCACAGGGGTCGGACAAAGAGAGACCCCATGGGAGGAGTGAGACCAAGCCCATTGGCAAGCAGATTTCTCCTGTACTCTTCCCGGTAGTGATGGTACTTGGGGTTCATGAACAACGCTGATTTGGTTCCAACTCTTGAGTGGGAAGATGAAGCAGCATCGGTCACCCTTACTGATGAGAGCCAGCAGATCATCCCAACTAGCAGAACTGCTAAAGGCAGTAGCTTGTCACCCTTTCTTCTCATCTCCATCTCTCCCTCCCTCTCTCTCGCTCTCTCTCTCTATTCAACAATTATGGAAGAACTCTTTGAGAAAAATGCGCTTCAAACAGCACTATATGGAAGGAGAATATGAATGATTTCTGGGCTAAGGACTGGACTGGCTGGATTGAATTGACAGAAAAGGGTGGCTATTTATAGCATCTTTGTTAAGAAACTGCCATATTTATCTCTGTTGGGAATCGGAAAAGAGTGACAATCTGCAGATTTCTTATCCAAAACAGTTTCTATAATTTTCCATATCATATCTTGGGGTAGTTTCGGATTAATGGATGATGATTTTATTTCTATGACTATTTCCCCTTCTTGGAATCTTTTTTTTTTTGTGGGGGGGTGGGCGCGGATGTGGGGGATGATCTGACAGTTTTTTTGTTACCCACACCCAACAAGACTCTTAATGATGAACCTTGGGTCTGACATCTGATACTGCTATCTGCAAATTTTAGGTGTAACATCGATGTTGGTCTTCCAAGTGACTTTGTTGGGTCCTAGGAACAGGATGAACTTAGCTCATTCATGTGAATAGGATATTAATATTGGCTCAGGATAATCATCTGTTCCAGTTGAAGAAGTCCACATGCTCCATATTCCGCTTTTCATGGGGAAAAAAATTGGGGAAAGTAACTAATCATTCACCTATTTATAAGGGAGATTTTTTGGCTGATATTTGTAAGGGTGATTTTTTTGGCCCTTGTTTATGACGTTGATTATGTTGATCATCATATTATAAAGAGTAGTGCTGCGATCGTTATTTTGCTTTATTCTTCTTAGACAAATGGTCCAGGCCTGTCACCCCCACAATCCCTTTCAGGTGAAAGTGTCCTCTTTAAGCTCTCTGTTTCTATATACATGTAAAATATATGATTGATATGTTGATTGATTTTTGCAACCTTCTAGGACGTTGATAAAGGAATCAATCAAAGCCTCAGAGAACGGAGGTGCATAATGTTGAGTATATATGAGAGCATCACCCAAGATGAAGATGTGCTGAGAATACAGTTACCATCTCAATGCCCTGATGATTCTTCTGTTCCATCAAAACGGCAAAGGCCAGACTCCAGACAGAGAAAGCTTGAGATAAGAATATTCCATTTGCTGTATGGGTGTGAAATTTCTTTTTAAAAAAATTGTCGAAAAGCTAAAAGCGGAATAGCCGTCATTGTCAATCCCATGGACACACACCCAATGAGAAACCGACCGATTATTTTCACCTTTATTATTCATTGCCAGCAAAATAACAGATGTCTCTTCCAAAGTATTAGCTGATGAATTCAGTAAAAATGAAAGCACGAAATCTAGGGACACCTCCCTATCCTCGGTTTTGATCAATAAGCAAATAGTTTGACACACAAAATGGATATGCTTCCATCGCACTAGAATCACTTCACAATGCAGATCTTGATAACAGAGGCAGCTCCAATGCGGTGAAGGGCCACCACAGCATCCCCAGGCTTGCAAAACCCTCTCCCTGTCGCTGATTTTAATGCAGCCTCAAGGATAACCTCTGTGGATTCTGCATCAGTGGCCTTAGCAGAACCCTCTGCCAGCAAAGGAACCAGTCCTCTGTATACAAGACTCTGCCTCGCAGGGGTCTCATCACTGCAACTCCAGTCGAATGAGTCTGTGGTCAGCACAGGGACTACGACTGACAGTACCGGGACAGCCGGACGGTACTTAGCGACCAGCTTCGCAGTTGTCCCACCACGAGTCATCACCACAATGAGCTTTGCCTTGGCCTTATTGGCCGTCCTAACAGCTGAGGAAGCGAGGGACTCCAAGGGGCTCATTGGGAGAGCAGTCGACCTTATCATTCCTTTGAAGGTGGCCTCATAGTCAAGGGAAGATTCTGCCTCGACACAGATCCTGGCCATGATCTTGACAGCGATCTCAGGGTAGGCCCCAGCAGCACTCTCACCACTCAGCATGACACAGTCTGTTCCATCAAGTACAGCATTTGCCACATCAGTGGCCTCTGCTCTAGTGGGTCGGGGAGACTTGATCATGGACTCAAGCATCTGAGTGGCTGTAACTACAGGCTTGCCGGCAAGATTGCACTTGTAGATCATCATCTTTTGGGCCAGGAAAATCTTCTCCACTGGGATCTCCATCCCAAGGTCACCACGGGCAACCATGAAAGAGTCGGTCTCACGGAGGATATCATCAAAGTTGATGACTCCTTCCTGGTTCTCAACCTATGAGGAACCACAAACAATTGTATGATACTGAAAGGGCCTAGACAGACAAAGCACGTGCTTGAGAATCAGAAATTCCACAATAAAATATGTGGACAAGAAATGGATCAAATCTAGTCCGAGGAATTGAATAAATGCATACATGACTTGCATCCAATTGAATTGTCTAATTCTGGCTCCCCCAGTTTTACTACCTTCATATACCCAAACATTGCCAAGATAAACGGGCAAGTCTAGGACTCTGCATGCCCGCTAAGGCTTCTTTTATTTTGATCAGCAAAACTGGAAGGCTTTTTCCAAATATAACAAGTGGCACCTTAGACATAAGAAAAATAAACTGCAGGCTCTGATTGGCCATGGTATCTGCAAAAATTCCCATTTTCCACTTCCTATTCTTGAAAAACCGAGAAAGGAAAATCAGTCGTATTGTATACTTCATAGAATGTTTTATGATCTAATATAGATTGTAGAGTTGCTGTACAAGCATCATGCTTCTCCTACTTCTCCAGAACCAAGAGAAGCCTAAGCTTCTCCATAAGTCAGCGGACACAAGAAGGTCAAGATGTAAAGTTTGAACTTAATATAGTATATGCATTCATGGTGGCAAGCAAAGAAACATCTTTGACTAGACAAACATTCTGTATGCTACTGTATATGGAAATTTTAAATGGGATACCAACCTTTGACATGAGTTGTATATTCTTGGCATGGGGACCAAGAACTTTACGGACATTAACAAGGTCTGAACCCTTACGGACAAATGACAGAGCAATCATGTCTATCTTGTTGGGTACTCCCCACTGGAGGATGTCCTCTTTGTCCTTCTCGGTCAATGTCGGGAGATCCACAACAACACCAGGAAGATTCACGTTCTTCCTCTCACCCAACATTGCTGTGTTCTCACAGCGGCACCTCACAGTTGCAGCAGTGGAGTCACAGGACAGTACAGTGAGGGTGATCGTTCCATCTGCACATAGAATAGTGTTCCCAGGTTTTAAGTCCACGGCAAGCTTCTTGTAGCTCATTGAGATCATTTCTGGATCCCCCTTAATGGTGTAATCAGTGGTAACTGTGATTTCCTGGCCTTCCTTGAGTTGAATTGGTTTTCCATCCTTGAGGAAACCAGTTCGAATTTCGGGGCCCTGTGAAGCAAATGAATAGATGAAAGCATAAGCTTGAATTGCATGGAGTAGCAAGGATCCCCTAATCAATACTAAGAAGATTTTCAGTAGTAAAACACCTATTTTTTCACCGCAGCATATACTACTGTTTCTGCTAGCCAATCATTATATTGCTACTAGGAGCACAAATTTCTCTCTTTTTTGCCATTCAAGTTTTTCATTTAGAAGCACTATTGCCACATCTGAAGAATGCTCTTCTAAACAGTCAAAAGTTTCCTCAGCGTCTACTCAGATGGTATAGAAGAACTATGATGCCTAGACTATTATGCTCCATTAGGCTCAAAATAATCATACACAGAAGTTGAGCATCATCAGTTCAGGATATAGAACAAATGCAGTTTACCTTGACAAATCAAATCTCTGGGAAGTAACAATAAACACCATACTTTCGTTACGCAAATTACTGCAATTTATTGACTAAGACACTGCTAACTGAATTGCCACGTATCATTTAGCATTAAAAAAAAAAGGTCGCATATCACCAACCCAACCCAAAGAACCAGCAGCTACAGAAACAAAGATTCAACAGAACAACATACAGCATGAACCACCAACCTTTGTATCAAGCATAACAGCACAAAGGATCTGAGTGTTGTGCATAGCAATCCTGAGATTATCCAAGGTCTCTTGGTGATACTCATGAGTACCATGAGAGAAATTGAAGCGGGCAACATTCATCCCTGCTCTCAGGAGCTTCTCCAGCATAGGCACTGATCGAGAAGCCGGCCCCAGAGTGCACACGATCTTTGTCTTTGGCACACGGCCATCATTGGGGAGATCCTTCAAGATTCCTTCTATGTCAATATTTGCCATCTCACTCACAATTATTCTCTCCCCTGTATGAAAAAAAAAGAAAACTCCCATAAATTTATCTATGGAATTGATTCATACGTGCAGCACAGCAATCTGTTCTTTGGAATGCATCTTTTGCTTTCAACAAATAGGCGCCAGAGAGAGATATTAGCACATCAAAGTCAATTGGAGGTGAGCATGAGCCAAGACAAACATAGAGACAAGCTCGCTCAAAATTCTCGTGTTACTAACTAGTAAGATGATCAGATAATCGTGATTGTGCGGATCACGACACAACTAACTCCCATACACTCCTCTGGGAAAGGATCATGGGAAGAACAAAGAACAATTCTCTACTAGTCAACTCCATTAAATTTCTAGTGCTGGAGAGAGGAAGGTACGAACTTCGAGCAAAGCACATACAGATCCAACGTACAACAGAAGAAGAATCGAAAAAAGGAAGATACCCAAGTAGCAAAAACCAGTGATTCCTCCAAACCCCCCCACCCCCCCCCCCCCCCCCCACAAGGAAATCAAAGTCCAAAGTTAAAGCAAGTAAAATGGTAGGAACTGAATAAGAGCCGACGGGATTCCAGATCCGCAAGCAGGGAGAGAGATGAAAAGAAGGCCGCCTTCTTTCATCCACAAACCTTCTAAGAAGCACCTGTAGAGACAGAAGATAGAAAAATCTCAGCTTCAATCACACCTCTCTCTCTCTCTCTCTCTACGCGTGCTGTCCTTGTTTTAAGTGCAACTCTGACGGGTCGCAGTAGCAGGCCAGGTAATATTTAAGGAGGCAGTCAAAATCTGCGGATGTGCTCTGCGACGACAGATGGCGTGGCGTCCCCTCACGCACGCAGCTGCTTGCTGATTCTAACTCCGCAAGTTAATACTGCGGCTCTCCACGTTGCTCCCTAGAAGATCCATTAATTATAATTTTTGGCCAACCTGTTCAAGTCATGCCAACTAGCTAATACTATATCATTATAGAATTTTCAAGCTGATCGATCAAATACAAAGGGAAAGGAAAATGGTTCTTTAATTTAACCCCAAAGAGAAAAACAAATAGCAAATTGTTTATCAAGTGGGAAGCCATATGGGTAGGCCAATGGGCGGTGGAGAGCCGGACATCCTTGTTGCTCGTTCCCAATGTTCATATCCATCCATGGGGCGTCCGCGGCGTTTTGCTGTGCGCTCGTCCGCTGCGCTACAACTGAACATAGTCAGTCCTACTCCTAGCAGTCAGTCAACGTTCCCCGATTCCATCTTCCGGGGTCAAAGTCCATGTTGGCAAATCTCGACCAACCCCTTGCAGACAAACCCCTTCAGGTGTCGCATCGGAGGACGGACAGGTGGATGTGCTCATGGAGCTCTCTTCGCTGACCGAGTTCCACTAAATGTTGTCCAATGTCTATCACCTGCAAGCCCTTAGTCGGTCAAACTATCATCAAACAGTAAGAAACAGTGTTGTGATTGTTTCTCTGATATACACATTTGATTCAGGCATTCTATCCAGAAGTTCCCTCAATCACATGTCAATGCCAGTAGATTTGACGTGACCCTAGTGTTAAGATGGAGCACTGTAATATTTTCGACGAGGTAGGGGGATGGGGTGAATTTACGACGATGCCCTTCTTAGAAAGATATTGGAATCGGGAGACGAGCAAACAGGGAAGGGCAGCGTCGGAAGAATCGACACCCGTGGTGGGACACACGGGAGATTTCCACCCTAAAGCCTGGTAAGAGCTTTCCATGGGGAACTCATAGTAGACTCGGTATTTTAATTGCGACCCAAGGAAATTCAAACGGGCCCAGCAATGCAACCAAACGACGTAAAGTGCTTGGTAAAGCGTCCATTTTCCATGGGAAGTTTAGGACTTTACCGTGAACAAAACACTACCCTACCACTGGAACAAAGCTGCCAGAAGCCAATGTATCCTCGAGCAGCAAGTAGAAAACAGCAGACAGGAAGATTAGAGTGACCCATCATGGGAAAATGAGCAAGAAACTTGAGGTTTCAATTAGACCTAAGGATATCATAAATGAGGGAAAGTCTTTCCAAGCGGGAGAGTCTTTCCTTGTTGCAAACTCTTAACCTGTTTGACCTATCATGCTGAGTTAAATTCATCAATCTCTGACTCACATATATTTATGTTAACTTTAGTTACCGCACATAGAAATTTGTATACATTTGCACAGATCAGTGTCACTGAGCTACCAAACCATAAGAAGGGCTCATCATCATTCTTTCTCAAGGGTTACATTTACATATAAAATCACCACGTTCTTCACTAATTTGAGTCTGGAAAGCAGACTGGTTAAGAGTCACAATCGTAATAGCACCAGCTCTTAGCTTTAATTAGAGTGACCAAGTTGCAGCAAGAAAGCAACAGCAGCACAACCTTTGATGAGGGGAAAAGTAAAGTGACATGGAACATCGTAATATTACCAGCACCTACCATCCTAAAGTAAAGCAAGATGGAGAGCTTTGGCGGATAGGTCTATAAAGAATGAGAACTCAATATATTTGAATATTCCTACACTAACTCCTTCGGCAGCTCAATGACTTTCTTAGGCTGATCTCAGAGTTTCATCCATAAAAATGTAGCCTTTCAGATTCAATGGGAAGATCAGATGAGAGAGGACAGGAACTTTTTCAGGAAGATACAGAAGATAATTGACAAAGAGCTCTCCTGCCCTATATGAGGAGGAACGGATGTGAAAAATGGAAATAAAAAGAGAATCATAATTGCAGTCCAACCATCAACATTGGACAGAAGAGATGTGTCTTGAAAAGATAATTTAGTTCCCTGTGCAAAAGAACTGTTCTCTTAGGCCACATAACTTTCAATCAAAAGAGGCAGGCAATGTTCTACATTATATGAGCCAATCTTACCAAGGGACCACTAGCCACATAACTGAAGCCAATTGACTCCCCATATTCCTTCCAGAAAGCAACTTCTCAGGTTTGACGTACTCTTTCACCGTCAAATGAAGTGGAGTTGGCTGCAAGAAGAGAAGAACGCTGAGGCACTAGTTAATGAATGAACACCAATTGCCAGAAACTGAAACAGGTCCCCCAGGACTCTGAACAGTACATACAGTCAGTATTGTATAATTTTCTACTGGCAAGTTTACTATGATCACTTTCATTTACCTGGAGATATTGTCCTAATGTCAGTATATCAATGTCAATGGCCCTTAAGTTGGCCATGGCTTCCTTCAGCTCATCATCAGTTTCTCCAAGACCTAGCATGATAGAAGACTTAGTGATCATCCCCTCCTTACTCAGCTTCGCATGTTTCAGAACTGATAAGCTCTGATAATAACTGCATAGACAAAACAAAGAAGTAATCACTGTTTCTGCCACACTTTGGAACAAGGAAGATGGCTACTACAGTGAATTTCAAAGAAAGTGGTAAACTGACTGAAAACTTGTTCAAATATGATGATACAAATGCCTATACTGGAAGGAAGAACTATGAAGAGTTTGACTTAGGCCAATGCTTTATACAATAAAGCTTGAGAACATACGTAGCACAGGGATCTCTAACAGTGCACTGAAGTCGCTTCACAGTTTCAATATTTTGGGCAAAGACATCTAAGCCAGATAGAGCAAGAGTCTCCACAGCAGTCACATCACCTCAAAAATCAGAAGTTAAACACTCGACCATGATATCAGGCTTCAGTTTCTGCAGCAGAAGTCACTTGAACAAAGTGTAACCATTTGGTTCTTTGTCTTATTCAGCCGGTGGGATCATAGAAATTGATGTGATTATGTAACTAAGCAGACCTTCATCACTTTGACAGTCTGAGCAAAATGCCCACTTCTGCCATCAGGTAGATCATCGCGATCTACACTTGTTAAAACGATGTAGTCTACTCTGCAAGACCAGTGAGCGAAGGAGTTACAAGGATTCTGTTTGAAGATGCACATGAATCAATTGGAATGAATAATGATAAGTGATGCAAGGTAGCCAGTCTGTAGATTATGGTCTAGAGAAGGTTAAAAATACCTATTGCTAACAAGTAGAGAGTTATTGAACGTTAAATATAAACACAAGGACCGTGTCAAGATGGGAAGTAGAATGCTTTAGCAATTCTTCGTAATGGCTATCATCTTAGATAAAGCATCAAGAGTAAGAATTCACATACATAAACCACTTACGCATAAGACCTACCCCCAACTTGCGATGGCCTTGGCAGTATTTTCAGGTTCCATCGGATCAGGTGCAGTGGGGTTTCTGCTTGTCTTGACAGCACAAAACCTACATCCACGCGTGCAAGTATCACCAAGAAGCATGATTGTAGCATCTCCTCCCCCATTCCAGCACTGCATGAATCGCATCAAACATGATATCCTTAAGATCCTGGAGCTATTAAAAATGGAAAAGTCACCTGAAGGGAAGTAACTGAGAGAGCAAGCAAGTTTCAGAAATTGACGACATTTTCAGATAAACTTGCAGCCCTTCTTTAAAAAAAAAAAGTTCTTTTCAATTTTATCCCCTCAAATTCTGCCCGTGTGCAGTATTTCTAAATTTGCGGTCTTTTCTTCTCAAATTGAACTGACCTATGCAAGTGCTGATCCCCAGCTGAAGATAGACTTAAAATAACTAATCAGAACCTCTACAAGCAAAGACTTTCACTATAAGCTACCAGAAACTAGAGCACCTGAAATGGATGCAAGAAATGAAAAGAGAGAATTAGGGGACCTCTCCGCTGTTTGGGCACTGAGCCGCCTCGCAGACAGTATTGAGATTCAGTGTCGACAAGGATTCCTTAACCTCATCGAACCTCCGTCCTTGGGGAGCTCTCTGCCTCAACCACCCGGCCATTTTTCACATTCGGGTCCCGACCCGTGTAGGGTCCCATCATCCCATCCGGGTACGGCCCACTTTTGGCCGAAGCCTCCGGTTTCATTAGCTTCATCGCTGACGAGGAAGCCGGCACATTGGGGGTGGTTTTTGGCTCCGAGTCGACGGATTCAGCGCATCGAACTCCGAACGAGGACGATGCCAATGAGGGAGGGCGGCAAATTGGGATTGGAAATGAGATGGAAGGCTTTGACAGAGATTGGTTAAGCATTTTGTGATGTCTTAATGCAACACAGAGCGGTAAAAGAAATTGCTTATGGGGACCAGAGAGAGAGAGATTGAGACGAAGATGAAAAAGGCAACAGACTAGTTGGTGCTGAGAAGTCAGTTGCACTGCATTGGTGCAAGGCTGCCTAGTGAAGAGAGAGAGAAGTTGTTCCAAAAGCAACGGAACGGAGGACAGAAGAACGCAAACAAATTACAGGAGGACGGCTTCATTTTTTCACTTCTTCTTAGGCCCATTGGACCCAACTGAATGGAAGTCGGACGGCGCCACTAGCCCCATCCATTTAGTCTCAGAGTCTGCTCCCCGACCATATTATGTTTCTGCAGATCAGACGGACTGCTAATGAACCGCTGTTCAATTTCTTCTCAAGAGTAGTTTTCCATCCAAAAACCTCCAGAATACATTATCTATCACCAGTTGCTCATAAAAGTTTTTCGACACCCTGACAGGACTGCCGGGAAGGTTGGCAAATGTAAACAAAGAAACAGACAGCATCCTTGAAACCTGTCATGACATGAAATTAAAAAAAAAAAGATCTATAATTAAGATTAAAAAAAAGGTGAAGGATAGTAATTTCCGAATGCACTTCTAGATATTATGAGAGTAATATGAACAGGGCTTGAACCGAAAAACAAAAACTAGAGCAGTCCACAACCAGCAATTCCATTGTGTACATCTATGCCCGTTCCAGCAAAAAAGGACCTGATTATATAACTTGCAAAAGCTGAGCGTTGTTAAAACATCATAAAGGATGAAAAAACACTGGTTGCTGCTGTACATACTTCATGATCCTTCCACCTATCAAAAACACTTCACGATCCTCCGTATCTTCTCCTTTGATGAGTTTTTTCCCCCAGAGACTGGTCCTGCAAAAAATCCATTTACACCTTACAGCACAGTGAAGAACTTATTCACTATTATGTAGCAAGCAGCAACTAAACAATAGAGCACTAATATTCATGCACTTTTCACAATGGTAGCACATTAGAGGACATTAAGCTTACAAGTGATGAGATAGAACGAAGAAATATTTTGCAACAAACGTGGCAGATAATACCTCCTCAATTTTATCTCTTCCATGTTTTTTCAGCCACCATCCACGTTTCTAACATTTATGGATGTCTATTTGGATATTCATATGATAGCGAGTACATCAGCTCAATGAATGGCAGACTGGAGCAGGGACTTTCTTAGAGAAAAGAATAGTTGGCAGACTTCTTTGGACCAACTAAGGAAACACTGACCCAAAAACACATACAAGGGATACTAAACCAGATCTCACCTGTTCTCAGATCTCAAATTTGAATGATTCTGATGCATTGAAAAATCACATTTGTCTTTTTAGTCATACTTGTAATAGGCCCGCCTGTACCATTCTTTCGAATTATTTGCTTAGCTCAAATGGAAAGCAATACTGCAGGAACATATCAGTAACTTTCAACAGTATTGGCAGCATTTTATTGCTGTATGTAACCTAAGAAGGAATACCATGATGAGTGTCCTCACTCTTTCAATATCTGGAGAATCCATTTGTAATACTCTTTCAACAGGACATGAGCAGAAAATATTGTCATGCTCCACCAAGATCAATATCTGATACCCTAGCGAGAGCCTTGAGAGCCCACTTCTCACAACAAACAAATATAATCACAAAATTTTTACCATCACATTCTTTTCTGCATGTTCCTCCATTTATCCTTGAGATCCATGGGTGTGCGAGTTGAGTCAAAGGTCCCCAACCCAAATTCTAATATTTTTTTCCAAGGAAGATTCTTGTTTTCATTGTCCGAGAATCTTCGCACTCCCTCCTGCAAATATAAAATCTCTACATGAAAAATGATAAAACTAGAAGAAGAAAAGACTACTGAACTGACGCTCCTCTCCTCAACATTTTATCTGAAGCCAGAGTTTGATCTCCGAAAGCATTCTGCTTGATATTCTAGCAAACAGACAGTCTGCCCATTACATCAAGGTAATCATAAACTGTTGAGAATGAGCAAATTCAAAGCCACCTCCATGGGGAAAACATTTCACCAGCTATTTTGTCCCTACAATCAAAGAAGACTTCCACCATCGCATTTGGTATCTAACATGTTGACTTTTTCTTGGTCACAATCGAAATGAGATAAGATGGCCCTACCAGCAGCATCTGCTCCTCCTGAACTGTCCAATTCATCCTTTTTCGCCTCACATTTGGAACTACCACTTTTTTCCTGCAACAAGGAAGCACATCAGTAATCCATCAAATTCTGGCGCAATACCTAATTTAAGACAATAGACTACAATGAAACAAACTACTACTAAATGGACTCACTCTTTCTTGGAAGGTTGTTTCGGGGGGCTTGATCCTTTAGCATCACCCATTTGTTCTCCAAGGCAAGGACCCTTCTCGACAGGAGCTGCTGTTTCCTTCAGTGGAAGAACCTCGTTGCCTTCAATTTCATTTCTGAAAGCAGAAGCATTGGCTTGATTCTGCCTTTTACGACCGTGATCGGCCAACCCGGCATCAACAAAGTTCAACAGCGCCCGTTTGGCCAAAATCGCCCTTTTCTTCATCTCCTCGACCTTAGCCGTCGCTCTTTTGTAAGAACAATAAGGGCAAAAGAACTTCCCCGATGGATCAAACCTGGGTTCATTGGGAAAGCACTTGACATGAAGGGCAACAGGACAGCCAGTCTCCGCACATACCAGCATTTGATCACCCTTTCTCTTGCCGCACATTACACAAACTTTCCTGATGGACGGCTCTTGAACGGAAGCGTATCCAGAACCTCCACCCTCGGATTCATTCATGGGCTCAGTCTAAGAGCAGAGTCCGACAGAGAGCGAAAGAGAGGTGTGGGAGACCTGATTGAGAGACACGTAGCAGCATGCTCCTAGGAGAGGGAAGAGGGACGGGCAATTGGCCCTAAACGTCCGATGCAGCAGCTCTTCGACATGACGATCCCAGGATGGCGAGGGCGAGGCACCAGGGTTCAGGGGTTCCTCCGGAGCTACAGCCGAGACGCTGAAAAGATCCATCGCCGACGTTTCGTGCAGATAAAATTTTCGTCCCTGGAGTTCATCTTATTTCAGATGTTCCCCCTGCACTACTCATCTTTACATTTTCTATCCAGAACTTTTTTATTTTTTCAAGTTGATTTCAATAATGATTTTTTTTCCCCCTCGCTCTATCTATCTGCTAGTTTTTCTTCATATGTGCCTTTCTCGACTGGCTCCAACCTAGTCATATGAAATGATACGAGAGTTTACAGTGATATTTCCCACAATCAGGGAGATCTCAACCAAGGCTCACGAGACATGGGCACCATCTCTACAGTTAAAGGCTTTGGTCTCGAAATGGAAATCTCACCCTCGATCAGCGGCGATCCCTGGGAATTTTGGGTCAAAGATTTCATCCCCAGTTCATACGTGTCCGCTGGCAAGCTGGGTGGCCTTGTGTTTGTCTTTAAAACAGTTGATCTTGTGAAGAAGAACACGTTTCTGTTTGAACCCACATGAATAGGAGATTCATTAATCATCATGATCATAGTCATGATGGCAAATTGGATGTGGAGAGTGTTGCCCGCCTGGGGAGGGAACGGGCTTCTGAAGATTGAACCCCTAGCTTTCTTCGTTTGACCGTCCTCGCTCATGCAAATAGTATAGTGAGGCTTCACTATCAATCATATACACATATACTAATAATGCACACAGGCATGATACGGTCGAGCTGAGCTTGCTAGAGAGAGAGAGAGAGACTTTGTCTTGATCGAATTAGAGCCAATCATTTTGAATGAGGCATAAGCATATATACATACATACATATATCTATATATATAACATGATAGCTAAGCCTTTTTGAGTGATGTTGTGGTGGTGGTGGGGGGCGGGGGGGTCCTCTCCCCCTGGACGTTTTCATCTAGCCTTTTTTTCATAGCTTTTGGATCTTATTATAATGTAAAATGTTGTCTTCCACCTTCAGCCCAAACACAGCCCAGATTTTCGAGGGATGAGAAGATATATATGTAGCAGCTTCCTTCTTCAGCTCAGCCAGTCAGTGTGACATCTCGGAGGGGGAAAAGGGAAGGTAGTGGGTACCAGCACGCACACACAGCTCATCACTGACAGTAACAAATTTTTTTTTTTGACACTATATAATATTTTCGGGTTAGTTAAAGCACACATCAAAATTAATCTGCAGTCGGATAAGGATTTCTAGGAAAATTTTTGCCGACTCTCATAATCTGGGATTCAATTCTTGAATCACCCATTTGAAAGTCTTAACGAGAGAACCACTAATCAACCCCAAATTGCTGACCTAAAAAATTAGATAATGTGAAAAGCAACCGAATCCACCCAGTTGAATGCAATAATCCCTGATATTTATGTGTAATTGATATTTTAATTAATGGTAGTTGAATAATGGTGTGATTCTGTAATTACAGCTCATTAAATGGCCGAAGGATTAAGTGAGACTTTTGGCCTCCATTTTGCTGGTGGAATTGGTTGAGCATTTGAGGTAGATTGGAGAGATAAAGAAATAGTGTTTGGGTTTCATGTGCGGTTTTCATTAGAGAACGGGCGATAAGGTATTTGTATTGTACATCGAGATTGATTTTTGCTTGTATATATACCAAGAATCCACTGCCGGCTCGCATATTCGTGTGCAGGTGCACGTGATTCGATCCCACACCACGATCGTGAGCTTCTCAGTTTAATTCATCGGGGTATTTCTAGAACAACTCTACGAATTTTATGTTGTACGAATGGAAATGAAATGCATAAAATTCCTACAATGACCTTATCGTCTGAAGATCAGTCTGGCTGGGGATGGGAGGAGGGGACCCAATGCTCCTCACCTTCAAGTCCTCCCTCAATCAACGGCACCTAATTCCATGTCATAAATCCTTTGATATATATATATATATCCACATCAGATTAGCTAGGGGTTACCCTATTTGTCAACGAAATGTCAAAAGACAATATACACACATATATATAATTGAATATCTATCTATCTATCTATCTATCTATATATATATATATATATATGGATGTATCAAGAGTGCATGCAGCAGCTCCTCCTTCCTTCATATAAAACCCACGGCGGGCGAGCGAGCATGCATGCATGCACAATTAAGGCTCTGATGGCTCCCTGGCTTTCAAAGCGCACGGTGGAAGGAGAAGGAAAAAGGCTCCGTAGATTTATTGCTGCATTTTAATGCAGATGTATATGTATATAACATGTCACCTTCATCATGATTATTATTATTATTATCATCATGCAAATGATGGAACTGGACAAAGAAGCAAGCCGATGCTGACTTGCAGAGATCACCATCATCATCCTTAATATCATTCTTCCTTTGATGTATTAGTAGGTACAATCATTTCTCAGAAAACGACCGGACCTGCGCGTCGGTTCTATTCAATTACTCCACGTCCTTGCTGCAGCTTCCCTCCCCCCACTCTCCTCCCTTCAGAAAGATCGAGAGCCAGTGTGCAAGTAACCGTTACCACCAAGTTTTTCAAGAGCTGGGTCCCCTCCCGCTCCTTCCTCCATCAATTCCACGGGCTCGGGGGATATTGATCAAATGAATTAAGCCCAGCCAGCATAAAGTGGGTCGATGCCCCCTCCACCCCCAGCTTCGTGGAAAAGATCCGGTTAAAATTAAAATATGACGTGGTTTTGATATTGGCCATTTTCAGATATATATATATATATATATGCTTCATTGGTAATTGAGATCAATGTCATAGGCAATGCCCTTTGCTTCCTGTGTGAGCAAATTGTGTGTAATGATCGTTTTGCGAGGTTGAAGATGAAAGGAAACTAAGCAAATGCATAATTTATTAAATTCATCATTGACAGAAATGGAGTAGTGCAGCAAAATCAAAGAAAATTAGAGGCTTCCAAGTGAAGGGATGCAAAGTGGAAACACACACACATGTAAGTATGTACGTATGTATGATGTGTATGTGAACAGCGACAGGAAGTAGCCAGCCCGACCCAATCCGACAGCTTGAAAACATCCACTGAATTTCCTCTGTGTTGCATTCATCCTACGATGGCTTATGTATATGTCACCATTGCCTGCCTTCGATGTCTCCTTCTCTTCCCTTCTTTTTTTTTTTTGCCCCCTAATTGCTTTCATTAACAGTTGTCAATGATCCGATCTCTCTTCCTCCTCCTTCTATACAGTTGTCGTCATCATTCACTTGCATAGAACTCAACGAACTTAAGACCCTGCTAGCTCTCCCACATGTGATGCCAATGGAGGAGACTCTGGGTCGATGATTTTGCAGGAGAAAAGGAGAGGTTTTTCAAATCGGGTGGCGCTCCAACGTTCAAATGTGGAACTGGGATCCCCGTGATTTGCATCCAACGTTCAGAAAATTTTACCTAATGTGAACCTCTTTAAAATTTGAAGAAATTTTCACCCTGTTTGCATCTTTAAGCAAAGAAAAAGGAGTTTTGAGTATTTGTTTTTTTTCGGCCACTATAAATAACCCCCGACAGGGTGTTGGGATCTTCAGACAAGTGTAAAGCGTCCCCTTTTCCATCATCATCACACCACCCCTCAGGCCTTCCCGTTTACAGGAAAGTTAGGCGCACAAGGGAGGAGAACAGTGAGAACAGCAGAGCAGACTCCGCCCCTGTCCTTTCTTTTCCACTGTCTCCCACTTCTTTCCTCTTCTTCCATCTTCCACCCCTACCGCCCCACACTAATTCTTGCAAAAGATTCACCATCAGGCCAAGTTCTCCATATTTATTCTCCCCCTCGCAAGTCTGATGGAGACCCACTTCCCGAGGATGCAGACCCTGGAATGGGTTCATCTCCTTCTCATTCTATTTATGGTCTATTCAATTGGTCTGTTCAATTCCCAAGCTCAAGCACAAGCAGCGGTGATATGTGCAGAGCAGGACAGAGCCTCTCTCCTCAGCTTCAAGGCGAGGATCCTGAGGGACACGACCGACATTCTGTCTTCCTGGATTGGGAGAGACTGCTGCGTCGACTGGGAGGGAGTGACGTGTCAGCCATCTACCGGCAGGGTCTCCGGGCTTATTCTGCAGGCGAGAGCGGAGGACAGTGGGAGTTTCATGAAGGGAACTCTGTCCCCTTCGCTGGGTAATCTGCATTCCCTGGAGGTTCTGGTCGTCTCTGGAATGAAACACATTAGGGGGACCATTCCCGAGAGTCTCTCCAACCTCGTCAGCCTCACTCAGCTTGTCCTGGAATTCAACTCCTTCGAGGGGACTATCCCTTCGAGTCTCGGACGCTTGGCATCTTTACAGACGCTGTCGCTCAACGGGAACCGTTTGACTGGGGTGATCCCTCCCAGTTTAGGGAATCTCAGGAGTGTCCTCCAGCTAAATTTGGCAAGAAACTCCCTCTCAGGTCCAATCCCACCTCCCCTTTTTGGCGGCCTCCAGAAGCTGCAGTTTCTTGACCTCAGCTTCAACCTTTTCTCCGGGCCCATTCCTGAATTCTCAGGGCGCTTCCCGAACCTCACAAATGTCGATCTCTCCAGTAACCAATTCTCGGGTCAGATACCCAATTCTGTTCTCTCCCTGTCCAGCGTTTCCTCACTTTCCCTGAGCCACAACCGGCTCTCTGGAAGAATCCCTGACCAGATTGGCAACTTGAGATCTCTCTCTCAGCTTCAGTTATCTGGCAATCGATTCTCAGGCCAAATCCCGACTTCCGTTTCGAGATTGCAGAAACTCTGGTACCTCAACTTGTCCAGGAATGAGATCTCCGATCCTCTGCCGATCTCTCTAGGACAGGGAATTCCCTCCCTTTCGACAATAGATCTGTCTTATAACAACCTCAGCTTAGGGACCATTCCCGAGTGGATCAGAAACAGAGAACTGTACGATGTTCGGCTCGCGGGGTGCAAGATCAGCGGAATGCTCCCCATCTTCACAAAACCGGATTCTCTGACCACCATCGACCTGTCCGACAACTCCCTCACGGATGGAACTTCGAGTTTCTTTGCAAACTTGGCGAGTTTGAGCGAAGTCAAGCTCAGAAACAACCAGCTGAAGTTCGATGTTTCCAAGATCCCATTGCCAAACGGGCTCCGCACTCTTGATCTCCACTCGAATCAGCTCGTGGGCCCGCTCTCTGCAATCTTGAACAACAGGACGAGCAACTCCCTGGAGATTATCGATGTGTCAAGCAACCAGCTCTCAGGCAACATTCCCGAACTGGGTGAAGCCTCGAGCTTGAAGGTGCTCAACACTGCAGGAAACAAGATTACCGGGCAGATTCCAAACTCAATATCAAACCTCGGTGAACTCCAGAGGTTGGACATCTCAAGGAACCGAATAGGTGGGACCATCCCCCCGAGCTTGGGTCAACTGACTAAGCTCCAGTGGCTTGATATCTCCATCAATGGGATCTCAGGGAGAATTCCGAGCAGTTTTCTCGGGCTGGTAGGATTGAAGCATGCGAACTTCAGGGCAAACAGGCTCTGTGGACAGATCCCGCAGGGAAGGCCCTTCAACATATTCCCAGCAGTGGCTTATGCCCACAACCTCTGCTTATGCGGCAAGCCATTGCCACCTTGTCGGAGAATCCGCCAGTAGAAGTCGTTTGGGTTGTTGGGGCCAGTCGGATGCTGACCCACTTTTCTTTGTCCACTTAGCAATGCTCATAACTATACGAGCTATAACTTCCACATCAGAGAGGTCCGGATGGGGAACAAAATAGATAAAATTTCCAACTGTTCTGTTTCATCATTTTTAGGCCGCTTCCTAGACTTATAGCTCATTCTTGGTCATCAAATAACGCAATTTAATACCAGTAAGTAGGGTTATTCTTCTGCAATGAAGCTCTCTGGTGCTGATGTAATGATCTTACTGCTCCGGCAGAATAAGGAAGTAACCAAAGATCAAGACCAAATAAAATAGACCATTTGATAGAAAGATGTCCGTCCGATTTTCTTTTGCACTGCTTGGAAAAAGAAACGTCAAGTTTTGGAACCCGAATGAGATCACTGACCACTCACTTTGCGTCACTGTGTACGAAGCAAAACAAATACAGCATCCAACTGTGTAGAGCATTTCTCTTCCGTTTTATCAGTGTAGTGTATGCTTTGAGAAGGGAAAACTGAGTATAATTCACCTCCTGGTGACTCCAATCCTCATGAGAGCAACATAAGCAATAAGCCTGTATCCCACCAACATAATACCCAAGGCAACAAAAGCCCACACTTGCCCATCAAGCCCCACATTCTTAACTGATGGGAACTCCCCCACCAAGCAATCTCTGTGCCCACAAGGATATGTCTCACCGGGCCTAAACTGTGAGCCCATCAAGAGCTTGTAAGTGTAGTGGCTTATGGAAATGTACCTAATCCAAGCTATAAACGGAGGAACACTTTGGACGTAGTACCCTCCTGCTAGAAGGAAGGACAGCATCAGAACTGAACCGAACGTCGTTGCTGCCTTTTGGTCCATGACAAGGGCTCCTATCGCAAGCCCAAGCCCCTGGGCCACTAGTACGCTGTAGAGGAGCACCAAGAGGGTGTTGAGGAAGTGTACTATCGTTGGTTTGAGACCGGCCATCAAGTACGTGATAACCACAAAGACGGTCGGGAGGACAAGCTCCAGCGGGAGGTCACCAAATACTCTTGACATGAAGTAGGATGAGAGCCTGTACATGCCTGAGGACCGCTCCTTCTCGAGCATCAGTCGCTCCTCCGGGAAGGTGAAGATTGCCTGGAACAGAGGAAAGAAGCCCCAGAAAGCTGAGTAGAAGAAGAATAGCCCGATCTGCACGGTATAATTTGTAGTCACTCCTCTTGGTACTGAGTTAATATAATGAGTGAAGCAAATGTGAAATGGGATGAAATTAAACTGACATTTAAGCACCTTGTCCTGCAAATGAGCTGAATCAGATTGCCACCACAATAGGCCTGAAATGAGAGCCACCACTAGAACTTGCCCAATTTTGATACAAGAGAAGGAATCATACTTCCTCTCCTTCACGCCTCTTCTGAGCAAAATACCGAACTGCTCCCACCAGGTCGTTGCCCACTCACCAAGGTTCTTATTTTCTCCTCTCCCACCATTTTTGGGCCATACGCATTTTTCATCCCCATCGAGCTCTTGGTTCAATCTGCTGTACAGGTTGTCCTGGTAAGCCGAGACAAGAGCTTGCTTGACCGAGACCTCTTCTGTACATTCGTCTTCAGGAGCAACACCTGAAGCAACAATATTTTGAGAACTCTTTCTCCCATGAAAACACAAACATCAGTTACGTGATTTGAAGCTTAATTACCATTCGCGAGGTCGAGTAGGAAATCAGCAGGATTCATAGCCACAGAAGGCACAAACCCGACGCTAGAGAAATATTGCATGACTCCACTACCTAGACCGAAGTACAAGGGCCTCCCTTCAGACAGGAGCATCACCTTATGGAACATGTAAAACATCCGGCTGGAGGGCTGGTGAATTGTCATCACTACCGTCCTCCTCCCCTCGCTGGCGAGGTCCCACAGCCTCTTCACGATCCTCTGAGCGGTTGTCGAGTCGAGGCCCGAGGTCGGCTCATCGAGGAACAACATGCTAGGGTTTATGAGCATCTCCTGGCCAATGCTGACGCGTTTTCTCTCCCCTCCCGATAACCCTCTGAGGAGCTTATCATTGTTGCCTCCGACGATGTTGTCCTTGCACTCGGTCAGCCCCAGTTGGCTAATTACTGCCTCCGCTTGCGCCACCTTCTCTTCCTTGGAGAACGTCCTGGGTAGCCTCAGGAGGGCGGTGAAGACAAGGGTTTCGGTGACCGTGAGGTGAGGGTACATGATGTCGTCCTGGGTGACGAACCCCGTGGCCCTCTTGAGCGAGTTAGAGAAAGGCCTACCATTGTAGGTTATGGTCCCGGTGAGTTTGCCGCCGCTCAAGCGTCCTCCGAGTGCAGTCAACAGGGTTGTCTTGCCACTTCCTGAGGGGCCGAGCATCGCCAGCACCTCTCCAGGCGAGACCACGCCCGACACTCCATTTAGGATCAATTTCTCCTCGGATTTTTGGATCTTCACGAGTGATAACAACGGAAAGCTTCCAGCTTTATGGCGAGTTTTTACCCTATAAACAATGTCCCGAAACTGTTCCACGTTGAAAAATAAAATACCCATTAACATAATTAATTTGTCCCTTTCAATTCCGATGATGTTTTTTCTTCTTTTTTTTTAGTCGGTATTTCAATTCCGATGAGTTGGAATGGGATTAGTACATGCAAACGAGTTCATATGCCCATTTTACCAGTGGATGCTATGCTACCCAGCTGAGGATCAATCAATATTATCATTTAGCTCCTTAGAGGGTGTATATATATACCATTACCTTGAGAGTAACAGGTCCTTTTGGCCTCATCATATGAACGACGGCGGTGGCTGAAGAATCTTCTCGGCTGCCTTTACCAGGCGGTTTCTTGATGTGAAGCTCAAGCTCGCTCATCATTTAACAAACTGAGCCAAGCCCAGATACTGATTGTTTCTTTCCCCTTGATGATCTCCCGTCCCACAGAAGAAGAGTCAATATTCCGTAAAAGACAGAGACCATTTAGCTATCTAGCTATAGACCCATCAAGAAATTAAGTATCTATATATAGAACTAGCTAGCTAGCCAGCTAGCTATTAGGCTAGGTGATCTCCCTCTCTCTATATCTCTCTGGCATGCAAGATGGAACTTCTTGGGGCTGCTCCTCGGTGTCGAACATATAGTGCCGGCAATAGATCACACGTATAGCTAATTAAGCTGAGAAAACTATGTTTCGTGTGCACATATTGAATGCTCCCATGAAATTCGTCCCGGGAAAGAGGACCAACTCTACTGACTTACATGCTCATGCCTTCTCTATGAGATCAAAAGGAGGTCATAATATATATATATATATATATTTATAATTATAAATATAAAAAAAAAGAGCTAGCAGCTGGCTCAGCACCATGTCATGCATGCGTGTCTGATTTTCTTGTATCCACCAACCTGTATATGACAAATCATTCACTGCCATTAATGGAAAGAGAGACCATTGCGATCGTCTGAACTGGAGGAGGGTTACATATGAGAGAAATCTTTTCAGGAGAGGGAATCGAGTTTTGCGGCTTTACTTACGAGTGTGCCTTAAAATCATGCTACGACGACGCACCTCCCCACCGCCCCCTCCTCATGCACGCACACACGAATCATAAGCAAAGCATATCTGCAGCAGTACACGGCACAGACAAAAACGATAACAGGTACTTGTCGCACGGGCCAGCAAGCAATCGAGGTCCCAATATTGCTGGGCGGCCCGATGAGTGCAGGCCCTGCAGAGGACAAGATTGAGCGCCGGGCCCAACTGAGTAGCACTGGGAGGGGACACAGACTAGTTCGAGCCCAACTTACATGTGCCCTGATATAGCAAGTGTAGCCATGAGATGAGACGAAGGGGAGCATCCTTTCCGGCGTCGTTGAATATAGTTCTGCATTGGTGGATTGGATGGGGGAGAGTGATTAGATTCGACGTTGTATTGCCTTCTATGACCATTCTATCTGCGTGTATCTGTCATCTTACTGTGGAGCTAAAGAAGAATCGGAATCCTCTCACATTGCCGGATGCCGGTCGTCTATACAAAGACTAGGCCGGAAAAGGGTAAGTTTTTACATGACGATACTAGTTTCCATGGGAGTAAAACTGAGAAGAGAAAGCTCCAAAATGACATGTTCTATTCTCGCATCAAAGAGTTGCAGAAAAAGTGAACAAGAAAACGACAGCTCCAAAATACCCTTTAATTTCCCCTACGCGCAATTCATCATCATCACGGGGAAAATGCTATCTAGATGGGTAGCTTTCTTTGTCCTCAGCAGAAGAAGCCGGAGTTGCCATTGTCGAAGTTGAGAGCATAACTGGAGGAGTCATAGTGGAAGCTGAACCTGCAGCAGCAACAGAGGCAGCTCTTGCGATGGTGATGATGGTGAAGGTTATCCTTCATCTGCCTCTTTATCTCAGCTCTGACTCTCCAGAACAATCTCGTCAGCTTCCTCCTACCTCTCACTAACATCAAACTTGGCTCAAAGCAACAACAGTCTTTCACAGTCATCCCAATTTTAGTTCTCTCTTCAAAAGCCACATTCTCCATCCCGAAAAAGACAAATTCTTTTATCAACTTCTCTATGTATGTATACATTTGAGGATTACAGATAAAGCAGAGACCACAGAGAGAGAGAGAGAGAGAGAGAGAGAGAGAGAGAGAGAGAGGAGAGCTGCAGAAGGGGGTTTGAAGACACTGAGTGGGACTTAGCTATTTTATAGACGGAATTAGAAGAGTGGACCACCGCTCCACTCTCTCAGTCATATGGCTATCTGTAGTGTTGTCACTGGTACACAGTAATGGGCAAGTCACAACTCTTGGAGGGTAACTAAGTCTTGGAGAGCAAGAGTGGCGGGGGGGGTGGTGGTGAGGACGTTTGTTAAGAGCTTCTTCTCTAAGCCTTTCTCACTTTCCCAACCCAACCCCCCACCACCATGATGTAAACTCTGGTGCTCAGCTTTAAGATCCTGAAAAAGGCAGGAGGCGGTACTGCATTTTTACTGTAAAAGGCACTGCCAAAGGTCTATGCCTCTGTTTCAACTTTTTTTTTCCATCAAATCAATATCTACACTATATAAGCATGCCGCCAATTTGATTAAAAAAATCAGATGAAATGGATATGATTTACTACTACTACTAATGCTGACTTTTTTTTTTTTAGAAAAACTTAAAATTCATGTCCATTCAATAACTAAGGATTATTATTGGAATTTCTTAGGAAGAAGAAATGCAAGCTTGACTAAAAACAGGGGGTGTGGGGGAAATCTTGGGGAAAGGGACGCAACCTGACAGACTAAGCCAAAGTTGTTTGCTTTTTGGCCATTTCCCTGTGACGATGGACGGGTGATTGGATCTTTGATTCCCACACCCTACCTTTTGATTTTCTTTCTCAAATTGGTTCCTTTTTCTCAACTAAAATTTGGCTATTAACTCTATCTGGGAGAGAACAAACATTGCCACCTGCATGATATGATTAATCGAACTGCCATGTTTATGTATAGTGTCTCTAGTATGTGTGCATGGCTTCCGAAAGCACATCATTATTCTATAATTGCAGGGGCATATATCTTGCACAAGCAATGACCGGACCCCTGCAGATTTACAGAGAGAAGAAAGACTTCTGTTATTTCACTTCAACAGATCGGACTGATCTTCTCTCTCCTCTCTCATAAAAACTTATTTTTTGCGCTTTATCCCATGAGCTTCTTTTCGCTATATCCCATAATAGATTGAGAAGAATTCAAAGCTTAAAACATTGACAAGATAAGACGCGGCCTGGCCCTTGTCATCGCATCACCCTTCTTCAAGGGCGCAAGGTCTGGGTCCACAATTATTGTATCATCATCATCGCTCACTAATACTCACCAAGAACAGTGGACAAATGGAAGCTGGGGGTAGGCAAAGAAGGATATTCCGAGAGCAGAGAGGGGCCGAGAACTTGTCGGACATGGCCTCGATGGATGAGCCTTTTCGTTGCTTTGGTCTGGTCCGTAGGGTCCGCACCCCACGTTTCCGCTCTTACACATATATTGCTTCGGAGCCAGAGGGTTCCGACCCGTCGCTTTCATCCCAATCCCCTCCACTCTCTCTCTCTCTCTCTTCCATCTCCGGTCAAAATTTCTACGTCCCAACAGGCCTCGATCCAAGTCTCATGAGCGGGAGAAGATCCAATGGCCTCTCCCAAGTGAACCACGTCACTCTCATCGCGTAAATTAAATTCTGATTTCAAAGCTCAGATTTTGGGTTTCCATTGGCAGTTGTCACCACTCGGAACAGTTGGATTGTATAAGCATATCAAAATCAAAATTCTTGGTAAAGAAATGAAAATCCCAAGGTGGCAACATTATCCTTTATCGATTGCAATCCTAAAGGAAGCATAAAAAATGGGAGCCATGAGTATTATGCTTGTGCATGAGCAGAAACAGATAGGAAGCTACTTTAAGGCAGCGCAGATTTTAACGATCTAGTGAAGACCTCCAGCTTCTCCAGCCCCTCTTCAGGAGATTTTGCTTCACCAAGCAATTTCACCATTGCACTGCCCAATATCACACCATCAGCTCCCCAGCGTGCAACCTGCTCCAAAACAAAGTACGTAATGAGTCGAGGAGCGAGAAGCATCACAGTGTTTTAATAATCAAGGTGCTCCATTCATGAACTGCTGACCTGCTTCACATGCTCAGGTGTTGAAATGCCAAAGCCCACTGCCACAGGTTTTGTTGTTGCCTGCAGAAAAAAAAAAAAGAAGAAGATGATTCACTAATTCTTTTTCTTCTTTCTTTCTTTTTCCCCATATTTTTTTCGGTTAATAAATATACCTCCTTGATTTCCTGCAAGAGACTCTGCACACGTTCACTCACTGATGCCCGGGCACCAGTAACTCCAACCGAACTGACCTGTGACCAAGCAAAAAAGTGATTCCCCCATAACATAAAAAACTAGAGAATGATCACTAGAGGGAGTGTAATATAATAGATGGTCTTACAAGATATACGAATCCTTCTGATGCTTCGACTATCGCTTTCATCCTGCTGCTCGGAGTAGTAGGTGTTGTGAGCAGTACCTGAGTTATGTCGGAAGAAAAAATTGGATTGACTAGATACAGCACATATAATACTTCATATTTGATAAGGGAAAGAATGAAATATTATAAGGATAATCCGCAGGAGGAATACCAGTTCAATCTTGTATTTGATTGCTTCCTTTCTCAAAATTTCAGTTTCTTCTAGGGGAACATCTGGAACTACAAGCCCTGTCAAGAACTGAGGAATTAAAGACTTTCCAGACTTAGGTATCAAAAGTACATTATGTGGTATGGTCAGATTGAAAAATTATAAACACAGAAATATCAACAAGCAATGATGCTACAAGACCAACAGAATATCTTGCCGTAAGAACTATAAATGAATCAAATACGTTTCATGCCTCAACAAAAAGCAAATAGTAACTGATGCATTACCATGTACCCCAGCATCATTAATGGTGGACATGAACTTCTCAACTCCACGCTTCAATATCGGATTGTAATATGAAAATAAAGCAACGGGGCAAGATAACTCTGGAACCACCTATTCAACCAAAAGAACAAATATTTGCTCATTACATATTGCACAAAATAAACACAATAGCATGACAGAATGCAGCCAGTCATCCTTCTAAGTAAGGGCAAAAAAATTAGAGTCTATGGAGGTATTTTGATACATTCAAGGTTTCAAATAAGGAAAATTTTTTCTAGCCATACTAGGTCAATGGACAACTAGAAGAGGTACTTATGCGCATATTCAAGGCACATGAATTTTTTGTCAGAGAAGATAAGGTTAACCAAAAGTACCAAGGCTGCATCTGATCAAAACAGTAATTCCAAATTCAGACACAGTGCTAGTATTTCACTGAATATTTATATATTCCTCATTCAACAGTAACATCATGCAAGAAAACAGCCAGAAAATTTACCTCCTTCAACATTTTGATAATTGCATCAAAATTAGTTCCTCTTGCTAGAGATCGAGTAGCCGCAGCCTGGAAGAAAATTACCTCGGAATGATAAATATACTGATATCTATATAAAGACTTGGAAACGTTTAAATGATCAATCAAAGAGATATCGCATCAAACCTGGATAACGGGACCATCTGCGAGAGGATCAGAATACGGGACGCCTAGTTCAATAATATCAGATCCACACGAGTCAAGCACCTTTAAGGCTTGGCCAGTTGTTGAAAGGTCAGGATCACCCGCAGTTATGTAGGGGATCAATGCAACCTTTACAAGAAGTTAGGCGAGTTAAAGCATCTCTGTGACATAGAATATGAGAGCTTTCACAGTTTAACTGAGCAAACCATTGCTATGGAATAAGAAGATGTAATCCATATTTGATGAACCTCTAATGTGTCTGTCAACGCTATTTCCAATGCCATGCAATCTAAGGCAGATAATCGGCCACAGACCAGAGTGAAGCATGCAGCCACTGAACTAGCTTCAATCCTCTAGGGATAGGCAGCTTCCCTTGTTCGGGAACAGCCCAAACAGATTTCAATAGAACCTATTTGCCTTCCTCACTCTCTCATAACATTTTTCCCCGGTTGGCTCAGATTGCCCCTATGTCATAGTACCAGCCTTACCAAAAAATCTACAAAATATACTACTCAGGGCATGTAATTGCAAGGATAAATGATGCAACCGTATCTATATTTTGGTCGAAAGGAACTGCCCCCATATCAGATTGATTCGCCAACAAGAAGAATGAATTTCCGAACACCAAATCCAGTAAAGAAAAGCATTAACCACGACCATTTGGCTTAAAAATGCTCACTTTGCCCTGTTCCTTGAGCCGGGCAAACGTCTCGGAGAGACCAACGGTCGACACGGCGCTGAGAGCGGCCATTGGCTGAAATCTCCTGGTGGAAACAGCTGACACTCTACGAGGATATGGCAGAGGGGAAAAGCTCTCCGATTTCTTGAGTTGCAGGAAGCAAGCAGGCGATTTCAGGGAAATAGCCATATCAATCTTTCGCCAATACAATGCTGCATTCAGAGTCATTAGACGTTAGGGAATCATGCAACCGAAATTAATTCGTAACAAATGGGCGGCAGCGACAGCGACAGCGACAGCGTCAGCGTCAGCGCACATACTAGAAGTCGTCAAGTCACGAATGCCACTGCAATCCCCATTGACATGTGGTGGGGTGTGAGAGAGATAAGGAGGCAGCGGGACAGACAGAAAGGGTGGGAGAGCCAAGTAAGGAAAGATGAGCTTTGGCTAATATGGTAGGTGAATTCAACTGAGCTCTGGCTGAGCTAGGGTTGGAAAATCGGCCGCCACCCAGCCCAGCAGAATCTGACAAGTATTTCAATTAAATATAAGGATTTTTTTTTACCAAAAATAATATTTTGGGATTTTATGTTTTGTTCATGTTAGTGTTGATGACCACCAAATGTTAAAAAAAAAAGACGGGAAATTTGGCAAGTGTATCTTTACACATATAATTGGTAAAAAAAAAAGAAAAAGGTAGAAAAATACCTGGGTAGAAAAATCTTGATAAGCCAGTAAATCTATGGTTCTGTTGTTAACTCCCAGCGAGAACTGAGTCTTGCGGGGGGAATTCACAGAACCATGCATATGGGTTTTGCGAAGAGGAGAAATGAGTGAGCATGATTTGGAAGGAAACTTGACTCGATGATTAGTCGATTCGCGGGGACAAGCTATGTGCGTTCGACATGGATCGAGCATAACAAGGGGATAGATATTTCAGGATAGTAGTAAAATGTCACTGTTGTGGCGGCTAATAGGGAAATTCTTGGTCAATGGATAGATTCGGCTTAGATTCCTTGCCTAGATTTAGGGCATGAGAAGTTTCAAAGATCATTTACCAGAGCCACTGCTGGTGAAAAGATGGATTGAAAGATGGATAGATAGTCCCTTGAGGAATGAAACAGAACACTGAAATTATATGAAGAAAAAAAATCATGACTCGCATAGCGCATAGAAGATTAGGGACGCAGTGCTATCATTTACCTTCAGCTTCTCCATCGGCTGTGAGGCCGTGAATATTGCTTTTGCCTCCTTAATACTGTTAACCCGAGGGCTTTGTTTCTGGAAGAAGCTGCAGTATGCCAGTGATATTGCAGCATGTGGGTAAGTTTCTGCCTGCTGATGCGACCACAGCTTCTTGCCGGACTATCTGTGGCTTCCAACACTACGTTCAATTATAAGTGCATATAATTGAGTATGTCACTGTTGATGATAACATGTACCCTGAACCTTAATGTGAAGGACATCTTAGTCTGGACATGGTTTATACTAGAGCTCCGTCCGGAATTCTCAGCCTGCTGCAGAATCATGGATCAAGGAGATTGACCACAATTGATCTAACATTAAAGCTGCCATTTCAGATTCTGCAAGCCCTGAGATTCAGATTCCTGTCAATTCGAAAGTCTTAGAATTTCCCAGAAACCATTGTTAATATTGGTTCCGGTTCCAGCACTAGATTTCTCAGAGTCAGTTCCGTGTAGAATTCAGGAGGCCATATGGTACAATGAGTCTCGCCGCAAGAGGCAGCACAGTGAAGGATTTTAAGACTGATGTCGAGCTCCTAATCTCATGAACTCTAGAAACAGAACTTCTGAGCTAGGTATGAATTTGATCAGAAGACTTACAAACTCGGTAATCAGATTACCTGAATATCTTTTTCGCCTGTCATGAATTTTGCCTCTTTTGGGTCACTGTCCTTTGTTGATGTCTCTGAACGTGGGATACTCGGTTTGAATACGGTTGCTGCCGCCTGTTATGCTATCTCTTTGGATCTCTGGTGGAAGATCAAGGTGCTGATCGAAGTCAAATGATTGGGAAGACCCATCCTGCTACTACAACCCGAATATCCATGAAAGATTCAGCCGAAGATGGAATATAATGTCTCCAGGTATTATGCATAAAAATCTTTACTGTGTTCTACTGCAAGTTTCAATTAAGCCGATTCCTGATGGGGTCGTCATTCGAGTTGTTGCTTGGACCAAACAAGATGAATTGTAGCCCTTAATTTCACTTTGCCTCGAGGAACTTTACTTTCACCTCACCTGATGCTTATAAATGCCTTAAAATATCGTGATTCATCAGGGTCAGCCGTTCTCTAAGAAGTAACTGCTCACTGTTTGTCCTCTCCTGCAAAATTATAAGAGGAACATTATGAAAACAAAATATATATATATATAGGATGGTAGTCTTTGGGAACTTGGCATTATGTCCATGGATGATTGAGCCCTCCTGATCTATCATCAGAGGGTCCGGTACAACTTTAGTTTCAGAAATTTGATCCCGTGATGGGTTTCGTTCTTCATAGGGGATCTGGCAGGACTCGTACAATGATGCTGCTCACTGTCCGTTGATTCCGGTGCTATTCAAGCGCAGACAGAGCAACAGAGTGAAATGCAAAAAAAAACACTGGACTTTCTTGTTATCGCTGATCCTGTGGATTTTCTTGATCATAAATGAGTGAATATGGCCCTCCGATACTATGCCTTTGAGCCTTTTTGACTTACGGGTGCATAAATTAGTAGCATCCTTTCCTTCCAGACAGCAAAAAGTGCCTTTTGATACAGCTGTCCCCCCCTCGATGAACGACCATCAGCCGTATGTTTGTTTGAAACAGGAGCCATCCGTCAAATAATCAATTGTTCTAGGCTCCGATCCTAATCTGCGATGTCCACAAACACCACAACAGAGCTCTCGCGTGAAAGTTTATTAAACACACCCATTGTACACTGACACCAGCAGGAAGCTGTGAGCTGATCAGAGTCGGCAGCCATAGCTATGTATCTCTTCAATTATTTGGGTTCTGAAGTATATCCCCCACCTTCACCCTGGTGATCCAATTTTCTGATCACCAGCCTTTGCTTTATCCGATTCCCCTACTTTCTTCGATAATTTCACCCAACAAATTTCCAACTTTTGTGGGCCATCGAGGACCCAATTACCCAATACAAAGAAAACATGATGGGGAAAAGGAACAATGATATTTGCTTTTTCAGTTTTCCATTCTACACGGACCGCTAGCTGCAGCTGAGTGGAGAGAAGAGAACAGGGGATGGGAATGTAATTAATATCCAGCTACGGTGCTGTTCTCCTCTCCTCTCCTCCTCTTACACTATTTGTTTGTGTCTCGTCTCACTGACATCTCCAATTCCAAAAAGGCAAAAGCGAAACCAAATTGTCAGTCCGTGAAAGACGAAAAAGCAGGTCACTTTGCAAAAGTGATCGCTTGAATGCACTCCACAGCTCAATCAGGTTACAGCAAAATGGGCCAACAGATACACACAAACACACTCACACTCTCAATTTCACTTTCACTTCAACCAAGTTACTAATATTAATACTTGGCAGCTAGCCACAACTTACCACTCTCATGGCCTCACATGTCCAGCCCCCTTAAACTCTGAGGTGTCTCCGTCCTCTTCATCACGTTTTCACATTGCAGCCTTGCCTTGTGATGTGAACTGCTGTTTACGAGACAAAACACGCAGAGAGGAATCTAACAGAATGGAAGACAAGTAAGAAAGCAAAAGGCTGCTGGAAAATGAGAAAAACTATGCAGTGTCAAGGTCATGTCCATGTCCACACCAAAGGTTCAATCCAATGGAGTGAGCGAGTTTTATGATAAACTAAAGCGAGTTAGTCGGTGAAGTTGAATTTTTTTTTGAAGTAAATGGATGCATTCTGTTTTCCTTTACTTGACTTTCTTTTTCCCCCGGCTGTTGCAGACTGCTCTCCCTCGGTCGTGCGAAGGAATATTTGACTGCCTTTATTAGCCTTTCTGTGGTGAACTCTGCAGCCGGCTGCTAGCTCACTCCTTTTTCTTGTGCAGGCGTTTTCATTTTATATATGTGAAGTGGTTCTCAAACTCCTGGTGACTCTGTTTTCCAAGATACGAACACTACTTGATTAGATTTACACACAGATATAGACAAAGTGCCTCTAAAATCTAAATGGATGAACAGAGCAGATGAAGCTAATACCATAATATATATTACGTCTGACTTTACTCTTTATGCAATATACGACCCTAGCGTTGCTACCGATATCACAGGGGAGGGACTATCATAAGAGCTACCAAAATTCCATTAGCATTATCCACTCAACAAACACTGGGACCAAATCCAACAAACCCGTTGGCTCCATCCATCGAGATCTGTATCCCTTCCTGTTGGATGTTCCCGATGATGGAAAGCCCGGAGGCAGAGGGTGCAAACGCGAGACAGAAAGTCCCTGCGTCATCGACCGGTATCAGGAAGTTCCTTGCTGGGAATGTCAGGATCGGCCCTCCGGAGAAGTAGAACGATACCGTCGGGACTCTAACGGTGATGAACCCGAATAAGTTGTAACAGGTGTCGAAGATTGAAATCGGAGACGCTCTGGGGAGGTTTGTGGTCTGGGCTATGAAGGCGTCGCGGAAGGCCTCGTAGGCCGAGTTGGGGAATCGGGTCACCGCGGTTCCGGTGTCCATCACGACTCCTCCATCTCCCTGCTCGTTCAGATGAAAAATATCCTCAGCTATGGGCACTTTGATGCCTCCAACCCCGAGACCCACGAGTCCTATGTAGTAGAAGCTCGGAGCTCGGGGGTTCCTGATCAATGGAACCCAAGCAGCGCCCACAGGCATCGCTCCGCGCCCGAACTCGAGCGACCCAGATGAGTCGGTTCCCCGGCTCACCAGGCAGTAACTGAACGCCCCTCCCGTCTGACCGCCCATCTGGCCCACGAAAGACAAGGACCCACCCCCGAGGCCCAGCAGGCCTGCCGCCCCGACAAACATTCCCCTGTTCATGTGGCCGCATCCAATGGCCACGTTGCGGACCACTGCCGGGCCGAACGTCAGCGTCTCGAGGGCGAGGGTCCCCTTCGTGTAGGAGCCGTCACCGTAGGACACCTCGTAGTGGCACCGTCCGGAGTGGCAGCCGGCATTCTCGACCCGGTCGCAGACGACCGAGCCACAGGAGACCCCAGTGAAGGAGGCCGAGGCGGACGGATCGAACACCGGGTCGGACTGGTGGTAGCATTGGCTGCAGGGCTGGCACTGGACCCACACGATATCGCTGCCCGTATCGATCACCATGTACTGGCTCCTCGGAGGGCTCCCGACTCCAATCCTCACAAAGTACTCGCCACTGCCTTGGTCCATCCCCGACACCACGTCCGACCCGAAATCCTCAGCCTCATATCTGGCGGCGGAATTGTCGCCAGACAGCCTGTTGATGAGGCTGGAGACCCTGCTCGAGTCCCTCTCCAACCGCTCAATGAGGCGGTGCTTGTGATCTCTGATGCCCCGACGGTGAGGAGATGCAATCCTGTCCCTGTGAAAGAGCTTCAGCTTATAATTACGATCATCCCCTTCTTCGTCTTTGCCGCCGCCGGTGCTTTCCGTGTGCTGGTGGTTGTTGAAGAAGTCACGGTACTCGGATACCTTAGGAAGGAGCACTTTGGTGCCGGCGATGGTTTCCTTGACGTTCAAGTGCTGGAAGTCCGGGTATAACTTGGTGGCTGTTACGCCAGCGGCAGGGAGGTCGAGCACCACAGCTAGCGGGAGCACCACCAGTGCCAGGGGCATCATCGCAACTGAGGCGCCCAACATTCTCCTGTTCTTAGTCTTCAAGAGTGAGGGAATGGGAGGTATAATTTGCAGAGGAGAGGCGCACGAGAGAGAGCCCCTTCTGGCTTCGGGGAGGGAGACCCCGACTGACTGGCTTTAAATATAGGAGGTGAGTGTCGGGATGGAAGAAATAGAAAAGTTCGAGTATCGGAAAATAAATGGCGGAGTGGTTGTGGGGTCGGTTTTGGAATAGTTGAGAGAGATGGCGTCTGTGTCTTTTCACTGCTTTTTTTTTTAAATATAATTATTATATATAATAACCATAGTAAATATATATATATAAAAGAATATAAAAAATTATATAGTAAAAATTTATGATATAATCTTTTAATTATCATATTAATTATAATGTCAATCCATCTTTTTCCTTTCATTGTTATTTTTTCATCTTTCCCTTTCCAACTTTTATATATATATATATATATATTTCTTGGACTCTTTTTAAGTGTTTGGAGTGAGTTGAGAAAGCTTTTATCATGTGAAAATAGAAATCCCAAGCAGACAACATGTGCATCCAATCGATCACACACGGACAAAAAACGTATCACTCGCTTCCTGCGATCCGGTCCGGTCCGAACCTTTTCGAAAGTAATTGCTTCACCTTTGGCTTCGGCTAGGCACTTTAATTTTTGAGTCGGTCTTGAAACAACAACCCATTGCATTAGTATCGATCAAATCGAACTACATCGATTTTCAGACCTCTCGGCGGATAGGGGGGCTCCGGTCGAGCGAAACCGCTATTACTGCCCGTAGCAGCGTAGAATCCGACCCGTCTTCTTCAGAATATGGAACCTCTTATTGCTCGAGCAAATAGAAACAAGTAAGAAACCCTAGCAGCAGCAGCATGCATTGTCCCGACTCACATCCCTCTGTCCACTATTCTCTTCCTCCGGTTGAAAATTCCATACGCCGACGGTCAAAAAAATTGAATACGACTACGTTGATCGAGGCAATGTCAGGAGAGAAAGAAATTCCTAGTAAGTACATCACAGAGATCCATGTGTGCTGTAATTCATTCAAAGGTTAAAGGCGATTGCAAATGTGGACTAAAGTTAAATCCTATCACCTCACGGAAAAGGGCCAAAATCAAAGCTACCTTCTGCAAATATGGCCACCGAGCTCTGCCTGCCAATAACGTCGTCGTCGTCGGCCTCCCCGTCCGACCTGTTAATTGATTAGAGAGAGAGAGAGAGAGAGAGAGAGAGAGAGACAGACAGACAGACAGAGGGAGAGACAGATCAAAGGTAAGAATCGATTGAAAGACAGTAAAGCTAGCTAAGGTTACCTTAGCTCATGACGGTTGACTTTAATCATTTAGACCCCCACACACCCCTCCCCTGACTTTAATCAATCGGTCGCTTTAGCCACATTGATCAACACATTGACCAAACAGTACTGATGTCGTGGCTTCGGATCGATCGGCTATAATCATGAATCACATTCGGAGGTGATTCTATATGCAGTCAGTCAATGGTTCAATGGCAATGTACTTCACCCTGAAATTATTTTTTTTTAAAAGCAACGAATAATAAATTTATTAAAGAAGACATACATACATACCCACACATACATATATATATATATATATTCAAGGCATGTATGTACTCTAGGCATTCATATACAATTTTTTTTACATCAAGATAACATCTTATATTTAAATATTAAGAATATAAAAAATCAAAATTGAGTTAATCTTATATATATTTTGAGAAGAGTGGTGTGATTCAGGTGTTGATTAATTATTAGTTTTATTGAATTATCTTGTATACTTGTCTGATTGATTTAACCTGGGAATGAAGTCTTGTAACTGCTTATATACTCATTATTTTTTATACTTCAATATCATATGTTTCAAAATAATTTTTTCAGTAAAGTCTATTTGAATCTATAATATACTTGAATTTTAATTTTAACGGTTCGCTGATGTATCACTTAATGGCACGACACATTAGTAAAATTTTCATGGTGTCATTATATTACGTGTGTCAAGTTATACCACTTCAACACGCGTATTAATAACTATCATCACGTTACTATGTCATGTCAACGAATAGTAGTTAAGTAAGCATACGGTTAAAATTAATTAAAACTTAAATATATTAAGAAATTAAATATATATAATTAAAAAATTATTTTAAAATATTTAAAATTTAAGTAGAAGACAGGATATACTTTAATTATCTCGCATTTTATATGCCATTTGCGGTGGGTGGTGCCTGCTGACAGTGTACGTAGTGACTAAGTATAGTGCCTCAAAGGGGTGTAATAGTTTAATCCCTTGATATATATGTATATATGTATAGCCCTTTTTTTCATAGAAAGTGACTACAAACAATATATATATATATATATATATATATATATATAGCCTACCGAAAAGGAAAGGCTACAAAACAAGCTAATATTCATCGGAGGGACCGGAATCTTCCGTGTCCACAGCCACCGCAAAATGGACTCGCATGCACGCGTTTAGATTTCACATCGAGTAATTAGTAAAACTATAGCATACATTAATTGTGCGTATAATATATACATATACATATACATATATATGCATTATTCACTGTCATCAATAATAATACCTGGTGGTAATCACATGTATGAATTTGCAGGATGTCGCATGTGGGCCACGTTGTGTGTGTATGCGTGTATATATATATATATATATATATCAACGATGACAATATGGCTTGATTGCAAATGAAATTTTAAGTACATATAATCCCATCCACCCACATCTTTTACATAAAATCATTGCACACATATATTTATGTGCACATAAATATATCCCTGCTTTTTTTTTTATAGGCTCATTCTTGCTATATATATATATATATATATATGTGCATGCACTTGCAGTATTATGCGTGTGTAACTCATTGCGCACATCATTTGTTAATTGGATGTTGTGATCGAGCCGGATCGATATGCAATTTAAATTAAGGGTGTAACTATCAGCGGGCGAGCGCGTAAGATTGCTACTAATTCATGTCAAATTAACCAATTCCAAATCCAAACCAGCGGGGGTCAGCCTGTGCATTTCGCAGGATGGTCGGGATTGGGGAAGACAGGGACCGGAGTGAAGATCCTTTGACCAGGCTCGCAGGATGGTCGGGATTCCCATTCCGGTACGGCGAGAAAGAATTTCCCAGGAACAACGCAGAATCTAAGTATTTCCGATCATCACGCATGTTGCACACTGCCATGAAGCGGTGCCGGTGGTACCGTGAAAGCGAGTCGGCTGCAGGCGACATCAATGGTTCTCTTTGATTCCTTCTGCTGCTGCTGCTTTTCTCATGAGCAGATGATAAATTAAGCGAGCTTCTGCGATGAATGATTCTTTCTGCTGATCAGTGGAAAGTTCTGCGTCTTTGTTGTTATTCTGTTGGCGGCGTCAGCACCCGCCACCGAGCAATTAAGTATATGGATGAGTGCGTGCTCACTGAAATCGATATATATGATTAATTACTAATTTGAATAGATCATAAGTGTTTTCTCAATCCTCTAGTGCTCATCTCCTCTCGCACCATTATTGAGTTAAGTATGGGATGGCCATTCCGAGTGAATCCTATCAGGTTCGGCTTTCCTGCAGGTCCCACAGCCACCTCACGGCCCACTAGGAGAACGGGCACCTCCACGGAGATCCAATTCACTTCATCGTCAGACGAACCTGCTTCTCTGTGTTCGAATCATTTATTTATACATATATATAATGCTTATATCATAGAATGTACCTTTTCTTTTCTTTTCTTGTTTTCTCTTAATCAGTGGAAGGTTAGTTAAAAAGTTGAAGAAGTTGCATGTGTATCAATGTGTATATATATATATATATATGTATGTATGTATGAAAGCTAGGATGGGAGCTAGAAAAGTGGAAGAAGATACGGGTAGATACTCGAATTGGACTTACCTACAAATACGACAGGACCGACTAAATTAAAGAGACAAAACGACCAACAAGAACCAACAACAACGAGGATTAATGTTATGTATATTAATTAAAAAATTACAATCATTAGTGGGTGGGAAAGTCACCGTAAGAGGAGATTAATTAATTAATTAATTAATCAATCAATCACATAAGTGGGAAGTGCACCACTTTTCCCAATAATTGAGTCATTATTAGCGCCCCAAAGTTGCCTCTATGCTCTCCCTTGTCCACGCCCACAACGATCAAGATATAAGAATAAACATTGATGAATATTATTTGCATGAATGCTACATATATATATATATATATATGACCTTTAAATTGCCGACAGAGGTAGCTAGTTAAGATGGAAGGGTGTCGGATGGTAGGGTTGTGTGTTCCCTCTTTTGCCCTGTGCAGATCTAATCCTCGAGATATGAATCCATTGTGCTTGTTGCTCATTGCTGGGCTTGGCTTGGCATGGCACGGCACGGCACGATTCACTGTGGCTGGCTGCTTTTAAAGGGCGTACGTATCACGCAACGTCCTTGCTGACCCCAGCTCTGACTGAGTTGTCGGTCGCACTCCACTCTGAGCACCCTTTTTTTCTTTTTCTTATCCTTTTTCTAAGAGAGATCAGGACGTACGACAACGATGTTGTCTTTATCATTGTCATCTTGAGTGGTTAAACATCACCGTGAGTCTGGGTGGGTCTGTTCTGAACGATTTCATCTCCAGCAATTATTGAAGTCGAAGCAATGTCTTCCACTCCACTCTCTCATGATCAAAGCTATCTTTGGCTATTATTTTATTAAAGAAGGATGAGGATTATTATACACACGCGCAATTAGGGGGAAGCAAAAAAAACAATGTACGAGACAAAATCGAAGCCACATAAGGAGAAGATTGATCAATAATCATCATCATACTACTTGTACCTAACCCTGACGACCCACGACAACCCACAAGGCCCAAATGCAAGTATATATGTGTATATATGTGTACCGAGAGTGCGTAGATAAGGAATCGCTATGTGCTTTGTTAGCTTATCGAACCATATCGGGCACCAGAACTGCAGGATCATGTGGCTACTAGCATGCACGAGGATGGATAAGTTGTGACTTCACATGAACCATAAGAAGGCTTTACTGCTGTCAAGTTCACCTGAGGACGAGGAGGGTATCCATGAACCGAGGAATTGTTTTGCTCTGGGACGAAGTTACACATGGATCAAACTTCGATCGGCTGATCTTGCTCCACCAGTATCGGTTCGTAGAAGCATATGATCAATGTCCGTAAAAATCTACGTTCTCGCACCAGTGTTGCCAAAGTGTTGTTGGGCCCTCGATATATTATCGGCTGCAGTGGAAAGCACCGATGCTTCATTTCGATTGTGGGGGGGCACAGCTTCTTCCTTTGACAATAGTCCATTCCAAGATCTTTTGATGATTTCAATGGCTGTAACGTGATCTTCACTTGGCTTTAACTACTGAATTGTTATACCCTGACTCCCCAAATCATATAGCAGCATCATTTGAGTTAGGGAGGCAGAAATTTGACAAAATTTTAAATTCTCATGCTGGAACAGGAGGTCGTTTCTTGTCTATATTCACGATCACGACTATGCCCGCCAAAGTCAGATTAAGAAAGCAACTGATGAGTCTTGAAGGTCAGTTCGAAAAAGGAGGAGGTCCAGGATAAGGAGAGTACATTCGCTGAAGTATCACTGGGGGCATCCATCGCACGGCCATGTAAAGACAAAAGCTGCATGTCCTACTGTATATTATATTGGAAGTTTACTGCAATTCACACTGGACATAGTACTGTGGCAGAGATGAAGCATGGATGACATGATTAGAAAAAGTCAGGTGGAGCCAAATAGATGCAGTACTGGTGTTTATGCTACATTGTCTTGCCCGTGAGGTAGCCGTAGTGGTGCGTGGATGTACTGCTCTGCATCTGTTTGATCGGAATCATGTAACAGTTTAAACAGATCTCGATTCTCTCCCATTTAGTGAAAGCAATAGCTCCAGAGAATGCTGGAGCTTTTACACAAGAAATTGCTGTCCTTGGCTTTCCTATAAGGAACGAATTCATAAATCTAGGCCAAAAATGTAAATGGTATTCATGGGAAAGTGAGAAAAGCTGGAGCATGCTGAACAAAACGAATGAATAACCAAATGATCAACAGATTCTAGAATTATCATCGTGGTGGTTATCATCCTACATAAAAGGTAAAACAAATAAAAAGAAGAATCTGAGCTCAAGCTATTGCCTTGATCAAGCGTTTAATGGGCATACAAGTATGGAGGTTCATTAAACTGCACTTTACAGGCTGCGTCATAGCTCGGAAATATAATGAGCTGAAAGAGAACTAACCGATTCTCTTAAAAGCCCCACAATCGAAAAAATTCCAACTTAAGCAAAGGATCAAAATTGATCACCGATGTCACTGTTCAAACACAACTACTGCAGCTAAAAGGGAAGGCTCTTCTTGTGCTGACAAGCATCGGATTCAGGGAAGTAAGCAGGAACCTGTGCAATCTGCAGCGCACATCTTGATCATGTCTTCATGTAAGCCACCTTAAGCACAAGATATAATGTAGACTATGTGGAAGTCCCCAGATGAAAGGAGGCTTCTGCTAAGTGCGCTGCTTGGGATCCCTTAAATTGTGTTACTCATCACAGCTTGCTCCACGGAGGTCCCACATCCTGCATCCAGATCCAAGCCACTTATCCATGAATTTGCCAGTGTGTTGGTGGCAGTGTTGGCCCTGCTGTACATACTACCTACTATTGATTCTGCAAGAAACTTATCTCCATGGATATGGTGGTTGTCGTCATGGTTTCATAGTTTGATTGTTAAAGATACTAAGGATGGAAATCAGAGGTTCAACTGCGGAGCATTGGTTGTATTATTGTGGATTTTGTTGGCGGATTGCCATGTACAAAGCAGAGGATACAGTTCACTCTCAGTTGAACTTATGGCTCTTTTACCTAGCAAAACTTAGTTGTGCTGACGATTGGCAGTATCTACTGGAGTGGTTGGAGTTTTTGTTTACTTGGTCACGTATGTAAAAATATTTACATGTCGAGGTACCACACATTTCTTTTCTGTTTATCTTGTGACCGGTGAGCTGTGTCGATTTCTGAGCATATGCGTCCTTTCTCATTCTCTCACAGCCTTGCTCTAAGAACTGCTGTACAACCATGAAATAGCTGGCTAAACTCTATTCTGTTTTCTTTCAGCTGACAAATGAACCGTACATGTCACATAGCATGTTCGACTTTGACTGCAAGGTGATGATCTCCTCAAATGGGGACACCTCGTGCCACTGTTTAATGGTTTAACCTGCCCGTCTTTGTTACTTAACTAGGTGAGATATTGCTGGGCCCAATTTCAATTGGGAAATGGTGCATTTTTTGAAGCCAACTATATCCAGGAGGTGTCTATTCCTCCTGAATATGTGTTACCATGCTTCTGTTACTTTACCACTTATAATGGTGAAAATTTGAACTCGGTTTAAAATAGCTGCTGCACTGTTAGATGGCAGAGATGGATTTGTTTATAAAGAAACGGCTGTATATCTGTGACTCTGCATCTATTAGCTGCTTCTGTGAGTGTTAAACATAGGCAAGTAGAAAACTCACATATGAGTTGGAGACTGTGCCGTTACCGTTAGCATATTGGACTGCTGAAAATTTGTACTCCAAGCAGAAAGACTACAGGATAGTGGTGTTCTTGATGCACGCTCACCACCCAAAAAGCACCACTGCTGTTGCTCACCAAATAACTAAACTATTATGGGAATGGAAGGAAAAAGAATTTAACTAGCACCCTAATTCAGTAGTCTACAGTACATTATGCCATAAAATTCATGTCGAGAATATGTGGGAGTTTGGCCTCTGGCATAAGAGCACATATACTTCTACTCACTTATGAAGCAATCTTAATTTTATTGAGTAATCCTATGCCCCATTTGTTTCAGTTTTATAGGAGTGAAAATATCACCTATGTGCTGAAGTGGGCGGCATGGGGAATCCCATGGAACCGATATAACCCATTGGAGCTGGAGTTCCAATCGCCATGGATTGTCCAATTGCGGAACCACCATAGGTTTTGAGACCTGTAGCTGTGATCTGAGGCAGAGAGGGATGCTGCTTACTAGATTTTCCAGGATCAGCGACCACTGCAGCTGGACCATTTCCTTGACCAGTGATTGGCCCCTGAGATGCTGAGAGGTCTCCTGTGTCAACGCTCGTGATGTCATGGATACTTGACCTCCTCCTATCTTTGTTGACCGAGTTCAATCGAATGAAGTACTTCTGCGCATGGCTCGCTACTTGTGTTGGTGTTCTTGTTACCACAAAGTTGCGAGAAATGCTTCTCCAGTCTCCCTTCCCATACTTGTCTAAGCCAAGAAGAAACAACCTGTCCTCCTCCAAAGAGGGCATCACAAATTAAAATTTGAAAACCAACAGATAAGGCTCAAGCAACATCAATTCATTGATCTGGAAAAACTAAAACAGATCAATCTTCAAAGGTATCCTCTTATGCACAATCAAGGACAGGAAATCGGGAGTAACCTCTTATACAAAGAAGAGTAACCTTTCACAACTTAGAACCTGAGGATTTTTTATATAGAGCTGCCCTGTATGGATTTTCAAAGTTTACAGGCAGAGCTCAGAGAGATGATTGAAGTATAATATCTCTAAAGTTCTATTCCTAGTTAGGTTGTTCAATATAAGCTATTCAGCTAACTGCAGCAGTTTGTTTCTTCTTGTATGTTTCTCATACAATAATGTTAGACTGAGCTTCTTGCCGCCCCATCGATGTCAGTCAGAAGAGGATAATGCGTCTACATCGGGATCTAACGGGAACCAAAATGGAAATCTGAATTCTAATCGAACAACACAACAGAGTACCAATCCTATCCCATCGGGTAGCAATACGAAAAGCATATAACCAAGTTAAAATAATTCACCCACCTGTGCTCCTCTTCGGTCCAAGCGATTCCTTTACGGCGCTCTTGGTCTGACCTTGAAGACTTCCCTCCATTACTAGAACCAGACTCACCACCGTTGACGTTCCCAGCACTGCAGCCGCCCTTCTTTCCAGTGCCGGCAACGCCATCCAGGTTCGTCCATCCATCAGAAGTAGAAGAGTTATATGAAGGAAGTGGGACACTGCCCGATTCTATGCTATGAACATCGTCGACTAAGAGCTCGTAGTGACGCTTAATCTCTTCCAGGGTCTTCCCAGGCACATCAGCTGCTATCCTCTCCCACAAATCCGAAGAATCCTCGGGGTGAGCGGCGAGTGCATTCTCAAATGCCTTGTCCTGTTCCCTACTCCACAAGGAGCTGTTTCCAGCTTCATCTACGGTCATCTAGCTAGACTTGCCCCGACCCAACCGCCGTGGAAACTCCCGGCTCACTCGGGAAAGTGAATTTCAGAGTGGCTCAAAGTTAACTGCAGACAATGGTTCAGAAGGCCTTGAATCTATATCCATATATAGCTCTCATGAACAATCGGGAAACTCAACGCGAATGGCCCAAAGCAAAACAGATGGGCGCAAAAGAAAGAACATGACAAAGGAACGTCTAACAGAGATCGCTTTCATAGAGAATCCGAGAAACCAATCTAAGCGTGAGAAGGAAGAATTTTTAATGGTGATCTGATCGAGTCGCTCCACGGATTCAAGTGGGGGAGGTGGGTGTTTGGCATCTTGTGAATTTCCTGACTCAATTGATGAATGAAAAGGCAGCAGAGCTCAGTTGGCCCATCCCCATGGGAAATATCTGAAAGCCATTAATAACAATATATACATCTATACATATCCTTCTGCTGGTGCCGTAAATATGTGGCTCCAAAAAGCAAACAATAATGTCAAATAGTGAAGTCGACTCCGACAGAACAATAACTGGGCGTTTCATATCTCTCCGCCGTATTGAACTATGAAAGCTTAGAAAGTGATGAAAAGAACCGCTGCAGTGAGTTATGCGGCTTAACGTTTCTTTTTCTTGTGTAATGTCTGTGCATGAGTCATGCGGTGGTAAAAAATTCCGAGGATGAAGATGGTCTCCAATCTCGATTAGATTGGTCGAGATCCTTAAAACTTCAAGATTCATGTTATATACACTTGAGGAGAATTAATTCGCAGGATAGTGCCAAGCCACCAGTGATAAAGAACTCAGGCGGTGAGCAGTGGGGGCAGACGGCAATTGGATTAAGGGATTCGCACGGTTCATAGGGACAGCGAGTGGCAAATTCTTGCTAATGAGTTGGGCGGTGACTCCATATTGGTAGAACTTGACGCAAAATCTGTAATTGATTTAGGTACTAATCATGCTTCATCTAGCCCATATCTCATGCCGTCCACTTGTATGGATTTTTGTACTCTTTGATGCACCCCCGCATCCTGCGACCATGCATATTCTATTTGATAAACTTGGGTCTCATGCCTCAAGATATATCCCGACATGTAAGAACTGTGATGATGTCAGTTCGGCTGGAGTAGATGCAGCGGAACACTGATCTCCTGTACTTAGTAGTTTATGAATGAGTATCCCCTTTGTTGTCAAAAACAAAAACAAAAAAAAGAAAGAAAGAGCTCAGGCGGCCCCCACGAAAATTTTCCGAAATCTGCAGCCCATACCCTCCTTTAGGAAAAAGGAGTGAATTGACATCTATCTACAAACCCACTAGCACCACCTCCAACTTCCTTTATTGGTCATGTTATTGCATAAAGCACTGTAGATATTTCTACAGTAAAATTGAAGCTGAAGGAGGGAGTACTCTGAGAGAGAGAGAGAGAGAGAGAGAGAGAGAGAGAGAGAGAGAGAGAGAGAGAGGGGGGGGGGGAACACACAGAAAGTCTAATCAGAGCCGCTCAATATTAAAAGTGTAGCAGAGTAGATAATGCATGTACCGCTCCCTCGTCGCTGCCAGAAAGCGACAGATGAACCACAGGTCAATATTAAAATTTTCCGTGAAAAGGAGGTAATGGAGACATGAAAGTCAGAAAAACTAGAGGGGTAAATGCATATGTTCTTCTGCAACTAACCGACTGTAAAATGAGCTAAGACGATCACCAACGGAACCCAGACCAGGCGTTAAAGAAAAAGGTCGTCCTATCCTAAAGGTAGCAGTAAGTATGATGTCGATTTCTAACGAAAAAGGAACAAACTTGGGATAATGATGCAAATTTAAACTCTTCTGGTGAAATTATGGGGGGCGAGGTGGGTTTCTTTGGTTTACAGAGCTCCAAACCAAAATCAATCAAAGGAGTCGACGGTGCCGATTGGATGGACTGGACCCATGCACCCAGACAACTTGCCTGGGGCCCTGCCAGAGCTAAGACAAGTTTGGTTTGGTGCAGTCGACTAACCCCACCAGTTTCAAGTTGCTATAGAAGCTGCCAATTAGTCCCCTGGCCTATTAATTACCAGAGAGAGAGAGAGAGAGAGAGAGAGAGAGAGAGAGAGAGAGAGAGAG
>CXYZ01005797.1:554644-698616 GCA_900006705.1 Sonneratia caseolaris
ATGTGGACCCGGGGGGGAGGGGTGGGGGCGGCGGGGGTGGTGGACCGCTGCAGAAGAGGAGAAAATGGAAAGAGCTAACCATGGTTGTCTTATCTTTCGTAACATGAAAGTCGGTGGAGTCTCTGAGAGAGCAATGTCGGTATCAGAATATCACCAGTCACCAGTCACCACCTCTCTAGTGCTTCAGTGTTCTGAACCCTGACGGTCCTTCCCCTTCCATCGACCGCTTCACCGCCAGTGCCAATGGTCGTTTCTTGCGCACTTTTTGCGGCTGTGAAGTGACAGAATATAATCATTAATCGGCACTCACCCAAATAAATGTCTAATCTAACCCCTTCCTCTTCTAGAGATTCTCAGTCAACTCTTTTGCTTCCCTTCTTTTTCACACAGAAGAGGAAGCGAAGCCTTCTTCCTTACCAAACCTCAGAACAAGGAAGAAGAACAGGAAAGCTTTCTAACCGCAATCGTCAGACCCCTCTCAGTCTAATCTCCTAAGGAAACAGAACAGTTTCACCTTATTTCACCCATAAAACAGAATAGTTTCCCAATCCCTTGGATACATAGATGATAGACCCTATTCTGTTACCAGCATACACACACAGCAGTCCTCAAGTTCAACGCGCTTATTCTTGAAGGCCTTTTGTAGCCCTATATCTATATGTATAACGCAAAATATTTTCAAATCTAATCTTATTTATGTGTAATGCCGGCGAAGACATTCGTCAACGGCTCAGAGTGTAACTAAGTTTCCTCTAATTGGTTGATTCTGTCAACCAAAACACGGAGAGAGAGAGGGGGGAGATGTTCGCAATCTGACTCTTTTTCTCTCCGTCTCTTCAGCTCCCTTTGCCATGTACTGCTGTTATACTACTGGGTGATCAAATCAATCCTCTGCAAAATTTTCATTCTTTTTCACATTCCTCCGTGAAAGAACTAATTTTTACGTTTCTGAGTCTTAAGTCCGTCATTTGATGCTTGGCTCTTTCTCTTTTCATTTTTTGCATCCGAGCTCTTCTTTCATGATCTGAAACAATTATGTCAGGAAATGGAGGACCTCTTTCTGCTCATCTTTTGAATTAACTGATGGCACTCTGCAGCTCCTGCATCCAAACTGGTACTTTCTCGATGTATTCCCAGTAACAGTAAAATGCTTCCCCAGACTCCAAATCCAGTAGAGAATGGGAATATTCGAAGAAGAGATGATTCTTGCAAAAGCCTCTTCTTGTTGGAAATGATTTCCTTGGTCTCTTCAACCTCTTCATGCAGCACGCTTAGCATATAAACCATTTTTCCATTTTGATACTCTTATCGAATATGTACAATGAATTCTTGCAGCTAGCTAAAACAGCAAGCAATGCTTCGGAATGGTATGGTCAGACTACACTAGCTTCTGGCTACCTACCTCCTCGGATTTCTTGCAGATGTGCTCAAACCGCACTAGCAATAGTGTAAGTGCCCTTTGGCTGTCCTTCCCAGACAACTCTATCTTCCACATTTACATTAGGAGTAACTGCCTTAGTCAAGCTGAATGGTTGCCATGATGCATGACTTGGTTTTCCTCCACCTCCACGAGCTGTATAACCAGTGCAAGTTGACACTCTATCCAGCCATGCCATTCCAGTTTCGCACATTCTCCCTCTCAGTAAAAGCTCGCTATATAAGCTATCAGATGCACGTTATCAAGCCGGAGTCCTGTCTTCTCGCCTTTTCCAATCAAGTGTTTGATCAGTGAGTAGACTTGGTCTCTTAGCTTCCTTATTGCCATTAAGGCATAAGTGCTAAAGCTTGGAATCATTGCCTTCATGGAACAAAATCCAAGAACCTTCTTCATCATAGGATATGTTCTACCTTGCAGCTTCAACAGCCTTCGCCAAGAGCAAGAGCAAAGGCTAGGAATAGAGAGAGACCAGAAACTCCCATTCTTCAGCGGGAAAAAAAAAAGGCTTGCTGGAACAGGGAACCCTCCAGATGCAAGGATCTCTAAAATATTTAGAAATGGCGATTGGTGTTGGAAGCCTTTCAGAAATCAAGAGATGAAGCTTTTCAAGAAGGAGGCTTATAGCATTATGACGAACACAAAAGTTTCGATCAGGTTGTGTGGGTGCCTAATGCGAAGGGCCACTTCTCAGTGGCAAACGACTGGCACTCTATTCGACGAAAGGCAGCTCCTGTCCCGTGGCTTAAGTTCATCTGGGCTCAGCCAGCAGTTCAGCGGCATTGCTTTGTTGCCTGGCTTGCCATAAATAACGGGTTGAGCACACTGTACAGGGTCAATAATTGCCATGCTCGAGTTAATGGAACCTGTGTGCTCTATGGGCAAGTCCAAGAATCCAGAGACCATATATGCCGTTCTTGTTCTGACTCTGGGAAAACACGGTTGAAAGCGCTGCTCCGAAATGGAGAATGCAGGAGTGGAAGGGATTGGAACTTTGAATGCGCCAATGCCATACAGAGGAGTAAGGGAATGACAGTGTTGACCATTGCCATTCGGTTGGCTTGGAGAACTTTTACTTGTAATGAATGCGTGCTTGCTGCCTTTAGTCCTTCTGAAGAGCAGTTCTTTACTCATATTCAACAGGCAATATGATATAGATTGTTGGGTGCAATGAGAAGGCTACTGCAGCAATGGGGACTTACTCTGCACTAGTACGCTGATTTTCATTGCCATCTCATTGTGTTTTCGCATGACTTTGAGATGGGTCCCTGAGCCCTGGGCTTTACATGTTCAGTTCATATGTAATAATGAGAGCAACTCCGCATTTTTTTGTTGGCAAAAACTCCTGTCTTTGATATCACATATGCTCTAGTCCAAGTAACATAGAGAGGGCTCATATAAAACTCGTCTAAGATCCTCTCCGGTGGCTGGCTACAAGCATGTGGGTTCGATCTCCTTGACCATGCAGCACTCAGTGAAACCGCCACCAAACTCCATGGCTAAGCTTACCTGATCTATAGCTTGCAAGGTGTTCATGGATTGTGAGTAACCCCGCTGATATCAAAGGATTATCTATACAAATTAAATGGGCTTCCGTTGACTCAGATGGGCCTAAAAAGCCCATTTTATTGGGCTACCTGGGCCCAACTTCTCCGTCCACTCCCTTCCTTCCTTGCTGGAGCGCGAGTCCAACAGTCAAGTCAAGATATGTCAACAAGGGCGGAGGATCTTCTGTGCTGGCTGCTGGTGCTACTCCGTCCTCGTCTCTTCTTCTTCTTCTTCTTCTTCTTCTTCGTACCCCGCGCAGCTGCGCTCCTCCTCCATCTTCAGAGTCAAGCCGACATGTAGAGAGTAATCTCAAATCCTTTCGGATGCAAAAATGCAATTTCAATTTTTCATTGAGCGGAGGAGTAACTGTTGAGCAAAGAAGAGCAGGTAACTGATAATCTTTACTTGAGCGAGAGGTACATTGACATTCATTCTCCTCGCCTTGCCTTGTTGATGTGATTCTCTCGGAATTAATCAGTAATGGCTTCGTATGCGTCCTCCCACTCCTGTATCGTTGAAGTTCTGCAATGCTTGCTCTGCTGTGAGGAAGAAACCCTCGGCGGTGGCGACAGGTACGATCGCCGTCCATTCCCTCCACGTCCCCTCGTCGCTTTGTTTTCATGGATCTCCACAGCCATATCACATTACCTCCAAGTCCGATCCCGCCATTCGTCGAGCCCCGGTACCACTGTAGCCGCGCAAGACCGCAACCCTCGACCTCGCTTTTCGACTCCCAACACGACTGCAAATCAACGCAATAGAAATCACTCTCGTCCCTCGATGTGGGGCGCCTCCATTACAGCAACAGCTGCAAATTCAAGCAATCAACTGGCAAATCAGCCACGTCCCCCCATCAGCTCTTCCGCCGTCGTGCATATCCGCCGCCGTCCCCGGAATTCACTACCCGCAGGGGCACAAATTCGTGTGGTAATCGAGGATCGTCCTCCCGAGACTAGGCTCCCGGCTAGTCTTGGCGACTATTTCATCGGGCCGGGTCTGGAGCAGCTTATTCAGCACCTTGCCGAGAATGATCCAAATCGTTATGGGACCCCACCGGCCTCGAAATCCTCCGTTCAGGCCCTTCCTACCATTAAAATCGCCGATAAGCACCTTAATTCCGAGATGAACCAGTGCGCAGTGTGCCAGGACGACTTTGAGAAGCACATGGAGGTGAAGCAAATGCCCTGTAAGCATATCTACCATCCAGACTGTCTCCTCCGGTGGCTTGAAATGCACAGCACGTGCCCCATCTGTCGGTATCAGCTGCCTACTGATGACGCTGATTATGAGAGCACCCGGAGGGCCAGGGCTCGGCGAGAGTGATCCGGGTCATTCGGACAGTGGGACCGAGAGGATCAGACAGGACTTTCCGCGGTCTGCATTACAAAACCGGCAGCGGAGGGAGCAGGAGGAGGTAGTGACGGCAGATCAAGCTCTGCTTCAGATGGTTAGTGAACACTTTTAAGGCACATGAAAGACTTGGTATATATCGGTTGAATTTGCTCTATTAATTTAGTGCATAAGGGGTGTTGGGGGTTCAGTTGCTGGTTATAGGTGCAGCTTGTGCAACAACAGCCCTTTCTCTTGTAGGGGCTTTGCTCCGATGGTTCAAGAGTGTACACGCTCTCCTTTCTCCATTCGTATTTTTGGGTGCCTTCTTGGGTTACTTTGTTGTATATCTCTTGGTAGTAAATATCATGCTATTCTTGTTCACTTGCAAGGGTAAAGGATCTGCAGTCGAGGAATTGTAGAGCCCGTTAGTTGACCAGCGGATGCTGCTTTAATTTTATTGAGATTTGTGGGAACTTTGATTGCATCCGTCGGGGGCTGTTATATAATCAGGGAGGATTGTGGCCTCACATCTCGCCGGAAACTTCCTGACGTGATTTGGTGAGCTCAGGGTTTGCTTTGAGGAGTAATGGCCGTTGGCCATGGCATGCAAATGTTACTCGTAGAGCGCAGGACAGACCCTCTGATATGCCTTGTCCACCCAACCACAACAGAGTCCCTTTTTGCCCATATGATCCAGCGAATAGGAAGGAAGCGTCATTGGGGATTGAGGATGTAATTCCCTGCGAACGTAAGCAGTCATTTGTGATTTGTCTCTCCCTGGTAGTTCAAATCAAAAGAGAGAGATGTGTTGAGCAACCATCTTTCTTATAGCCTCGAGCAACCATCTGGGGGTGAGTGCGTTCTTCATCCTATCCGGGCAAAAAGGTGCCTTCTTCTGGGTTGTTTCTGCTTGGAAGTCGATGCCCCTTTGCTAAGTAATCCTTTCCCACTTAACCTCACAAAAAGCCCGGTCAGGAAGTCAGCGGGAACACACTTACTTGCTGAACACCAACTCGCCTTGGAATTCAAGGCTGGTGAAAGACAGCGGCGCGAGCTTCTAGGGTAGACTTTCGTTCTCTTCTAGACTTGGGAGAGGAGAAGGGACGAGGGGACGGTCAAAGAATGAAAGCCAATCGAGGCAGGGTACACTACAACAATTACAAGTAATAGTATACCGGATCGGACCGGTTCAGGTCCGGATGGTCAATATTTCATTTTAAATTTTTATGTAACGAATATTTGGAATCTTTAAGAAGAAGAAGAAGAAGAAGAAGAAGAAGAAGAATGGACTATTCAGATCGAGAACTTGATCATCACGGTTTATTTGATGTTTAATTCTCAATACATACAAAAAGAATAATTGTTTCAATTTCATTAAAATAAAAATGAACTATTTTGAGAATCAAACGAGCCTAATGAGGACTTTGGACTCTTAAGAGTACAGATTATTCTTTGAGATACCACAATCAATCAATTTAACTATAAACAAATTCAATCGGGAAAAATAATCCAAAGTAGTAGAGTAGTGATCTCACTCACAGAGTGGTTTGTGTATATGCTGCCGCTCCGCTCCTTCTATACGACCCACCAGCAGCGGCATTGGCATAGGCCCAAGGAAGAAGACGGCGTACTAATTGCTTTTCACTTCATCGGTTGAGAATCGAATTTCAATCTCACCCAAACTGAGCCAGCCGCTGCCCAAAGGAAAAAAAAAAAATCAAACGAACAATTATCAAGAGCCTTTGACTGACTGCCACTTACTCAATTCAATTAATTAGAGTGCAAGGAACGATGGGCCGCCCATCATACGAGGGGGCCAGGCCCACCTCAAAAGCCCCTCCCTAAGAAATCAACCTCACAAAGGAAGAAAGACAACAGGAACGGCCCAACCATACATGAGAACAGAGGATAAGGCCTGCTCTTTTATGTGTCATGCTGACACAAACACCTACATTACACGATCTATCATCAACTCTAACCGTGACTTGAGAAATGTTCTCAGCCTTTTTTCCGATACATAACATACAAACTACCAAAACGCAATGAAGCATACACTTTGCCAGAAACACATTATTATTTGGTCATTTCTCGATCAGAAACCCCATCAACCATGTCCCACCAAGTTACCTTACACTACCACTACATTTAAGAAAGCAGCAAACTTCAAATACCAATTCCATGTACCCCGAATTACCATTAAATTAACAGGTTATAGCACTTGGCATGGGTATATCATAAGGTTATTCAGCTAATAAGTTCAGAAACAGATTTCTGCGTATAGCAATGGACGAGTAGGATTTGTATTACTTTCTCAAAGTCTTCTACACCGGACAAGGACAGATTCAAAAGGAATAATAATCCGAAAGAAAACACCCAGGAGGAAGGCCAATCTTAACAAATTTAGTGGGGGGTGAGGGGGTTGGCAGAAGACAATTCCGAACGACAAGATGCAAGAAATAAACCATTAAGATCATTTTTCTTTCCTCTTCTTTCCTTGCCAAGTGGGGAAAACATGTTCTTGTACGATATACCAGCATAATTACAAGTATGAAGAAACAGGTGTACTGACCAGGAAAAAAGAGGGAAGCGTACACATTTGAAGCATATCTTCCGAGGGATACATTTGTCCGGAAAAGAGTAACAATGTACACTGTCCCGACCTGTTCTGTCAATGAATTCAATGGCAGCAGAACAGCATCTCCCGCTGAAGCAGTGAATCCCACCAAATACTTCTCTCTGCACCGTCACTGAAATTATTCGAATAAACCAGAATCAATCAATCCAAGTGCCACAGATACAGGAGCCACAAAAACCCAGAGAGACTTGCACAACTAGTGGATCTCTAGGACCTTCCATCGTGATTATGAAAACACTGTGGAACAAATAATTCTAAATTATTCCCCAACCACACTAAAACAATTGACAACTACAAAGAAGCCTCTGGGAACCCCAAAGAGATAAAATGGAGAAGATGACACAAAACTTGTTTGAAACAAGAATGAACTGAGAGCCAATTCAATGCTGTTGCTAATAGTCATCCATTCTGCTTCTTGCAGAGAAGACCCAAAGGCCTTCCTGATAATTTTTATGCTCAACAGCATGTTATCAATTCCAATGGGACTTCCCATATCAAAATAGGAAGGAAGAAATAAGACGGACAGCTAGTAAACTTCCAGCTGCAGAAAGGTTATGCCCTGCTGCAGTAAAAGAGTCAGCAGCAAAGATTACCAAGATATCTGCGGCCCTCCCTAAGCTGGTCTCCAGCAATTTAATGAAGATATATCCGGTCTGGGTGGCATCATGCGTGCACCAGCATGACCTAAAAAATTATATCCCAAAAACAATTAAATGCTTCCTCCGGAGCAGCATCTGAAAACTAGCAGAATCATCAATTCAGAAGGTAGGACAGCTACTTGGAAAAGGAGCAGGAAGGGGAGGACTCTTCATTGGTGGTGGGTGAAAAGGCAAGCTTTTCGATGGTCGCCTTTCAAAATACCCCGGCAAGTAAGCTGCAAAGAGGGAACTAAAGAAATTAGCAGTTGAAATATGTCGCAAAAGGGAGGTCTTAAGATAACAAAATTCTAGGACCATGTAGCAAGTAGATGTATGCAAAGAATTAAAAAAAAGAGATAACTTTTTGAACTCTAAAGTTATCGATGACAAATACGAGCCATTCCACTGTTCTACATCAGACAATACCTTCCGGAGAATACACTCCGCCAGGGGTCGAAGCATTTCTTGCCTCATTCATCCATGGACCACTCTGTTTTTCAGCATCAAACTCACTCGACGATGCCCTCCACGACTCATCAGAACCAAACTGCCTCCGGCCATCCGGTGGTGTATAAGAATACTGATGAGCATAATGATGAGGAGGAGGATGTTGAGGAATGGGAGGCTTCGTATATGAATACTGGCTTGACACATTTTGGGGCGGTAAAATATGCGGTGGCCTTTGAGCATAGGGCATATTACTTTGCTGATACTTCTGGTGTTGTGAGGCTTGAGAGCTCAAATACTGGGCACTACACCCATATTCAGATTGCCTTGGGGGATTAAAACCAGAAGGTTCTTGAGAATTGACTCCTGCAGAGACAAACAAAGCTGGTTGTTGCATTGACAACTCACTCTTCACAAAAGTGTCAGCAAGAATCCCATGAGCATTCCGGGAAGGCATTTGTGCAGCTTGATTGCCCTGTATGGAAGAAAGGACTTAATCCAGAAACATTCAAAACACATATCTAGAAAGAAATTAACCAAATATTTAGCATTTGCAGGCCCAAAATACTTGCAGAGGACTGGCGGTTGACATACCAACTGAGGCAAAGACTGAAATGGTGGTTGAGACGAGACTACTGATTCAGATGGCAACGGATGCGTAGTGGGCATGAATGTCGGGCCAGTGAAAGGTGGAGGTCCTGAAGGAGGTGCTGGAGGGAGTTTTGGTTCTGAGGGAAGAGACGGTGGGGGTGGAGGTGGAGATGGAGACACAGGGAGTGGAGGTGGGGGTGAAGGTGGCAAAGGTGGGGGCGGAGGAGGAGAATCGAGTGGTAATGGTGGTGAACCCTCAGGAAGAGGGGGAAACTCAGCAGAATCACCAGAAGCAAGTTCATGAATCTCCTCAGTTTCCTGAGGATCTGCCTTCAATTCAACAATGTGGATGGCTAAGGATCTTGTATCCTTTGGATACCTAGAAACATCCTCCATATCGAGCTCATGATCAACATCCTGCAGAATACAATGGTGCTGGTCATTGGGAGTGGCATCAGCTGCTCTTGCCTCTCCATAAACAGAAGTCGACTCTTCAGGTGAAGTTGCAACATGATCTCCTTTGCTGGGAGAGATAGGAAGATTGTGATCCTCTTCTTCCTCGTCATCTTCAAAGACATGAGAAGGCAGAAACCCCGGCAATTGGAACGTTGCATTGCTAATACACCAAATAAAATGATGGTTAAGTTTTTCCAACGAAAAAACACACAACTTTTAGAGCAATTATATATAGCAAAGTCATCTAATTGTCTAATCTTCCCTCCACTATACCCTTCTCCTCCACCCTATCTCCCCAAATAAACACTCTCTCTTGCAGCTAATGAACAGGCATTTTTTAAAAGGTTTTTCCAGATTGGTCAACACACCATATGTATATTAGACTAAGTGTAAAAGCAAGCACAACCAGAAAAAATGAATATATCTACATAGATATATGGATACATATAAATGAGATGTGTACTATTCCATGCATAGAATGGGCATCTCTTCAGTAAATACTAACACAAAAGGACAATCCCCGAAACGTGGCTTGTGTTCAAAGATTTATTCAAAGCTATAATGAAATAATTATTTTCCATTCGTAATCAAAGTGCAAAGTGCAAACTAAGAACTGAGATTAGATATTAACATAGGTATAACATATAATGAGCAGAGATAATAAATGACACACAAGACCACAAACGAATAACCAAGCCATCTCCAGTTTCAGTGTTCTAGTCCAATAGACTGATGGACCAATTTTATACTTGCAAATTATTGCCACATCATTTTTTAATTTTGATACCTCTCTCTTAACTTTTTGTTGCCCTCAAAAAACTAAAATGGAAAGGGAAAGATGTCTAACCTCCCATACTCATCAACAAACATGCCTTCCATTTCTCTAATTGGATCATCCACAGAACGTTCAGCTCGAGAAGGACGTCTAATGGAAGATCCACTGGTCCCATCATCATTTGATACTCCAATATCATCCATATATTGCCGAAGGACAGATTGGGGTAATATTTTTCTCTCAAGCCACAGGCGTAAAACCTGATAAACGGAGAAGAATTAACTTGAAAAGCCAAATCATAGATGTTGAGAATCCTTTGAGAATGACAATTAACCTTGAGACACTGGCGCCGGTTTTCACGAGCACCAGCTCCAGGAGGAGCAGCAGCACCAAGTAGACGTGGTAAAGCTGATTGGACAATGGGAATGTATGATGCTCCAGCAATACCTAAAATGTTGTCAGGAGCCAATAGCACTCAAGATTAATTATTCATTAAAAAATAATAGTAAGATTAATAAAATTTTAACCACAATAAAGAGACATTACAATTAAGCAAAAATAACATAATTTCCTAGAAAAAGGCACTTACCCTTTTGGTTGTGGGAACATTGAGTAATTGAATCAACAAGAAAAAATATGTTCACTTTCCGATGCAAGCTAGGCTCATCTTCCAATTTCCGAATAAGAAGTTCAACAACCTGCAATAAGCACTGAGGCTCATACTACTTTGTAATTGAAAAAAATATACGTATACCAAGGAAAATTACTTCACAACCTGAGTTGACAACAGTGTTAGGACCCATTGTTTGGTCCTCACAAATCAAGCCTTTTTATTTACATAGTTTCAGATAGAAATCAACCAATCATATACAAGACATCAAGAAAATCTTCCTCTACTACTCTCCAACTAAACCAAACAAAACATCATCCTATGGTAAACTGAATGGTGAAACCCACCAGCACTTTTATAGGAAAATTACAACAAGTGGTCTACAGGCATAAAAAGAACTTGCTCCCCATCCTTCATCTCTCTAGTTAACTTATATCCTAAAAGGTGCACCAAAGTTCAAATCACTAACCTAACGCTTGGATAAATTAGAAGCCAAGACACTGCTTGAAATCTCACCTATTCCCAAAAAAGATTTTAAAAAAAAGTTGCAATCTCATTGAAGACTCAAACTTAACTTCTGATTACTTTGTATCAACAGAGACAATGCCACACAAATAAGACTCACTGAAGCATGAATTGATCAGGAATACTATTCATGGTACAACCATATGAATAGGTGTACAATAAACAAAGTAATCATAACAACAATTCATAAGGGGAAAAAACGGAAAATGAAGCATGCCTTATACATTAATATGAGTTGTCTAAGCCATGAAGCTATCAGCTGACCGAAACATTATCATCTGTAGAATAAAGGAAAACTCAACCTTACCTCATTGGCAATGCCAAACTTGGCGCAATCAATAGCATGACGAGTAGCACGTCCAATACTATCTTTAGTCCTTGATAAAGTCTCTATCATTCCCTCGAAAGCATCATGAGCAACAGTAGCCTCACTTCCACCAATTAATGATTCTCCAGCATCCCCAGTAACAAAATTAGCTTTCCTCTCTGCTAAATCTTCAGCATTTTCTTGATTTTGAGAAAAAGTAGGTCCAGCACGAGCAGATGGGGAAGTCAAGCTCGTATCGTTGTTTAATCCCTGCAGCTCTGCTTGCACCAGACTACTGGTACCCAGTGGCAAATGCAGACCACAAGAGCTGGGGCTCATTCCTTGGACATCAGTGCTCAATACTGCAGGAAAGCTGAGAGCCCCAACAGAAAAGTTCTGAGCTTGCGTCTGTCTTTGTTTTGCTCGAGCAGCAGCAATAAGATGCTTCATCGACAAAGCACAGTCCAGAGTCGAGGAACTGCTAAATAAAGTACTACTCTCTCCAGCAATGTCCATTCTGTAATCAGTGAAGGTAGAATGCACAAATCACAACAAAGTAAGGCAAATAACAAAGACAAATCTAGAATACACCACAATATGCACACCTCTCTGATTGTGGATGATTGAATTCAGCAGCATTTTCAGCCAGCATAGATACATGTGCTCGTGAAATTGCCTTCGGAGTACCCTTTAGCCTCTCTAGAGATGATTCTGCCCTGTTTCTCTGGGATGATGTTCGATTTTGAAAAGGCTTTAAGTCATCGGACGAGGAATTTAAATCATTATGGGTCCCAGAGGGTGCCTTCTTTTGTTTAACAGTGTTTGAGGGCATTGTTTGAGGCTGAGTAGATTTCTGTTGCTCAGGAGTAGCTTTGCTAACACGGAGAAGCCCAGGGGACCTTTTGGGGGAAATCAGAATCTCTTTGATCCCATTCAATGATGAACTCTCAATTTCTGACCCCTTAGAACTACCTGCAACCCTGGCAGAAGTCTCCCTTTTAGTTATGTTCTCCAAGTCTGCCATTTGGAGAGGAGAGAGAGCATCCTCCTTTTTCTGTGAAGATGGTTCCATTGGCCGACCATCCTTAGAAGCACTTGAACCCAGAGAACCTACCTTAGGAGCATCAGAATCTCCATCAGTTGCATCACTGATTTTTGGATTATGTGCACCACTTATAGACACCTTCACATTCCTTGAAAGTCCCTCATGAACAGGAGTTTTGGGCAGTTCATCTTCATCATCTTCGTAAAGGTAGACCGCTCTCCTTTTCTTGGGCAACCTTGTGGAAAACATACCAATCCTAGAACAAGCATCATTTTTTGGTCCATGTGAAACATTTTCCCCTCTATCACCAAAACTAACAGCAGAATCGGACAAAGCTTCTGCTGGCCAGCGGTGATGCTTTGCTAAAAGGGAAGCTTTCTCGCCAGAATTGTCAGGGCTGGCAACACCTGTTTTCACTTCAGGACCTGGGTATCCTCTAACACGGGCAATGGGTTTATTAGTACCCAACTGTTTGACTGATTTATCAACACAGACATTAGAACTCGTAGAATCTTTCTTCTTGGTTCCTTTTTGAAGAGATATCATTGTATCCACATTTATCTTGGGAGGTGTAGACCTTCTAGGATGGAATCGGCCATCAGCACTACCTAAACTAGGTTTTCCAAGTCCAAGAACAACAGCACTTTTTGGCCCAAAAGTGTGTCCATGGGTATGCTCCTCCAGTGTTTCCATATCTTCAAGATCATCAGACTCCTCCAGATTACCTATATTCTGTGAAATCTGTTTCTTCCTCCAAGGTGCAGAGTCCAATTTGAGAGTATCATGAGGAACACTCCCTTTTATATGATCTCCCGACTTCTTACTGTGCTTGAGATGGTTCAGGCCACCGCCACTGCTCTCCATTTTAGATGAATCTGCACCACTCTTCAACTTTAGGCACCCAGAAAACGCTTTCTGCCCAACACCAGACTGTTTGGTAGTACCACTATCTTTAATTCCAGAAGATTTCTTGTTTAAAGTGGAAGAACCTTCTGAGACTGAAACCTTTTTTGCCTGCATGCAATTGGATTTCTTGTTCTTCTTTGAAGAAATGGTCAGAGATGGACTAAAATTAGCATGGGACGAAGTAGAGGGCTTAATATCCTGATCATCACCTTGAGATTGCCCAAGTGAGTAGTGATACAACTTGGAGCCTGTATCACTGCTGTCCCCATTAGCTGTCTCATTAGTGATCCCTACAGAATTAGTTTCCATCTCTTCATCATCCTCTGAACTATCAATGGATTTCTGCAACTCATCTGTATCATCTCTAAAACTATTCAACTGATTACTCTGTAGCTCATCGAAAGCAGCACAAATTTCCTTTACAGCTGGGCCAAAGCCTCTAACTAATTTACTTTTACCTTGGCACCTAGCAACCAACTCACCCTTTGTGTCACTGGTGAACACTCGAATATTTGCCGGAGCAACAAAGGCACTGCAGTGGAAAGGTAACATAAAGGTATGTCATTGTTGGGAAAAAAAATGCAACATGTAGATGAGCATGTAATATTTACATTTTTATCTCATGTGCATTATTAAAGTAATTTACTAATCAAAAACAAAATTTCCTTTTCTCATGCCAAAAGAGAGGTTGAAGCTGACAGCAGAAACAGAATCACTCCAATGAGAGAAGAAATAATGAACAAGTGCGCACCACGATGCTGAACGACCAAACAAGACGCATGGGAGCTCTACTAAAAAAAAAAGATGCATGGGAGCTAAATTCCAAACCAATAAAAGGATGGTGATTTCCAACAAAACCCCATTCTGAAAAGGGATCAATTGAACTAGTCAAGGTCTGAAACTTCAAAAAGAATATAATTTTGCTACAGATTAAAGGCTTCTTTCCATTGTTAACATAATTTAACTGGGAAAAAATTGTCAACCTTCTAAGGACAACATGAAGAATCATATCTAGGTTGCCTGGGGTTATCAAGGCGAATCACAAAGTTGAATGTGTGAACTCAATACAATTTGATGCAACCAAGAAGCGTTGTTTGAAAGAAAGGGACACACACAAGGAACCCGTAGCATCACCAGCTGTCAGAACTTAAATTACAACAACAAACAATGAAGAGATACGTCTCAACCTTATACCAGATAGAAAGCACGTAACCATGCTAAGGTTACATTCTTCATAACAAAATGAAAAAGAAATATCAAAATTCCAATAGGGACACCGGGCAGGACAAACAAGGGAAGGAAAAAAAAATTGGATGAGACAAACAACTGCAACACAGAGCCAATGATACTTACATTTCTCCAGTCCCGAAAAAATATACAAAAATCTTTTTGGGGTCAGGAGATTTTTTCCAATCCTCAGGTCGGCTAACCTGAAAAGTTCAAAATCCAAGTTCATATGAGACATAAAAACTATAAGACCAAATAGGCAAAACACAAAGTGACTGGAAAGCATCAAACTCTGGCGGATATGGAGACGGAAAAGAAAACACCACTTGGACCGATCATTGTGCCAAGAGCTTCCAGAGCACCAAAATAAATGGAAGCTAGAGAGACTTTAAACTAATTGAGACCAGCATAAATCAAGTACGTATCCCCAAAAGCAAAGAGCTCTTGTCGACGCTATTCACAAAATAGACGCAACGATTTTCATGTTCCAGGCAGCCAAGTGAGGAAATCAAGGCGACAAAACGAAGATGGAAGAGGCTAAAATAACAGCAGGTTCAAAAGCGAGACAGAGAGCTCTCGGCTAACTCAATTGAGTAAACGCTTCATCAATTAAGGAAAGGGGCAAAACAACAGCAGCACATATGGCGCAAGAGAAACCTCAAAATCGCACAAAAGCGGGTCGTGCTGGCGGGAGAGGAGCCAAACCTTAGCAGGCCAAGGAGGGAACCCTTTAACCTTGGCGAGGACGAGATCCCCTAGACTCAACTGACGCTTGGCCGCCGCCTTATTACCTCCCCTTCTGCGGCCGCCGCCCATGCCCGATTGGTATCGGGGGATTGAAATCCAAAACCCTAACGAGTTCCAGAGTCGGTCAAATTGGAGTGGAGGGGGAGCAATTCAATTCGACGCCCCAGACGTAGAGGGGGAGGGGGAAATCAAGCGCGCCGGAGCGTTCGCCGAAGAGGGACGAGGGAGGAGGGCTCTAGGGCGTGGGAGAGTGGGAGAAGGAAGCAAGGGTTTCCGGTGCAGCAAGGGCAGGGCAATAAGGAAACGGGGTGGAGAAAGAGAGTAAGGAACGAACAAACACTGGAACGAGAGAGAGAGAGAGAGAGAGCGAGAGAGAGAGAGGAAGCAGAAGGCGAAGGCCTTTGGGGTTCGGGTTTTTATCAGCATTATTACATACCCTACTGCTACAACTCTCATATTTATCATCATATGACGTCATTTCTTATGAGTTCATTACCCGAAAAAAAAGAGTTCATTTTATATGAAATATTATAATTTCGAATGAGTTTTCTTGGTGCCCTAGTTTTGCTATTTAATTCAATTAAGGGTCACAAGATTAAGATCAATGGCTTTAAGAACCCACGCCACAGTTACATAGCTTGCTTGGATAGAGCAAAGGAGCCTGCGTTGTTGTGGGGGTGGGGGTGGCCCAAGAATGAAGCAGAAGCAATGAACCCAAGCGGCAAAGAGGTACATAGGCCACAAATAGTCAATGCCCAGAGACACTTGCACAACCAGTGGGTCTTTTTTGAGTCCTCCCATCATGGTTGTCAAAACAATGTGAAATGAATTAGCTAGATGTACACTGTTCCCTGCCCACACTAAAACGGTTGATGGTGATGACAGAGTTGCTACATGGAGGTCTCCCCAATCCCAGAAGGAACAAAATCAACAAGATGACACCTAAGTTGAAATGAGAGTGAACTGAAGGCCAATTCACTTCTGTGGCCAACCCTTATCTATCCTGCTTCTTGCAGAGAAGATCCAATGGCCTTCCTGACTCTTAACAGAAATCTAGCAGTCGGCAACCAGATAATAAATTTTTATGTGTCAACAGCTTGCTATCAATTCCTACGGGACTTGCCATATCAAAGTAGGAAGGAAGAAGTGTGACGGGCCACTAGTCTGCTTCCAACTGCAGAAAGGTTATGCATTGCTGCAGTAAAGAGTCAGCACCAAAAGTTACCAAACTATCGACAGCCCTCCTCAAGCTGGTCTCCAGCAATTTAATGAAGACACATCCGATCTGGATGGCATCATGTGTGCATTGACATGACCTAAAAAAAATGCATTCCAATAACAATTTAATGCTACCTTTGTAACTGCACCAGAAAACTAGCTGAGCCAACCATCAGCTTATATTGCAGTACAGCTACTTGGAACAGAAGCAGGAGGAGAAGGATTCTTCATTGATGGCCGGTGAAAAGACATGCTTTTTGACTGTGGCCTTTCAAAATGTACCCGAAAGTAACCTGAAAAGAAACTAAACAAAATTAGCAGTTGGAATATGTAGCACAAACTGTTGAACTAAATGAAATTCTATAGTTAGAGACATACATAAAGAAAACTTATTCAACCGTGAAGTTGTGTAGGGAAAATAAACTGTTGTTCTACTATTACACTATACCTTCTTGAGAATACACTCCTCCTGGGGTGGAAGAACTTCTTGCTTCATTCATCCATGGACCACTCTGTTTTCCGGCATTAAACTCATTGGATGATGCCCTCCAGGACTCATCAGAACCAAACTGCCTCCGCCCATCTGGAGGTGGATGTGAATATAGATGAGCATGAGGATGCTGAGGAGGATGTTGAGGAATGGGAGGCGTCATATATGAGTATTGGCTTGGCAAATTTTGAGGCGACATAATATGATGTGGTCTCTGAGCATAGGGCATATTACTTTGCTGATACTGCTGGTGTTGTGATGCTTGGGTACTTAAATATTGGCCATGGCACCCAAAATCAGAATGCTTTGAGGGATTAAACCCAGAAGGCACTTGAGAATTGACTCCTGCTGGGACAAACAAAGGTGGTTGTTGCATTGACAATTCACTCCTCACAAGAGCATAAGCAAGAACTCCATGAGGATTTTGGGTAGGAGTTTACACAGCTTGATTGCCCCGTATGGAGAGAAGACTTAATCCAGAGACAGTTAAGGCACGCATCTAGAAAGAAATTAACAAAATAAGAATGTTTCACATTTAAAGCCTAACAATACACGCGCAGGATTGGTGGTTGACATACCAATCGATGCAAAGACTGATATGTTGATTGAGGTTGGGCTACTGATTGAGATGGCAATGAATGCAGAGGGGGCAGCAATCTTGCGCTAGTGAAAGGTGGAGATCCTAAAAGAGGTGCAGGGGGTGTGGCAGTTTTAAGGGAAGAGGTGGCGGTGGTGGTGGAGATAGAGACTTGGGGAGTGGTGGTGCAAGTGGAGGAGGCGGTGAAGGTGGGGGCGGAGGAGGAGAATTAAGTGACGATGGTCGTGGACCCTCAGGAAGAGGGAGAAGCTCGGGATTATCAACAGAAGCAAGTTCATGAATCTCATCAGTTTCCTGAGGCGCTGCCCTCGATTCAACCATATGCATGGCTAAGGATCTTTCATCCTTTGGATGCCCAGAAACATCCTCCATATCAAGCTCACGATCAACATCCCGCAGAATACAATGGTGCTGGTTATTGGGAGTGGCATCAACTGCTCTTGCCTCTCCAGAAACAGGACCCGAATCTTCAGGTGAAGTTGCAACGCGATCTCCTTTGCTGGGAGAGATAGAAAGATTGTGATCCTCTCCTTCCTCATCATCTTCAAAGGCATGAGATGGTAGAAACTTCGGCAACCGAAACGTTGCATTGCTGATGCACCACATAAAATAATGTTCAATTTTTTCTAATGAAAAATTACAAAACATTTTACAGTTAAAAAAACTACAAAACCTTGAGGGCAACTAACTATATCAAGCAGAATCATCTAATTTTCTAATCTTCCCCGACCTGCACCCTTCTCCAGAATCCACCTCTGTCTCCTACAGCTTATCAACACGCACTTTTTTTTTTTTTTCTAAATTCTTCTGTCTGCCTCAGTGCACCTCATACATAAACTAAAAACATGTAAAAGTAAGCACAACCAGAAAACACATACATTTCTAGTAGAAACTGAAAACTCGTACATACTTGTGGGTATCCGTAAATTAGATGTGATTTGTCCCATGCAGAGTATTGGCATCTCTCCAGAAAATACTAATGGAAAAGGATAAACCCTGAAACACAGCTTGTTTCAAATGTTTATTCAAAGCTACAAGGAAATAAATATATATATTTTTTCATTTGTGACAATTGTGCATGGCACTTTTAGAAGTGAGGCAAGAATTATCGTAGGGCTAATATTAATTCCAACAGAACAAACACGGGAAATTAAATGAAGGAATACGAAATGCAACTTCTCGCATAATTAGGTCAAACTTTTCCTCATTCTATCGCCTGGCTCTTGTAATAATCCTCTCATATCTCCTCAACCTTAAAGAATAAACCATTAGAAAACAGATTATCTGTACATAATATGCAGTAAAGAATTGGCAGTCGCAGAGCTGTAGAGCCCGTTAGTTGACCAGCTGATCTGCTTAATTTTATTGAGATTTTGGGGGAAATTTGATTGCATCTGTCGAGGGTTGTTATATAATCAGGGAGGTCTGTGGCCCCACATCTTGCCGGAAACTTACTGACCTGATTCGGTGAGCTCAGGGTTTGCTTTGAGGAGTAATGGCCATTGGCCATGGCATGCAAACGTTACTCGCAGAGCTCAGGATCATGGCCAGTTGGTAGACAGACCTCTAATGTTGCCTCGTCTACCCAACCAAAACAGAGTCCCCTTTTGCCCATATGATCCAGCGAAACAGGAAGGAAGGAAGGAAGGAAGGAAGGAAGGAAGGAAGCACCATTGGGGATTGAGGATGTAATTCCCTGCGAACGTGAAGAGTCATTTGCGATTGTCTCCCTTGTTGTGGGATAAAAGTTCAATCAAATGAGAGAGATGCGTTGAGCAAGTATCTTTCTTATAGCCTCGAGCAACCATCTGGGGGTGAGTGCGTTCTTCATCCTATCCGGGCAAAAAGGTGCCTTCTTCTGGGTTGCTTCTGCTGGGAAGTCGATGCCCCTTTGCTAAGTAGTCTTTTCCCACTTAAACTCACAGAAAAGCCGGGTTAGCAAAGTCTGCGGGAACGCAGCAAAAGGCATCTACACAACTTTTGTTCTCTTCTAGACTTGGGAGAGGAGGAGAGAGGCCAATGAATGGAGCCAATCGAGGTAGGATACACTACAACAATTACAAATAATAGCAGATCAGATCGGACCGAATCAGACCGGTTCAGGTCTGGATGGTCATTATATATATATCTCCGCATTCTCCTTAAATCTTTCAAATTTTATGTAACGAATATTTGGAATCTTTAAGAAGAAGAAGAAGAAGAAGAAGAAGAAGAAGAAGAAGAAGAAGAATGGACTATTCACATCGAGAACTTGATCATCACCGTTTATTTGATGTTTAATTCTCAATACATACAAAAAGAATAATTGCTTCAATTTCATTAAAATAAAAATGAACTATTTTGAAAATCAAATGAGCCTAAGAGGGCTTTGTACTCTTAAAAGTACAGATTATTCTTTGAGATACAACAATCAATCAATTTAACTATAAACTAATTCAATCGGGAAAAATAATCCAAAGCAGTAGCAGTGATCTCACTCACAGAGTGGTTTGTGTATATGCTGCCGCTCCGCTCCCTCTATAAGACCCAGCCGCAGCGGCATTGGCAGAGGCCCAAGGAAGAAGACGGCGTACTAATTGCTTTTCACTTCATCGGTTGAGAATCGAATTTCAATCTCCCCCATACTGAGCCAGCCGCTGCCCAAAGGAAAAAAAAAAAAATCAAACGAACAATTACCAAGAGCCTTTGACTGACTGCCACTTCCTCAATTCAATTAATTAGAGTGCAAAGAACGATGGGCCGCCCATCATACGAGGGGGCCAGGCCCACCTCAAAAGCCCCTCCCTAAGAAAGAAAGACAATAGGAACGGCCCAACCCTACATAAGAACAGAGGATAAGGCCTGCTCAAAGGCCTACACACAGAAGGAAGGCCAATCTTAACAAATTTAGTGGGGGAGGGGGGTAGGTTGGCGGAAGACAATTATGAACGACAAGATGCGAGAAATAAACCATTAAGATCATTTTTCTTTCCTTGCCAAGTGGGGAAAAACATGTTCTTGTACGATATACCAGCATAATTACAAGCATGAAGAAACAGATGTACTGACCAGGAAAAAAGAGGGAAGCCTACACATTTGAAGCATATCTTCCGAGGGATACATTTGTCTGGAAAAGAGTAACAATGTACATTGTCCCGTCAACTGTCCCGACCTGTTCTGTCAATGAGTTCAATGGGAGCAGAGCACCATCTCCTCCTGAAGCAGTGAACCCCACCAAATACTTCTCTCTGCACTGTCACTGAAATTATTCGAATAAACCAGAATCAATCAACCCAAGTGCCACAGATACAGAAGCCATGAAAACCCAGAGACACTTGCACAACTAGTGGATCTCTAGGTCACTCCATCATGGTTAGGAAAACACTGTGAAACAAATAATTCTAAATTATTCCCCAACCACACTAAAACAATTGACAACTACACAGAAGCCTCTAGGAACCCCAAAGAGACAAAATAGAGAAGATGACACAAAATTTGTTTGAAACAAGAATGAACTGAGAGCCAATTCAATGCTGTTGCTAATAGTCATCCATTCTGCTTCTTGCAGAGAAGACCCAAAGGCCTTCCTGATAATTTTTATGCTCAACAGCATGTTATCAATTCCAATGGGACTTCCCATATCAAAATAGGAAGGAAGAAATAAGACGGACAGCTAGCAAACTTCCAGCTGCAGAAAGGTTATGCCCTGCTGAGTAAAAGAGTCAGCAGCAAAGATTACCAAGATATCTGCGGCCCTCCCTAAGCTGGTCTCCAGCAATTTAATGAAGATATATCCGGTCTGGGTGGCATCATGCGTGCACCAGCATGACCTAAAAAATTATATCCCAAAAACAATTAAATGCTTCCTCCGGAGCAGCATCTGAAAACTAGCAGAATCATCAATTCAGATTGCAGGACAGCTACTTGGAAAAGCAGCAGGAAGAGGAGGATTCGTCATTGGTGCTGGGTGAAAAGGCAAATTTTTTGATGGTGGCCTTTCAAAATACCCCTGCAAGTAACCTGCAAAGGAGGAACTAAAGAAATTAGCAGTTGCAATATGAAGCAAAAGAGAGGTCTTAAGATAACAAAATTCTAGGACCATGTAGCAAGTAGATGTATGCAAGGATTTAAAAAAAGAGATAACTTTTTGAACTCTAAAATTATTGATGGCAAATATAAGTCATTCCACTATTCTACATCAGATAATACCTTCTGAAGAATACACTCCGCCTGGGGTTGAAGAATTTCTTGCATTATTCATCCATGGACCACTCTGTTTTTCAGCATAAAACTCACTAGAGGATGCCCTCCATGACTTATCAGAACCAAATTGCGTCCGGCCATCTGTTGGTGCATATGAATACTGATGACCGTAATGATGAGGAGGAGGATGTTGAGGAATGGGAGGCGTCGTATATGAATACTGGCTTGACACATTTTGGGGTGGTATAATATGCGGTGGCCTTTGAGCATAGGGCATATTACTTTGCTGATACTGCTGGTGTTGTGAGGCTTGAGAGCTCAAATATTGGGTAGTACGCCCGTATTCAGATTGCCTTGGGGGATTAGAACCAGAAGGTTCTTGAGAATTGACTCCTGCAGAGACAAACAAAGCTGGTTGTTGCATTGACAACTCACTCTTCACAAAAGTGTCAGCAAGAATCCCATGAGCATTCCGGGAAGGCATTTGTGCAGCTTGATTGCCCTGTATGGAAGAAAGGACTTAATCCAGAAACATTCAAAACACATATCTAGAAAGAAACTAACCAAATGTTTAACATTTGGCAGCCCAAAATACTTGCAGAGGACTGGTGGTTGACATACCAACTGAGGCAAAGACTGAAATGGTGGTTGAGACGAGACTACTGATTGGGATGGCAACGGATGTGGAGGGGGCATGAATGTTGGGCCAATGAAAGGTGGAGGTCCAGAAGGAGGTGCTGGGGGGAGTTGCGGTTCTGAGGGAAGAGACGGTGGGGGCGGAGGTGCAGATGGAGACAGAGGGAGTGGAGGTGGGGGTGAAGGTGGCAAAGGTGGGGGCGGAGGAGGAGAATTAAGTGGTAATGGTGGTGAACCCTCAGGATGAGGGGGAAACTCAGCAGAATCACCAGAAGCAAGTTCATGAATCTCATCAGTTTCCTGAGGATCTGCCTTCAATTCAACAATGTGGATGGCTAAGGGTCTTTTGTTCTTTGGATACCCAGAAACATCCTCCATATCAAGCTCACGATCAACATCCTGCAGAATACAATGGTGCTGGTCATTGGGAGTGGCACCAGCTGCTCTTGCCTCTCCATAAACAGCAGTCAACTCTTCAGGTGAAGTTGCAACACGATCTCCTTTGCCGGGACAGATAGGAAGATTGTGATCCTCTTCTTCCTCATCATCTTCAAAGACATGAGTAGGTAGAAACCCCGGCAATTGGAATGTTGCATTGCTGATGCACCACATAAAATGATGGTCAATTTTTTCCAATGAAAAAATACAAAACTTTTACAGCAATTATATCTAGCAAAGTCATCTAATTTTCTAATCTTCCCCCCACTGTACCCTTCTTTCCCTCCCTATCTCCCCAAATCAACACTCTCTCCGATGAACAGGCATTTTTTAAAATGTTTTTCCTGCTTGGTCAACACACCATATGTATATTAGACTAAGTGTAAAAGCAAGCACTACCACAAAAATGTATATATCTACATAGATATATAGATACATATAAATCAGATGTGTATTGTCCCACACATAGAATAGGCGTCTCTTCAGTAAATACTAACACAAAAGGACAATCCCCGAAACGTAGCTTGTGTTCAAATATATATTCAAAGCTATAATGAAATAGTTATTTTCCATTTGTAATAAAAGTGCGTGGTGCAAAATAAGAATTGAGATGAGATATTATCATGGGTATAACATTAATTCCAAAACGCAATCTTTTTTTAGTAGTAATTCCAAAAGAAATATATCTGGAAGTTATGCAAATCCATATAAAATGTAACCTCTCACATGACCAAGTCAAAATTTTCTGCATTCTACACCCTATCTTGCACATATTCCTCTCATATCTTGAAAAACTTAAAAGACTTAACCGTTATAAAACAGATTATGTACATATAATGAGCAGAGAAATAATAAATGACACACAAGAACACAAATGAATAACCAAGTGAGCTCCAGTCTCAGTGTTCTAGTCCAATAGACTGATGGACCAATTTTATACTTGCAAATTATCGCCACATCATTTTTTAATTTTGATACCTCTCTCTTAACTTTTTGTTGCCCTCAAAAACCTAAAATGGAAAGGGAAAGATGTCTAACCTCCCATACTCATCAACAAACATGCCTTCCATTTCTCTAATTGGATCATCCACAGAGCGTTCAGCTCGAGAAGGACGTCTAATGGAAGATCCACTGGTCCCATCATCATTTGATACTCCAATATCATCCATACATTGCCGAAGGACAGATTGGGGTAATATTTTTCTCTCAAGCCACAGGCGTAAAACCTGATAAATGGAGAAGAATTAACTCGAAAAGCCAAACAATAGATGTTGAGAATCCTTTGAGAATGACAAATTAACCTTGAGACACTGGCGCCGGTTTTCACGAGCACCAGCTCCAGGAGGAGCAGCAGCACCAAGTAGACGTGGTAAAGCTGATTGTACAATGGGAATGTATGATGCTCCAGCAATACCTAAAATGTTATCAGGAGCCAATAGCACTCAAGATTAATTATTGATTAAAAAATAATAGAGAGTCGGAAGATTAAGAAAATTTTAACCTCAATAAAGAGACATTACAATTTAGCAAAAATAACATAATTTTCAAGAAAAAAGAACTTACCTTTTTGGCTGTGGGAACATTGAGTAATCGAATCAACAAGAAAAAATATGTTCACTTTCCGATGGAAGCTAGGCTCATCTTCCAATTTCCGAATAAGAAGTTCAACAACCTGCAATATGAACTAAGGCTCATACTACTTTGCAATTAAAAAAAATATACGTATACCAAGGAAAATTACTTCACAACCTGAATTGACAACAGTGTTAGGACCCATTGTTTGGTCCTCACAAATCAAGCCTTTTTATTTACATAGTTTCAGATAGAAATCAACCAATCATATACAAGACATCAAGAAAATCTTCCTCTACTACTCTCCAACTAAACCAAACAAAACATCATCCTATGGTAAACTGAATGGTGAAACCCACCAGCACTTTTATAGGAAAATTACAACAAGTGGTCTACAGGCATAAAAAGAACTTGCTCCCCATCCTTCATCTCTCTAGTTAACTTATATCCTAAAAGGTGCACCAAAGTTCAAATCACTAACCTAACGCTTGGATAAATTAGAAGCCAAGACACTGCTTGAAATCTCACCTATTCCCAAAAAAGATTTTAAAAAAAAGTTGCAATCTCATTGAAGACTCAAACTTAACTTCTGATTACTTTGTATCAACAGAGACAATGCCACACAAATAAGACTCACTGAAGCATGAATTGATCAGGAATACTATTCATGGTACAACCATATGAATAGGTGTACAATAAACAAAGTAATCATAACAACAATTCATAAGGGGAAAAAACGGAAAATGAAGCATGCCTTATACATTAATATGAGTTGTCTAAGCCATGAAGCTATCAGCTGACCGAAACATTATCATCTGTAGAATAAAGGAAAACTCAACCTTACCTCATTGGCAATGCCAAACTTGGCGCAATCAATAGCATGACGAGTAGCACGTCCAATACTATCTTTAGTCCTTGATAAAGTCTCTATCATTCCCTCGAAAGCATCATGAGCAACAGTAGCCTCACTTCCACCAATTAATGATTCTCCAGCATCCCCAGTAACAAAATTAGCTTTCCTCTCTGCTAAATCTTCAGCATTTTCTTGATTTTGAGAAAAAGTAGGTCCAGCACGAGCAGATGGGGAAGTCAAGCTCGTATCGTTGTTTAATCCCTGCAGCTCTGCTTGCACCAGACTACTGGTACCCAGTGGCAAATGCAGACCACAAGAGCTGGGGCTCATTCCTTGGACATCAGTGCTCAATACTGCAGGAAAGCTGAGAGCCCCAACAGAAAAGTTCTGAGCTTGCGTCTGTCTTTGTTTTGCTCGAGCAGCAGCAATAAGATGCTTCATCGACAAAGCACAGTCCAGAGTCGAGGAACTGCTAAATAAAGTACTACTCTCTCCAGCAATGTCCATTCTGTAATCAGTGAAGGTAGAATGCACAAATCACAACAAAGTAAGGCAAATAACAAAGACAAATCTAGAATACACCACAATATGCACACCTCTCTGATTGTGGATGATTGAATTCAGCAGCATTTTCAGCCAGCATAGATACATGTGCTCGTGAAATTGCCTTCGGAGTACCCTTTAGCCTCTCTAGAGATGATTCTGCCCTGTTTCTCTGGGATGATGTTCGATTTTGAAAAGGCTTTAAGTCATCGGACGAGGAATTTAAATCATTATGGGTCCCAGAGGGTGCCTTCTTTTGTTTAACAGTGTTTGAGGGCATTGTTTGAGGCTGAGTAGATTTCTGTTGCTCAGGAGTAGCTTTGCTAACACGGAGAAGCCCAGGGGACCTTTTGGGGGAAATCAGAATCTCTTTGATCCCATTCAATGATGAACTCTCAATTTCTGACCCCTTAGAACTACCTGCAACCCTGGCAGAAGTCTCCCTTTTAGTTATGTTCTCCAAGTCTGCCATTTGGAGAGGAGAGAGAGCATCCTCCTTTTTCTGTGAAGATGGTTCCATTGGCCGACCATCCTTAGAAGCACTTGAACCCAGAGAACCTACCTTAGGAGCATCAGAATCTCCATCAGTTGCATCACTGATTTTTGGATTATGTGCACCACTTATAGACACCTTCACATTCCTTGAAAGTCCCTCATGAACAGGAGTTTTGGGCAGTTCATCTTCATCATCTTCGTAAAGGTAGACTGCTCTCCTTTTCTTGGGCAACCTTGTGGAAAACATACCAATCCTAGAACAAGCATCATTTTTTGGTCCATGTGAAACATTTTCCCCTCTATCACCAAAACTAACAGCAGAATCGGACAAAGCTTCTGCTGGCCAGCGGTGATGCTTTGCTAAAAGGGAAGCTTTCTCGCCAGAATTGTCAGGGCTGGCAACACCTGTTTTCACTTCAGGACCTGGGTATCCTCTAACACGGGCAATGGGTTTATTAGTACCCAACTGTTTGACTGATTTATCAACACAGACATTAGAACTCGTAGAATCTTTCTTCTTGGTTCCTTTTTGAAGAGATATCATTGTATCCACATTTATCTTGGGAGGTGTAGACCTTCTAGGATGGAATCGGCCATCAGCACTACCTAAACTAGGTTTTCCAAGTCCAAGAACAACAGCACTTTTTGGCCCAAAAGTGTGTCCATGGGTATGCTCCTCCAGTGTTTCCATATCTTCAAGATCATCAGACTCCTCCAGATTACCTATATTCTGTGAAATCTGTTTCTTCCTCCAAGGTGCAGAGTCCAATTTGAGAGTATCATGAGGAACACTCCCTTTTATATGATCTCCCGACTTCTTACTGTGCTTGAGATGGTTCAGGCCACCGCCACTGCTCTCCATTTTAGATGAATCTGCACCACTCTTCAACTTTAGGCACCCAGAAAACGCTTTCTGCCCAACACCAGACTGTTTGGTAGTACCACTATCTTTAATTCCAGAAGATTTCTTGTTTAAAGTGGAAGAACCTTCTGAGACTGAAACCTTTTTTGCCTGCATGCAATTGGATTTCTTGTTCTTCTTTGAAGAAATGGTAGGAGATGGACTAAAATTAGCTTGGGACAATGTAGAGGGCTTAATATCCTGATTATCACCTTGGGATTGCCTAAGTGAGTAGTGATATAACTTGGAGCCTGTATCACTGCTGTCTCCATTAGCTGTCTCTTTAGTGATGTTTACAGAATTAGTTTCCATGTCTTCATCATCCTCTGAACTATCAATGGATTTCTGCAACTCGTCTGTGTCATCTCTAAAACTACTCAAGTGATTACTCTGTAGCTCATCAAAAGCAGCACAAATTTCCTTTACAGCTGGGCCAAAGCCTCTAACTAATTTACTTTTACCTTGGCACCGAGCAACCAACTCACCCTTAGTCTCATTGGTGAACACTCGAATATTTGCCGGAGCAACAAAGGCACTGCAGTGGAAAGATAACATAAAGGTGCGTCACTGCTGGGAAAAAAAATGCAACATGGAGATGAGCATGTAACATTTACATTTTTATCTCATGTGCATTATGAAACTAATTTATTAATTGAAAACAATTTTTCCTTTTCTTATGTCAAAGGAGAGGTTGAAGCTCACAAATGAAACAGAATCACTCCAATGAGAGAAGAAATAATGAACAAGTGCGCACCATGATGCTCAGCGACCAAACAAGATGCATGGGAGCTCTACTTAAAAAAAAAAAGAAAAAAAAGATGCATGGGAGCTAAATTCCAAACTGATAAAAGGATGGTGATTTCCAACAAAACCCCATTCTGAAAAGGGATCAATTGAACTAGTCAAGGTTTCAAACTTCAAAAGGAATATAATTTTGCTACAGATTAAAGGATTCTTTCCAATGTTAACATATTTTAAATGGGGAAAATTTGTCAACGTTCTAAGGCCAAACTGAAGAATCATATGAGGGTTGCCTGGGGTTATCAAGGCTAATCACAAAGTTGAATGTGTGAACTCAATACAATTTGATGCAACCAAGAAGCGTTGTTTGAAAGAAAGGGCACAAACAAACATAGAGACACACACAAGGAACACGTAGCATCACCAGCCGTCAGAACTTAAAATACAACAATAAACAATGAAAGGATACATTTCAACCTTATACCACATAGAAAGCACGTAACAATGCTAAGGTTACATTCTTCATAACGAAATGAAAAAGAAACATCAAAATTCCAACATGGACAGCAGGCAATGATACTTACATTTCTCCAGTCCCGAAAAAATATACAAAAATCTTTTTGGGGTCAGGAGATTTTTTCCAATCCTCAGGTCGGCTAACCTGAAAAGTTCAAAATCCAAGTTCATATGAGAAATAAAAACTATAAGACCAAATAAGCAAAACACAAAGTGACTGGAAAGCATCAAACTCTGGCGGAATGGAGACAGAAAAGAAAACACCACTTGGACCGATCATTGTGCCAAGAGCTTCCAGAGCACCAAAATAAATGGAAGCTCGAGAGACTTTAAACTAATTGAGACCAGCATAAATCAAGTACGTATCCCCAAAAGCAAAGAGCTCTTGTCGACGCTATTGACCAAAAAGACGCAACGATTTCCATGTTCCAGGCAGCCAAATAAGAAAATCAAGGCGACAAAACGAAGATGGAAGAGGCTAAAATAACAGCAGGTTCAAGAGCGAGACAGAGAGCACTCGGCTAACTCAGTTGAGTAAATGCATCATCCAGTAAGAAAAGGGGCAAAACAACAGCAGCACATATGGCGCAAGAGAAACCTCAAAATCGCACGAAAGGGGATCGTGATGGCGGGGGAGAAGCCAAACCTTAGCAGGCCAAGGAGGGAACCCTTTAACCTTGGCGAGGACGAGATCCCCAATACTCAACTGGCGCTTGGCCGCCGCCTTATTGCCTCCCCTCCTGCGGCCCCCGCCCATGCCCGATTGGTATCGGGGGATTGATTGAAATCCAAAACCCTAACGAGTTCCAGAGTCGGGTCGAATTGGAGTGGAGGGGGAGCAATTCAACTCGACGCCCCAGATGTGGAGGGGGAGGGGGAACTGAAGCACGCCGGAGCGTTCGCCGAAGAGGGACGAGGGAGGAGGGCGCTAGGGCGTGGGAGAGTGGGAGAAGGAAGCAAGGGTTTCCGCTGCAACAGGGGCAGTGCAATAAGGAAATGGGGTGGAGAAAGAGAGTAAGGAACGAACAAATACTGGAACGAGAGAGAGAGAGAGAGCGCAGAAGGCGAAGGCCTGTCGAGTTCGGATTTTCGTCAGCAATATTACATACGCTACTGCTACTGCTACAACTCTCATACTTATCATCGTATGACGTCATTTCTGATGAGTTCTTTCATTCCCCCAAAAAAAAAAACAGAAAGTTCATTTTATATGAAATATTATAATTTCGAGTGTGTTTTCTTCGTGCCCTAGTTTTGCTATTTAATTCGATTAAGGGTGACAAGATTAAGGTCGATGGCTTTAAGCACCCACGCCACAGTTGCGTGGCTTCCTCGGATAGAGCAAGAAGCCAGCATTGCTGTCGGGGAGGCCCAGGAATAACCAAAAGACAGCCTGCCAACAAATTATTTTAAAGCAAAATTATGAACGACCAGATGCGAGAAAATGTTTTCTTCTCTTCTTCTGTTTTCCCTTTTCTTTCCTTGGCAGGGTGGGGTGGAAAACATGTTCCTGTTCGATGAGGAAACTGATGCACTGACCAGGAGAAAGGAGGAGAGCCTATGTACATGGGGAAGCATATCTTCCGAGGGATTCATTTGTCAGGGAAAAAAAAAAAACAAACAAACAGTGTACATTGTCCTGTCAACTGCAACGACCTGCTCCATCAGTATGTCCTCGTGCAGTGAATCCCACCAAATACTTCTCGCCAGCAGCACTGGGATTATTGGAATAGAGCAGGAGCAATCAACCCAAGTGGCAAAGTGATACATAGGCCACAAATAGTCAATGCCCAGAGAGACTAGCGCGACTAGTGGGTCCTTTTAAGTCCTCCCATCATGGTTGTGAAATCACTGTGGAATGAATTAGCTCCAAACTGTTCCTCGGCCACACTAAAACGGTTGATGGAAATGACAGAGTTGCTATATAGAGGCCTCCCCAATCCCCCGGAGGGAGCAAAGTCAACAAGATGACACCTAAGTTGAAATAAGGGTGAGCTGAAAGCCAATTCACTTATGTGCCCAACGCTTATCTATCCTGCTTCTTGCAGAGAAGATCCAATGGCCTTCCTGACTCTTAACAGAAATCTAGCAATCGGCAACCAGATAATAAATTTTTACGTTCAAAGGCTTGCTACCAATTCCTACGGGACTTGCCACATCAAAGTAGGAAGGAAGAAGTGAGATGGACCACTAGTCAACTTTCAATTGCATAAAGGTTATGCGTTGCTGCAGTAAAGAGGCAGCACAAAAAATTACCGAAATATCTATAGCCCTCCTCAAGCTGGTCTCCGGCAATTTAATGAAGACACATCCGGTCTGGATGGCATCACGTGTGCATCTGCATGACCTAAAAAAGATACATTTCAATAGCAATTCAATACTGCCTTTGTAACTGCGCTGAAAAACTAGCAAAACCAACCATCAGCTTATATTGCAGTACAGCTACCTGGAACAAAAGTAGGAGGAGAAGGATTCTTCATTGATTGTGAAGTATTGTTATCTTCAAAAGCAATATCCATTCTGTAATTAGTGCAAGTAGAATGTAATGCACAAGTAACAATATACTAAGGCAGATATCAAAGAATATAGCACAATATGCACACCTTTTCAGATCATGAATGATTTAAATCTGCCGCATTTTCTGCATGACCTTGTGAAATTGTCCTCGAAATACCCTTTAACCTCTCAATAGATGATCGTGGCCAGCTTCTTTGGGATGTTGTCCTATTTTGAAAGGGCTTTAAGTCATCTGGCGAAGAATTTGAATCTTTATTGGACCCAGACAACACCTTTCTTTGTTTAAGACTGTTTGAGGGCGTTGTTTGAGGCTTAGTAGATTTGTCTTGCTCTGGAATAAATCTGCCAACAAAGAGAAACCTAGGGGATCTAATGGGACAAATCAAATTCTCTTTGACTCCATTCAGAGATGAATTCTCAAATTCTGACCCCATGGAACTACTTACAACATTGGCACTTGTTTCCTCCTTAGGAATGTTCGCTCGTGCTTGCAGAAGAGAGAGAGCACCCACCTTTCTCAGTGAAGATGGTTCCATCAGTTGACCATCCTTACACGCACTTCAACCCAAAGAACTTATCTTGCAAACATCAAAATCTCCATCAGGTGCATCGAAGATATTTTCATTATGCGCGCCATTCATCAACGCTCTTACATCCCTTGAAAGTCCCTCATGAATGGTAGTTTTGGGCTGTTCATCCTCTTCATCTTCGTGAATGAGGACTGCTCTCCTTTTCTTGGGCAATCTAATAGATAACATACCAATTCTAGAAGTAACATCATTTTTTGGTCCACAAGAAACATTTTCCCCTTTATCATCAAAACCAGTAGTAGAATCAGACAAAGCATCTCTGATGGCTAGCGATTACTCTTTTGCTAAAAGGGAAACATTCTCACAAGAATTGTTAGAGCCAGCAACACCTATTTTCCCTTTGGAACCCGGGTACCATCTGACATGGGCAATGTGTTTGTCAGTATCCAATTGTTTGACTGATTTGTCATCAGAGACATTAGAACTTATAGCATATTTTTTCTTAGTTCCTTTTCGAAGAGATGGCATTGTATCCACATTTTATCTCAGGATGTGCAGACCTTTTAGCACTACATATGAACACTATACAATTCAACGTAACCAGAAAGTGTTGCTAGAAAGACAGAGCACATACGAACATAAGGACACACATGAGAAACCTGTAGCATTACCAACTATCAGAACCTAATAAGCAACGATAAACAACTTAGAGATATATTTCAACCTTAAACCAGATAAAAAAACACGTTACTATGTCAAGATTACCTTGTAATGACAAATTCTCTACTTCGAAAAATAAAGTTCAAGATTCCAACATGGACACCGGACAAGACAAAAATGGGCAGAAAAATGTAGATAAGACGAACAACTGCAGTGTAGAACCAATCATGCTTACATTTCCTCAGTCCCAAAAAAATAAACAAAAAGTCTTTTTGGGATCAAGGGTTTTTTTTTCCAAGCCTCGGGTCGACTAACCCGAAAAGTTCAAAATCCAAGTTCATATAAGAAGCAAAATCCATAATACCAAATAGGCAATAGACATTGTGACTAAAGAGCATCAAACTCCAGCAGATTGGAGTCAGAAAAGAAAATGCTACTTGGACCAACCATTATGCCCAAAGCCTCCAGAGCACCAAAATAAAAACGATACTACACATGCCATCAAAACTAGATGAACTTCAAACTTTTTAATACCTACATAAATCAAGTAGGTATCCTCAAAGCAAGAAGCTTTTATTGATGGTATTGACGAAAGAGACGCAACACTTTCCATGTTTCGGGCAGCCAAGTTAGATAATCAAGGCGACAAAACGAAGCCAGTATGAGCAAAAGTGATCGGCAAGTTCAAAAGAGAAGAAGAATGGATTATCATAACACAAAGCTCTCAACAGACTCAGTTAGGTAAATGCTTCATCAAGAAGGAAAAAAAGGGGCAAAACAACAACAGCATGCATGGCACTATATAAACCTCAAAATTACACGAAAGGAAGCCGTGTTGATGGGAAAGAAACCGAACCTTAACAGGCCAATGAGGGAACCCTTGAACCTTGGCAAGGATGGTCGGAAATCGTAGTGCGGCAGAAGCATGAATTTCAAAAATTATATTCCCGAATCTAATATTCCCTTGATGCAATCCGAAATTCAAATATGAAGAAATAAGTAGAAAATATGCCTACAGGACTCCGAATTGGTCATTATGTTTGAATTCTCAGTTTGGCGATGTCCCACAGTGCCTACTCGAATAGATTTGAGAGTCAATCATCTGATTAGATGCACACTTGTATGCCTTCCACACTATCTTTACTAAGTTTTTCCTGTAAGCGTTGAGAATCGTTCCCAACAATTAGTTGTCTTTTTAGTTTCAGATTTAAAAGACTTGTTTATAGTATTTAGATGAAAGAATTTTTCTTTAATCACTCTCGAATATGGTATTTTTGAGTGGCACTAATTTTCTTTTCTCAATCGGCAAAATTCTTCTCCTCCTCTTCAGACTCACACTGAAAAAAAAAGAGGGCCTTCAGTTTTTTTTCTATATATAATGAAATGGCCTGAGTTGCAAGAGGTATTTCCATTGATCACCATTGATGGTAATTCAATTTAATCAACAAATAACTCCAATGCTATAAAACGGTCGATCAATTTAATATGTCAATCAATTTGAAAATCGTGAATAGGCAAACTTAAAGATCAGCATTAATTGGCAAAAGTTAAGCCATTTTCACTATTTTACCATTGAAAATAGAACAACTATTGGTTTACATGACTTGGTCACATTAATTTGGCTAAATTAATTGTTGTACAACACGTGTACATGCATACATATACTTAATCGAATCACATTCAATAATTTAGTACACGTATATAGTTAAGCGAATAAACAAAAAATGTAACTTAACTCTCATAAGATGTTATGGTAATCTCAAATCTAATGGTCATTTACACATACTATTACATAAGAAATAGGGTATTGACATTTATTTAAAAATATATTAGGTTAATAGTTAAGCGAATCAGTTCAGTAAATTTATTTTATAATGAATATCTACGCTTTTACATTAGTAACTATTCACGAGTAATTGTGCGATTATCCTATACTTTAAAGTATGTAATAAGTGTAGTAATCTTACCAGACCACTAATCCCCTACTCAGTAATTCTATGATTAGGAGCATCTTAAATTAAGACTTATAGATTTTACGTATCACTAGCATAATCTTATTATGATTCTAAAATTATTATAATAGTTTATGAATTTTATCATAGAATACAAAAGCAAATGATGAATAATAATAATGTTTAATTTTATTTTATGAATAAAATTATATCAATTGTGAGTAGATTTAGAGTACTAATCCCAGTAAGAGCCTAAACTCAACTGACGCTTGGCCACTGCCTTATAACCTCCCCTTCTACGGTCCCCGGCCATGCTCGATTGGCGTCCGGGAATTGAAATCCAAAACCCTCAAGAGTTCCAGAGCAGGTCAAATTGGAGTGGAGGAGAGCAAATCTAATTCTACGCCTCAGATATAGAGAGGGAATGGGGATTTGAAGACCGCCGGAGTGTTGGCCGGTGAGGGATGATGGCGTCAGGGCGTGGGGAGACAGGAAGAAGCAAGCAAGGTTCTGATGCAAGCAGAGGAATAAGGAAACAGGGCGAGAGTAAGGACCAACTGGGACTCCACTGATGGGAAGCGTAATTGGAAGGGGAAGGGGATGGCCTCTGGGGGGGGCTCCAGGTTCAGGTGGCCACTTGTAAATTTTTATTAATTATAGCTTAAAAAAACATATAATCAACCATTTCTGTCATATTTTTGCTCATATACAATATAGAATTATATTTTTTTAATGTATATAATACTGGGATACGTTGACCAAAAAAATATATTATTTATTTATTTATGCACACGTGTATGTATGACTAAGATTGATGGTTTAAAACAACATCCACAGATGTAGTTTGGAAATTTGGGTACAACGGGGGAGCAAATGGCTCGAGAATATTTAGGTATTATTGTATTGGTTAGAAAGGGTGCCAATCGCAGGTAAGCACGCATATAGTACAGCCATGGGTGTCCATCTCATTACTTTCTCGAAATTTTTCATAATGATGAACCCCATTAGAGGAAGGAGAGGAAACAAGAGCCATGACATGAACAATCTGTAATCTTCGATCGACTGGCTGGTAAGAAATACCCTGGAAATCGATAGAGCGACGTCCATACCACCCATCATGACGTAGTCGGAAAATACATCCGTACAGGCATCCATCCGGGGGATCAAAAGGGCCAGGGATTTCAAGATTCCAGGGCATTACAGTAGCTAGAACAATATACCCAACAGTCATTGCTTTCCACTAGCTATTTTCTGGTCGTGCTAACCTCTGTACTTCAAACAAGCTCACTCCGTCATCGGGGTCTTCAACATAATTCAAACTGCAGGGACGGGACTGTTCAAATGCACAAATACCCCAAAAACATAACTATTCTCAGTTAAGAGCTTATTACGATCGTTTAAATGCAAAATCACCTAGTGCTTAAAACTATCATACCTCGTTTCTTTTCAGCCAATTGTTTATGCACTCCGAATGGTAAGTGTGTCTGCAAGAGAGAACCATCAAGGTGTCGCCATCCTCATAATCCAGCAGGCAAATCACGCAACTGAAGAAAAAGAGCGAGCACCAAGAGACTCAGCGTCAGCCTTTGATTTTTATTTTTATTTTCTTCAATAGTGACAACTGGTTGAAACTATCGACAATAAATACTTACAAATCACTGTTCCCATGATGAGTGTACCGGAAAAGTAGCTAATAGGAGGCAAAGAAGTGATCGCATCTGCCAATAATCCCCCGCTTTGATCACTTCCAACTACTTCACCCAATGCAAGCAATTCTTGTAGTGGTAGCTCATCTTACAATAAAAGATTACGAATAATTGAATGAACTAAAGACAATTGAATCCTTCTCTCCCTGTTCCACTTCGTATGAAAGTCCATCCAGACCAACTTCATCCCATGTATATCATACGCATAAGCATCGTAATAATTACTTAAACAATCCGTACGTATCATAAAGGTGGCACAAAGTCACACCACAAGTATTGATATACAAATGGACATTGAAAAGATATCATATGTGCAAACCTTCACGGTAGCCCATAACTCAATTGGAATGGATCCAAACTATACGTAAGCACAAGATCATAATTGATTATGAAAGTCCGAGGTTGGGTGGCCAGCATCTATTAGTCTAGCACTTTAGGTTAGTGGTTAGTGGCACATGAGACGAGATCAAGGTTTAATCCTGTTTCACCAAATCCCTATCTCACATTCATTCAATTCTTCTAGAACCGAAACAAGATTGGAGTCCAGTGGATGATAACAACAGCACTACCATTTATCTATCCAAGCATCAGAGTAGGCTGTACAAGCTCTAGCATCGAAAACTTCTCCAAACATTATGAATACAGCACTCAACACTATATTTTAAAGGAAAGAGAGTTGAAGATAGCATCATCCCGAGGACCATTCACTAGTCATATCTCAATTCAACCAATCAATCAAGCTAGTCACAACATACTCAAAATGGTGGTAGTGGCAACCGATTTTAGATTCTCAATTATTGAGAGAAATTATTTGTAGTCTTTACATGTTCACCTCAGGCTAAGAGATCAAGAATGCCAATTAATCAACCACGATTGCATCAAATGAAGTTTAAATATCAATTCATCTCCGGGCATTGCACATACTAAACGCCATTAAATAGTAGTCCTAATAAGCCATCAAAATATTGATCATAAAGATCTTGACATTCTAAGCAGGTATTAAAAATAATAGTTTTGAAAATATCATCGGGATAAGATGACATATTAAAGGAGCAACATGGCAAACAAACATACATGGTCACATATAAGTACCACACGAGTACAATCTAACCCATGTGGGTAGATTGATTGCAGATGCAACCACGTTCCAAAGTAAATATGTGCAGATGAATGTATGCGTTATGCGAGTGAGAGAATGGGAGTGGGGTTATCAGGGAGAGAGAATTGCTTTAAGTATTTGACATGGGCATGGCCCTCATGGTAGTTACTGTCACAGGGCCAGAATTCACCAAAAATTTTCCATTCCTACGATGGTGCTGAGCAGTCATGTTCATGTCCGAGTATCAAGGGACTAACAGACCTTCCCCACTTGAGAAAGTCGATGCCCTCGTCGGAATAGAGTGGAGGTACTCCTGGATTTTGTCCTCAAATTACTAGAGTGTTGACTCCTTTTCTTAGCTCGCTTCTGACATTGGCAAACCTTTTCATAGAACTAGATACTCCATTCTCTGGTTCTTCTTGCTGTACCCCAACACCCGTCGGTCCAACACACGGTCAACTCCCCTATGCAATTCCATGTGCACATTCATTGGAGCACGTCTTGTCCTAATGCATTCCATATCCACATCTTCATGGTAGGGCTTTAGGAAGTTGACATGAAAAGTGGGATGAATCTTCATCATTTAGGGTAGTGCTAAGCGATAAGCCACCGCACCCACTCACTTCACTAACTTGAATGGCCCATCATACCTTTGAATGAGGCCCTTGTGCCATCTCTTGCTCGTCACTTTCTTCCAAATTTGGGGCGTTAATTTCAACATGACCTTGTCACCGACCTGAAATTCCAGCGGTCAATGCCTTGATCCGCATATTTCTTCATGCGGCGGACAACTTTGGCAAGACTGTCTTGTGCTTCCTCGAACATTTCCTGCTTATTTCGGGCAAAACGGTAGGCAGCAGGACATGACCTTTCTTCCAAAATCACTGAGATCGAAGTCCATTAGATAAGAACAAAGAACCTGCTCCAGAAGAGTCCAGGTAAGAGCCCAATCAGCATCGACTTGACTCAAATCAGTGAAGGGAGTTTTGCTAGATGAAGTCCAATAAGACTACAAGCCTTCTTGCTCCTTGTCCTGTTCCTTCGCTTCGTCATGATGATCTTGCTCAACATCTTGGTCGACAGCAACCATCCCAGCATCATTCAAGCATTTACAAGCCAATTTGCACGTGCGTTCCCTTCATAAAATGCATGTTAGACTTGCACCCTTCAATTACATCTCAATGAGCTTCAAATATTAGATAGAATCCGATGATGTCATCCCATGTTGATTCGCTCTTTGGCTGTGACTAATATATTAACCTCTGAATTCACTCCCATGATCAGCTATCGGATACCCATATCCTAGTCTAGCTTGAATCTCGATTTCAGTGCCCGTGAGAAGTCCCGGTCATGCACATAAGCATTCCTCAACTTCCACGCCAACCAACATCTCACTCCGAAGAGAAGATCCCACAATGGATTAAGGCCAATACCTACTCTGCCTTGCAAATTTTTACATTGCCATTGGGTGTAAACTACTCTATGTGACTTGGGTGCTCAACCTGTAGGACATGAAAGAGGGTTCTTCTGGCTGATGATGTGACCGAGCTCGCTAGACGATTCAGTGGTTTAGCTTGTTGGGCACGAATGAGTCGCCCATTGTCTGAGAGGCAATCCAGTCCAAAGGATTTCTTGGGTGTTCATGAATGAGTGGTTTGCATGCCAAGATGTGGCTAAGTCTGCCAGATGGACTTGGGTGCTAATGAACAAGTGTAGCAGTCCACTTGTGACCAAGTCCGTTGGACAACTTGGGTGTTCAGCCAGTAGGGCATGAACAAGAGGCCTATTGGCTAATGATGCGATCATGTTCGCTAGAAGACTTGGATGCTCAGCCTGTGCGGGCATGAATGAGTAGTTTGTTGACTGAGATGTGACCAAGTCCACCAACACAACTCGGGTGTTCATAAACGAGTGACTTGTTGGCCAAGATGTGATTGGATCTATCAAATGACTTGGGTGTTCATGAATGAGTGGTATGTTGGCCAAGATGTAACCGAGTTTGCTGGACGACTCCGATGTTCATGAACAAGTGGCTTGCTGGCCAAGATACGACTGATTCCTCCAGATGACTCCGATGTTCATGGACGAATGCCCTACTGGTCGGATGTTGTTGTCGTCTAGTCCGCTGAGCATAGATGGTGCTGTCTTGCTGAGATCGAGGGAGTTGGCGTTGTAACGGCCGTAGGCTCTAGCTGTTGATATCTGAAGGGTTGAGAGCGGTGCATTTGTCATGACAGTAGTGAGCTGATCAAGGAGTCAGAGTTGATAGGGAAGTGGTGAGTCGAGCAAAAGGGAGACTAAGCAATGTTGAGCAGATGTGGCAATTATTGAGTGGGAGAAAGGTTGAGAAAATTTTGCAATTTATTGGAGATAATTTTGGTTTTGATATTTGAAAATTTTGATCTTCCATTGTTCTGCACCTAAATTATAAAATTGGATGCAATGATAACTAAAGGGCAATGTTGAATTTCCAACGAGACAATGTATTTGAATTATAAAATTGCATGTAATAATAACTAAGGGCATTTTTGAATTTCCAAAAACGAGATCAAAACCCTCATTCTCAAAGTAATACATATACATACACATATAGATTTTGTACTTAAATGATAAAATTGGATGCAATGATAATTAAGGGCATTTTTTAATTTCCAAAAATGAGACCAAAACCCTCATCTATCCTGTCCAATCTTTGGTTTCGGGCTGGGACTAGCCTAATCCTTTTCAATCCGACCGCCGTCACTAGATCCCATCATTGCCCGGGCTGGGCCGGTTCTGTCCGGGTAGGTATGGACCGGCCTTATCCGGATTGGGCTGGGCCGGTTTTGCAAGTGGATGTTGATGCTCATAAGATAAGACGGTCGAGGCCGAACGTGTGAGCGACGCCAGCAGTACAAAGATGAACTTTGCCCGGTGGGAGGGTTTCATCGTCTGTCTGACCGTAGCGTAGGGAAGGAGAGCAGCAGCTGCAGCCATAGCCATTATTCTCTCTCTCCCGCCTCCGCAGCTGCTGCGGTTCCCATCTCCGATATCCTCTCTCCTCCGCTTCTTTCACTCATCGTCGCCATCTCTGTGTACTGCTGCCAGAGCCGCGGTGACCATGGGACAAGCGGAGGAGCTGTGGCCGGCGAGTATAGTGAGGGACACCTTCATCAAGTTCTTCGAGGGGAAGAAGCACGTCGACTGGCGCTCCAGTCCCGTCGTCCCGCTAAACGACCCTACTCTCCTCTTCGCTAATGCCGGTAGTCTTCTCACCCCTTTTGTGCTGTCTGTCTTTGTTTATTATTATCATCTTAAAATCGCCAAGATTTTTCATGCTTCTGCTGTTGGCTCAGTTCTCTGTTCAGATTCTTGTACCGATGAGTTCTTCCTGGAAAAAATTACATAATTGAAAATGGAAAAAGATGATGAGAATCAATTGCAGAAATACCTCCTGGAGGTGGATTTTTCATCGCATGATTTGTTTACTGATGCTTCTTATTGATGAGCAACCGCCCTCCCCCTCCCTCGATTTTCCTTATACGGTTCAATGCAAATGATGAAAAACTTATCATCCTGTCTTGCCATTGAGTTCGTACTTGGATCAATTCCAGCGGCATGAAAGTGGACTTGTGAAAATATCGGTGATAATGCAATATGTGGAAGGTACTTCTTCAGTACTCACGTGGGATGTTTTGTCAGGAATGAACCAGTTCAAGCCTATATTCTTAGGCACAATTGATCCCAACAGTCCCTTGAGTAAAATCACACGTGCTTGCAATACCCAGAAGTGCATTCGTGCTGGTGGAAAGCACAATGACCTGGATGATGTTGGGAAGGATACTTATCATCACACCTTCTTTGAAATGCTTGGAAATTGGTCATTTGGTGACTACTTCAAGAAAGAAGCCATAGAGTGGGCTTGGGAACTCCTCACCGAGGTAATCGTATCTTCTTGTGGTTGATCTTACCTGATCACCTCTTAAGTTATATTTTTGCTTATATCTTGGTGCAGCTCGTGAATATTCTGTCGTGGACATGCATGTAACTGTATTGTGCTTGGGTATCCTAAGGCGTATTGATTTGATCTTTTTTGTTTCTTTTCCTTTTTTCTGATGATGTTTTGACTGGTAAAGAAGAGAAATACTGAAAGTGGTTACCATTAGTAGAAACTTTGGGCTAGAAATGGAGCTTGGAAGAGTGCACAATAAATGATTATGATTGACAAGAAGAAAAGGACTTATATTTACTTGGAGTATTTTTTGGTTGCTATTCCTATACTAACTGCTTTCTCCCTCTGGATAAACTTTTTGCTCAAAGGTTTACAAACTACCCAAAGATCGATTTTATGCTACGTACTTTGGTGGTGATGAGAAAGCTGGCCTGGCTCCTGATCATGAAGCTAGAGATATATGGCTTCAATTTTTGCCGCCTGGACGTGTTTTACCTTTTGGCTGCAAGGTTAGCATCTTTGTTTGTATTAGGTGTTAGCTACTTTCTTTGATTCTCATTTTCTGAGTGATCTTACACTCCATGATAATTTTTCTATTTAATTTTTTTTGAAAATTTAAATCTTCAAGTATATCATTTGATACTTTTGACTCTTTTTCTAGGAGAGACTCAGAGCGTCTGTGCTGATACTCCTTTTGTTACCATGTCAAGTGACTTTTTTTAGAAGTTGTCCATGTGGCTGTTGGATACATTATTTGTATTCCTCTTTTATTTCCTTCAATAGGACAACTTTTGGGAGATGGGTGACACAGGTCCTTGTGGGCCTTGTACTGAGATACACTTTGACAGGATTGGCAATCGTGAAGCTGCAGCACTGGTCAACAATGATGATCCTACTTGTATTGAGATATGGAATCTTGTCTTCATTCAGGTATGTCCTTTTCCTGGATATGCAGAGATATTGCAGCATTGACCACTGGCTGGGCTGCATTTTTCTGTTTCGGTTGAGCTGTGGTTATTGTAATTTCATAACTTGAGAAAAGCTTCTTCATATTGTTTTTGTGTTATTATAGATAAATTTGTGACATGTTTGAAGTGCTGAGACTTCTTACCCTTAGATATAGATTTTCTGTGCTTCTTTAGGTATTTAGTGCTGAACTATAACGAAAACTTCTGGTTGCTTTACATGTTACTGCTATTGATTTATTTGCTTTGTAAAAAAGGGATTTATCTGATGAAGACTAATATCTTATGGACCCCAAAGTTTCTCTCTCTCTCTCTCTCTCTCCTTTTTCCCAATAATTGATCTTCACTATGGATCTTCTCTCTATCTCTCTCTATACACTTAACTGTGACCCAAATGTTTCTTGCTGTTGTGAATGCAATAGTTCCCGCCCCCCCCCCCCCCTCTAGGCTTATTCTAATCTTAAATATTTAGCATGAGATTTATTTTTTTTCATTTTTTTGATGCATTTTATATTATCCTGCTTGCAGTTCAACAGGGAAAGTGATGGCTCTCTAAAACCTTTACCTGCAAAGCATGTTGACACAGGGATGGGTTTTGAGAGACTGACCTCTGTACTTCAGAAGAAGATGAGCAATTACGATACTGATGTCTTCTTGCCCATTTTTGAAGCCATTCAACAGGTTGAAAAGGATCGAACTTCTGAAGTTACATTATTATTAGGTTGACAAGGCTTTGTGCTATTAGCTTGATAAGCTTCTTATTGACCAGCCAGAATAAAAACTATGACAGACTTTTTACTATGTGATTATTTGTTCTAAGCTATTCTAAAATTCTGCTGAGCACATTCATCTCCTAGAAACAGCAAAACTGTTTCCTAACTCACACCTGAAAGTAGGTATTCAAGCAGGAAAAAACACAGTAACATTTGCATTCATTTTCTCTAGAGTGTAAAAAGGGAAATAAATCAAAGTGGAAAGTTTTTTCCCATCTTAGGGAAAACACATACCTTTCATTTATTTATTTTTAGTGCGGGTTCTGATTGAGTGTCTTCAAAACATGCATTTCTGAAGGAGTGCTCTTGTCAGTTTTTCCTGTAAGATGTATTGCTGCCGAATGTGGTGTTTCTCAAGGATTTGTGGCTCATTTGAATGGCAGGGTTCTTTTCCAAATTAAGAGGTGCTATATAACAAACCTACTTTATTCTTATTCTCACAGGCAACCGGAGCACAGCCATATTCTGGGAAGGTTGGAGCAGATGATGTTGATAAAGTTGACATGGCATATAGGGTTGTTGCTGATCATATCAGAACACTGTCATTTGCTATAGCTGATGGTTCTTGTCCAGGTTGAGTGCCATTATATGTTGACTTATAGTTATGTCTTCTTATTTTAATATAAAGATGTTTGTTAAGTTTTTTATCTCTTTTTGGCCAATCTGAGATGTAACTACAACTTGCTCTTTGGTCATTTTGCTGCTTCCTGGGTCTCATGTTAATTCATCAGTTGTTGAAATGTCTCTGTTGTTGTGTTTGCATTACGGTACTCTTGGAGTGTGAACTTGCTTTTCCATTCTTAACTTAATGAGATGTTACCATTGCACTTTTCTTTTCTTTTCCTTTTTTCAAAAAAATTCTTTTCAAGTTTTATTTCAATAATGTTCTAATTAGCAGTTGTGGTGTATTCTTTTGTAGGGAATGAGGGTCGTGAATATGTGCTTAGGCGCATCCTCCGTCGAGCTGTTCGGTATGGTAGTGAGGTTCTTAAAGCTCAAGAAGGATTTTTTAATGGGTATGAAAAACTTATAAAATTTAAAGAGTTGCATTTCTCAACTTGAAATTGTTATAATTCCCCCTTTTCATATTATCATTGCCCACTTAGCACCCCTCATGAGTTCTTAATTAAAAGGAGATATCATTTAGTTTTTGGTGGACTACTCTTTGTTTGCAATTGAAGTTGATTATGGTTAACCTATTCCAAATGTTTGCCCAGGCTTGTGAATGTTGTAGTACGAGTGATGGGTGATGTTTTTCCTGAGTTGAAGCAACACGAAGTGCGCATTCGAGAAATTATAGCGGAAGAGGAAGCAAGCTTTGGAAAGACTTTACTCAAGGTGGGATTACTAAAAATTAAAATTCTTAGGTAATGAAGGTTCTGTCTGTGTGGTTTTTCATTTCTCTGGTTTTCCAGAAAGTGAAACTTTTACTTTTCACAATGGCTGGTTTTCCTTATTGATATATTTGGTTATTTAATTCCAAAACATTGCTAAGATGTCTTCTGTTGCTTTTGTTGCATTTGTCCTTCTAAGGCTAATCTGGCAAAATAAATTCTTGATTTATCATTCTGGAACCATCTTTACCAAAAAGGAAAGGGGCAAGTTTCTTTAGGCTATGAGGGGTGCAAAGGTTGGCTCACATCATCAATAAAGTCAAATGGCATAAACAGACCTAATCCATCCAATTGAAGAGTCCAACTTACTGGTCGAAGTAATGCTTGAGTTTGGATGGGTGTGAATAGTGTCCATCAGTGTTTGTGAAAATGCTAACTGAATTTGAAGACCAGGATAAGAATGGTGTAAGGGTATTTCCAGTTATAAGAATGCCATTTCTTTGTTAATTAAATCTCTCCTGTTTGTGCTTTTGCAAGTCATTGTAATGATTATTGTTGGGTGTAGTGTATTTTACACTAGCAAACTGATGAGAAAATCTTGTGTATATGGCTATTGGACTCCACTACCTAATATCTTAAGCTCTGGTATTAGCTGTGAGTCTACTGGAGTCTGACATGGTATCATAGCAATTACCAATGTAGGCTCCTAGTGTGGAAGGCCCACTTCATGATCATTTTCCTTTTAGCTTCAAGAGGAAGTCAGCTCATAGTCTACTGTTGAGCTTAAAATCAATCCTATCCCAGAATATTTATGAGAACACACTGGGTATATATAAGGGATTTATTGCACCACCTAATATGTTGAGCTTTTTCGTTGCACATGGAGCCATGGGACTTGGATTGTACGAATCAATTCCAAACTATTTATGCAACTGCAAGCCGTTGACACTGCTATCTCCTTTAGTATCTTTTCTTTTCTTTCTTCCTTTTTTTTTTGTTTTAACATGGAAGACAAAGAAAATAACTGTTGCTTTGAGATTCCACTTTATATTTGCCCTTTCTTCATTTGCTTGTACATGAACTATCTGGATCCATAGGCTTGTGGAGTTTTCACAGGCCCGGGGAAATAAACTTCTTGTTATTGGAAAGATAGACCGACAATTAATCCTTTGACCTGTCCATGCAACACTTTTTTGGTTTCAATATATGACCTGATTTATACTAAACTGCTTTATAGGGGATAGAGAAATTTAAGAAGGCTGCACAGGATGTCCAGGGAAAGATACTGAATGGACAGGTATAATAATTGCTGCTCTGTATGTACGATAGATTTAATGTCCTTTTAATGTCTGGCGCAATATTTGATATCTACAGAGAACACTTCAATGAAACCGAGCATTTTTTGTACTTAAAGCGGACATGCCTGCATTTTACCTGCACTAATCAGGAATTACTCATGTTCTTGCAGGAAGCTTTTCTCTTGTGGGACACATATGGATTCCCATTGGATTTGACTCAGGTAAGGGGTTTATATAAATCTAATCATGTCCCTTTTCTGTTTCTCATCAATTCTCCCTCCAGTTAATGGCAGAAGAAAGAGGCTTGATGGTTGATGTTCAAGGTTTCAATAGCGCCATGGAGGAGGCAAGAGAAAGATCAAGAAATGCGCAGAACAAGGTTGCTTGAATGCTTTGTGATAATACTTCTCCCTTTTCATGGTTCTCTGTCCGTAAATTGTGCTGAGGATCTGCCCAGTTGGAAGAAATACTATTTGATTTGTCATATAAAAATTCATGTTAATTTAAGCTTTTTATATTAATATTTGCCAATCATATTTCTTTACAGCAAAATGGTGGTGCTATTGTGATGGATGCTGATGCTACTTCGTCATTACACAAGAAAGGAGTTGCTGTAACGGATGATTCCTTCAAGTTTACTTGGTTTCAGGTGTCAATGCACTTTTCCTGTTAGCTTTGTTCAATCATTGAAGCTGGATTCTTCTGAGATCTGATGCATGATCAAGTTGAGTGAAGAATTCTTGGTATGCATATTGTTAAATAATAGGATTTTCTTGTCATGGCAGGAGCACATAACTTCAATTAAAGCCATCTATACTGGTTCTGAGTTTCTGGGAAATGTTGCTGCTGGATATGAAGTTGGTTTAGTTTTAGAAAGTACATCTTTTTATGCAGAGCAAGGTGGTCAGGTATCATATTGTTTGGATTGCACTGTGGACTTTCTTGTTGATTGCACTTTTTATTTTTATTTTTCAGTATTTTAATTTATTTAGGATCAATTACGAATTTTTATTCAATGAGAGATAATCTGTATTAATAGCACGAAGAGAGTGCAGGTGAATGCAAAAGGAAATATGAAATATCTACAGAGGGGGATATATGATATATGAGGCCCTTTTCTCCATCTGAAATTGATTTCATCTTTATTGACTATTTATCATCATAATTTACTCTTAAAAAATTTCTTCTTAATAGTGGATAAAAGGATTTTGTTTTTAAAATTAAGTAGCACCAAGAGGATGCAAATACATAGATACAAAAGAAGATTTGCCCCACGTAACATATCATCTTTATCTAAAGCAATTCTGTCTTTAGATATATGATACGGGGTTGCTTGAAGGCTCCTTTGGTTCATTCCAAGTTTGCAATGTCCAAATTTATGGTGGTTTTGTTCTTCACGTTGGTTCTTTATCCAGTGGATCGGGCAGATTGACTGCGGACGACGAAGTCACTTGCAAGGTGAACTCTATGCTAAAATTTTCTTTTGACTTAGTACCTTTTTGGTCAGTAACTTTGCATTTTCATTAAAACATGCAGGTTGACTATGAAAGGCGTAAGCTCATTGCCCCTAATCACACCTGTACACACATGTTGAACTTTGCTCTAAGGGTTAGTTGATAATGGCAATTGTGTACTAGGTTCTAGTGAGGGTTTTGGTTCTCTCTTGTTTCATCTAAGCAGATTTTCTCTCTGCAATGTCAATGCAGGAGGTGCTTGGTAATCATGTTGACCAGAAGGGGTCAATTGTTCTTCCCGATAAACTGAGATTTGATTTTTCTCATGGTAAGATATATGTGATTAACTATTCTTGTTGACAGTCAATTTAATAATGCTCTAAATTTGTATAGGCAAGCAGGTAGAGACAGAGTTCATGAGAAAAATTGAGTCAATTGTCAACGAGCAAATAAAAGCTGAAATGGATGTATTTGCGAAGGAGGCAACCCTTTCTGAAGCCAAACAGATCAATGGTTTACGTGCTGTCTTTGGAGAGGTTAGCTTGACCTGTTGCTACTCTTGTTCTCTCAGCTGGTCTTGTACATATAGTAGGAGTTGATTTCTCTTTATCTATCTTGTTCAGTTATTTTCCCTTTCCTGTTGCAGATCTATCCAGACCCAGTTAGAGTGGTGTCTATTGGAAGAAAGGTAGAGGACCTTCTAGCTGATCCTGATAATGAAGAGTGGTTGTCATATTCAGCTGAGCTGTGTGGAGGTTAATGCTAATTTGTATTGTTGGATGTTTTATCTTGAAATTTTGCTGGGATTTTAACCTTGTATTTGCATGTATCTTGTGTATATAGGCACACATATATCAAATACAAGAGAAGCAAAGGCATTTGCTCTTGTATCTGAGGAGTCAGTCGCTAAAGGTGTCCGAAGAATGACTGCTTTTACTGCTGACTGTGCCTTCAAGGCATTTGAGTTGGCAGACTCACTTGAGCAGGAAATAAATGATGCATATAATATGGAAGGAAGCTTGCTGGAAAAGGTTAGTTTAGGTTTGGACCTCAAATTGTGATTGATCTTTTATGTACATGTCTCTGAATGATGGGGGTCTCCAAAACTGCAGAAAGTGGCATCCTTGAAGAGCCGTGTGGAGGCAGCACAGATACCTGCAGCTAGGAAAGCTGACATAAAATTGAAGATGACTGCTCTTCAGGTTACCATCATCTGCCCTGTATCATTGGAACAATCTGCCTCCTATTTTACACTTTTTGTGTCTGTGTATGAAGTTGTGATATAAAATTAGATCTAATGTTTGATTGCCCACAGGCTGAACTAAAGAAGCAACAGAAAAAGATTGCGGAAGCGAATATTAAGAAGGCTGTAGTGGAAGCAGTGACGGCAGCTGACAGTGCCACTTCAGGTGGGAAGAAATTCTGCGTATGCAGGGTTGATGTTGGTCAAGATGCAGCTGCTGTCCGTGAGGCAGTCTTGAAGGCTCGAGATCAGAAGGTAACCTTTTACCCATTTCTGTTTCTAATGTTACACCTACAGGACGTCTTACTACATCCACATGCCGACTGGGCAGAGACTGCTTCCAACATTTATTTTGTTGCATTCCATCCTCCGGTAATGCTTAAATACTAAAAAGATATGCATTTACCTGTTTGGCTGCTGGTGATATTTTCCTTTTTTTTTTAATAAAAAAACAGGGGGTTTCAATGATGGTGTTCAGCACGGATGAAGCGGCCAATAAGGTGGTGGTGTGTGCTGGGGTGCCTCAGGGTGACAGCAAGGTGAAGGAGTTCTTTGAAGTGTCAGAGTGGGTGGCAGCTGCGATGGAACCCATTAACGGCCGGTCTGGGAAGGGCAAAGCTGGTCTTGCTTCGGGCCAGGTTAGAGAAAATTTTCTCTGCTTACCAACCAATCTGTCATAATGCAAGCGGACCCCTCCCCCCCTCCCAAGCAAAAGGGGAACAATTTCGTAGTAGGAGTCTCTTCGGATGCCTTGTTGCTGCTCAAGACACCGTTCCTACTGCTAGCAGTTTCTTTGGTCAACTTCTGTGCTGGTTTCTTTCTGTTTACAAAGGTCCTGTTTAATGATTTCCTCTGTTACTGAAATTGACTTATCAGGGAACTGATGCATCGCGGTTGGATGAGGCGATCGTGCTCGCCAACTCATTTGCAGAGATGAGGTTGACGTGATGGGGGCGCCGATACTCGCGGCCACTATTCCATGATTCAAGCTGTTCCTTCCATTCGGCAATTCGGTCTGCCTTGCTTTTACAGAGTCATTGTCAACTGACACGTGCTTTTCTGACGCGATTGATATCCTCATTTCTGGATGACGACACCGTCCATATGATACACTCTTAAAGATTATAATGCTTGCCAGCCTCTGCTTGCTGTACTGCAGAAAGAGGATTGTATTTAAAAGATATCATTTATGACATATCATTGTCTTACTTTTTCTTTCTTTTTTAAAAAAAAAAATTGTCTCTGTTAGAGTAAATCAGATCCGGGGTCGGTGTCTCATGGTCAATAGTGGGCATTAAATTGTGTGATGTATTATTAGGCAGGTTGGTTGTTAAGATATCAAAGATGAATAATAACCAAGATTTCTAGTGAATGAGATGGTGAAAAAAAAAAAAGTCTGGACGCTGGGAAGGAGGCAATGTGCCAACCTGGCTTATTGAAGTGCCAGCGGGGCTGACGTGACCCGTCAAGAAATCGAGCTGACGCAGCCAAGTCGACGTCTCGAGCGAATGTCGCTCGCTCGAGTTTGCATGAGGCGTGATTGATGCGGATGAGAAATATCGGTCTGAAGGAGGGTCACAACAATAACGTACAAAATTTGGTCCAATTATTTGCATAAACGTCTAATTAATTTCTTTTAATAAAACATTATAATTAAAAATATGTATATTTTATTTTACACTACTATGTACATTGAGACGGGATGGATTACGTTTGAAAATTTATAATAATTCCTCCTTATATAATTTTAAATTTTAAATTATCTATTTAAAAGGATTTTTGAAAAAATTTATAACAACCTTCCTTATATAAAATTTAATTTTTAAATTATTTATTTAAAAATTTAGTGATAGAATTATTAGTATAATCTAAGTGATAAGTGTACTTAAATTGATTCATTAGAAGAATTAACAAATCATTTTGCCTCTTAGTTCGATCAACAGCCCGCCCTTCTCCCGTTTCTCGCCTCTACCCGACTGCTTCTTCCTCTCCATAACTTCTCGGCCTCTTCCCCTGAGCAGAGACGTTAGCCTTCATCACTTTCCTGCTCAGGCATTCATCACGAAACGAATGAGATGGGAGTTTCCCAGGGTTCGTTCGCTTCGTGGGAGGGTGTAGGGTAGGAAGCAGCGGCGGTAGCAGCAGCAGCAGCAGCAGCAGTCATGTCTCGGCAGATTACGTCCGCCCACTTCCACAAGTCCAAGACACTCGACAACAAATACGTAAGCTCAAATCCTCCCGATCGAACGAGTCCAATGGAAGTTCCCCCTCATCGCCTTTACCCTTCTCTTTTCTGGGTCCATGGAAATTCTCGAGCCTAAAAGGAAACGCAAAAAAAGAAAAGAAAAGAAAAGTGTCTGCTCTGATACTGCGTATTTCATCTTCTCGATCACATTGAGGGATGGCTTCCCCACTTTTATTATGTTTACTTCATTGCTTGGGATTGGCCTTTTTCTTCTTGATCGTCGTTTGGTGAGCGAAATCCGTGGTCCAAAGCCCTGGAGCTGCGGTTCCATTTTCTGAAACCTCTCGATGTGGCCGTTTCGATGCTTATTCGTCGTTGCATTGGCCCACTTCCATTACGGTTCCGTGGTTTGATTACCTCTGCCTCTTGTTTGTTGTAAAACAATTTTGATACTCCTCGGTTCTGCTTATTGGTGTAAGGAGTAAATTTGATATCATCTTCTGGATGAGCAAAAATATCTCGGAAGATCTGCAGTTATCCCCGTCAAGCAATCGCTTTTTTAAGTTATTAGGAATAAATTTATAAAAATAATAGAAAGGAAAAAATGGTGATGAACATGCATCTTATTGTCTGAGCTGATGCCATTATGGGTTCCCACTTAGTTTTATCTGCATTAGTATGCCTTTGGGAGATTTTTTTTTAAATGTTTTCTTGAGTATGCCTTTGGGAGAGTTATCACAACTTTCCATTGTACTTTTATATGGCACCTAGGATATTCGTGCGTTGTCGTGATGAATTTTTTGATCATGAATGATTTTGAGGCTTCTGGTCTGAATTATTTGTCAATTGTCAGTTTGAAATGATTGGCTGTATAACTCTTTCTGTATACTTGTTATAACAGATGCTTGGGGATGAGCTTGGGAAAGGAGCATATGGTCGAGTTTACAAGGGATTGGACTTGGAGAATGGAGATTTTGTTGCAATCAAGCAAGTTTCTTTGGAGAATATTGCTCAAGAAGACCTTAATATCATAATGGTTTGCTAAAAATTTCACTTACATCATCTGTTATTATTTTGTGTCTATGTAAATGATTTGGCATCCTTACTTTGGATTTCAATAGAATACTCATTTCTCTTACACTACAGTAAAAAGAAAGCCTACTTAGATGCTTCTCTCTGCACTGTGATGCCCATTTTTTCCTTTAAAGAGAAATGGCTATGGATAAGGGAAAAAGTAAAGGGAGAGTTTTGTTCTAGAGATAATGTTTTTTTCATGTACCCGAGACATTCCTCCATCTGTTTTGAACGGGAGAAGGCATGCTTATGATTCCTTGGAGATATCCAGAGTCTCCCCAGTTGCCCCTTTACCAAGTCTGTGTTCAATTTTCATTTGTTATAGGTTTCTATGGACCAGTCTCAATTTGAGATTTACTCACTACCATTTTTCTTTTTCAAAGGACATTCATTCCTAGAAGTCCTCATCAACTGCTGATGCAACAAGAACCATTTGCAACTTCTTTCTGTGTCTCATTTTTATTTGCATTGCCTGCTTCATAAAATTGAATGTTCTTTAAGTGGCTTGCAGTAGTAAGGAATCTTTTGCTTGAAAATATGTTTGCATTTTTTCTTTGCTGGTAATTAAAAAAATATTTGTGATATTAATGAAGTTTCTTTATTGACTAAAAAAAAAACTTTCTATACGTTCTAATGTATTTTATTCAGTTGCCTAAGCTCCTGTTCTTTTTCCTATTTGCTCATTCATGGAATACCTCATGGATTCAGCAAGAGATTGATCTACTGAAGGTACATCTTTATCCTGTGATTTTTGTTATTTTCATTTCATTTCCCTTTTTTAGGCCCAATTTAATCTCTTCTTATGAGATTTATTGGTAATTGATGTGACTGGATTGGCCAATCATTGAAGAGAATCAATCCTAGCTAAGTTTTGCTATTTGAATTGTTGTTTCCTTCGCAGAATTTGAACCACAAAAACATTGTGAAGTATCTTGGATCACTGAAAACAAAGACTCATCTTCATATTGTGCTTGAGTACGTCTTTCTAAATTCCTATTTGCAGGGAAAAGTTGCTGCTATATTTATTTCTCAGTGAACTTGGAAAATAAATTGCATTATTCTGTATTATTGTGCTTAGGTTCATGGAGAATGGATCACTGGCAAATATCATTAAGCCAAACAAGTTTGGACCTTTCCCAGAATCATTGGTGGCTGTTTACATTGCTCAGGTTCTCTCTGAATTGCTTTTTCTCATGAGTCGGCTATATGCCTTCTGGTGAAACAGCTGCTCACTTGTCATTATAGGTCTTGGAAGGGCTGGTATATTTGCATGAACAGGGTGTCATTCATCGAGATATCAAGGGTGCAAACATTTTGACAACCAAGGAGGTAATATGTCTCCTTTTTAATTTCACCATCTAATAAAAATGGAAAATGTATCCTCCAGTTGATAAATTGCTTTCATGCTGTCTTTGGCATTTTCTTCTTTAAAATTTGTTCTCTCTTTGCATGGTTCTTTACTCTGAATCTTTAAGCATGCTGTGCTATAATGTGTCTGCTTGCTGGTTGTAGACGTTAGCTTTACAAGTAATTGACCTGTTGCTTGTTCATAGGGCCTTGTGAAACTTGCTGATTTTGGTGTTGCAACAAAGCTAAATGAGGCCGATGTCAATACACATTCTGTAGTTGGAACACCATACTGGATGGCACCAGAGGTAATTTATTATCTTCTGCATTGAAGAACTTGTAATCTTCTAGAATGAAAGATGTTGGCAGTATCTGTATTGGGTGCTTATGTCATATAGTATAACCATCCATTGTTGTTCTCACCATTGAATATTTACATAATTAGAATTTGCCTCTTCTCACAAGTTCATATACACAAGTTGGTAGTTTACTGGTTTTTCCAGGACAAGCTATTCATATAATTATTCATACTACATTTACCTTAATGAGGTTAGCAGTGTCGTTGAGCTAGATGGTCTCCAAGTAATATAATTATACTTCTATTCACATCTGAAATATAATTATGGAGGAGCCACTGTAAGCCAGTTCCAGCTGCTCCTGTTTACTAGTTCTGTTTCTGTTCTTGTTGTGAGTTTAACATAAACAAGCCAAGTTAGCCTTCATGAAAAGCATCTTTTTTTTTCCTCCATGTATTGCATACCCGAGTTTAACACATATATTGTTTGTGTCGTCTGTGTTTCTGAAGAGAATAAGCATATTTATGAGGTTGTTGTCTCAATTTTTGGCTGCATTACATCCCTTAATTTAGGGCAATACAAGCTCGTTTCCCAGCAGGCCATGTTTCTCAAACAATATCAATAAAGGAGTATTGTTTTTGCCATCTTAAGAGCAAGCATATATACCATTTAGCCATGACATCTCGTGTCATCATGCATCTTGGAAGGAGCCTTCATTATCCAATTTGGCTTGTGTTTCAGGTTATTGAAATGTCTGGAGTGTGTGCCGCTTCTGATATTTGGAGTGTCGGCTGCACAGTTATTGAACTTCTTACTTGCGTGCCTCCTTACTATGATTTGCAACCTATGCCAGCTCTTTATCGTATTGTCCGGGTGTGTAACTGCCTCAGTTCTTGTTTTGTCTCTCTTGATTCAGCATATGCTAATATTCAATATGCATGCTAAGTTTATTTTGTCATTATTGGGAAGGGTTACCTAGAGAACAAAGACCCTCTTACTCATAAGAAAAAATATAGCAAAAGAGAATGTTTCTAAGGGAATCTCATGAACATGAAAGAAAATCAAATATGTAGAGAATTGCAAGGATATCCCACACAAAATTCTACCACAATGTATATCCTGAACCAATCAACCAGTAAATCCTATAACAGAGAATTTAGTTCCTTCAGAAGCTCTTCTATCACTGTCCCTCTGCATAGTTGTTAAAATGAAGAAAGCCATTTAGTTGAAATTTCATTGCTGCTTAAACTTTCTAGAAGTCCTCAAATCCTCGTTCTGATGATTATTATGCTGTACTCCGACAGTGAATTTGATCACTTCAGGGTCACAGCATAGCATGTCAATGAGATTTGACAACTTTTTAGAATTATTAGTCTCATCATCCTTTTGGGTAAAAGTTGAAAACTGTGATTTTACTCAGTGGTTTTCTCTGCACTATCCAATTTGTTGCAGGATGATCATCCTCCTCTTCCTGATGGCTTATCTCCTGACGTCACTGATTTTTTGCATCAATGCTTTAAGAAGGTTTGCTGAATCCATGTTGAGTGAAATTGTTTATTTAATTTGGACAGTATTGCCCAGGAGAAAACAAGGTGTATGGTTTGGTTTTAAAAGTTTTAGCTTAACTTCTTCAATTTAGCATTGGGGATTTTGGGCCAATTAGTTGGATAGTGTGTTTGATGGAAAAGGATATTATGGACCACTCTGTCCTCTCCGAGCAAATATTGACTGGGTCCGATCGTGCTTGGTTAAAACAGGACTCCTATGTTCCACTTGTCTTGGGGGACTATCTTGACATGTTGGAATTGTGGAAATGCTTTTGATAGTTCAGTTCTTGCAGTAACTTTAGAATCCTTCTCGACTAACAGAGCATGATTAAGCTCTTTGCATCAACTTTTACCTGTTCTGAACCCTAGACTGGTAAAGTGTTTTTTGCAAAGTGCTTCTGGCAGATTATTAAGTGCTTTTCTCTGTTTGTCCCCATATATCAGGATGCCAGGCAGAGACCTGATGCAAAAACCCTACTCTCACATTCTTGGATAAAGAACTGCAGGCATGCTCTGCAGTCTTCTCTTCGCCATAGTGGAACTCTAAGGTAGCATGATTAAGACCCTATTGAAGATATTGTGTTTTCTTTTGACAATGAATGTGTCAGTGCAGATGATTCAGGCATATCTTTGTAATATACGTGATACTTTTTTTATGTGTACATTTAATTTATTAGTATGAGCTGCCTATTATAATCCTTAAAGAGCAGCTTTTATACCATCATCAATACTTTTTACGCATTAAAAAATTATTAATATTATTGCTTGAAATGGGAGAATTCAGTTGCTTCTTGGTTGATTCTGAGTGGACTTTGAAAACTTTGTTTTCCCTCCATGCTTTCCAAATTTCATTCTTCAATGTTCTAATCATGTGAAAGGTTTTCTCCTCAGAAATATAGAGGAAGATATTCCAATGGGTGCAGATAACCAGCACCTTGGCAAAAGTCCAGCTGTAGAGGAAGTAAATATGATCATCTCTGAACTTGGAACTGTAAGAGCTTGTATTAATTGGTGTCTTTGTTTTGGACTATTTGTGGGAACAATATTAGTTGGTGTCTTGACCATGGGAATGATTCAGCTTTTCTATCCATCGGCATTAAGAAAATCATGTGTTTGAACTTCTTTGTAATTTTTTAATTGTTCTGTTATGTCAGGCATCTACAAAAGAACAATATGCTGAGGGAGTTGAAACAGGCCCAGCTGATATGCTTCAAGCTTCTGATGAAAAACATGGTGAAGTCAGGACAGATGCTCTTGAAGAGGATCTTCTTTCAGATCAAGTTCTCACCTTGGCCATCCTTGAAAAATCAACTCTGCGAAGCAGTTCTGGGAGATTAACCGCAGAACCAGAAACAACTGTCTCCAGTAAACTGGAGCCTCTTGAGCTTTCTACAAAGAGCAACGACGAAGCATTGATAAATGGGAAGATGGGATATTCTGAATTAAGCAACAAAGATTTATTGAAGGATGGGGAAAGAGGAAGTTCAAAGCTTACTGGAAGCAGTTCATTCGGTACAAGAAATCAAGATAGGGTTCTCAAAATGGTTGGTTATCTTGTCCTGATTTTAAAGTGCCTATGTCTGGAAACTTCTGCGATCTGGATTCTCCTTAAATTATGTTACTGAGTTGTGATTAGATGGTATGTTGCTGCACTTTGAAGGTATCAAAGATACCAGTGAATGCTGGAGTAAATGAGCTAAGTAGATTTAGTGACAACCCAGGAGATGCTTCCTTGGATGATTTATTTCAGCCAGAGGATAAATCCATGGATGATCGAGCTGGTGAAGCATCATCCTCTTTATCAGCATCACATGTAAATGTAGTGAATGGAAATGCTGCTGATTCTGTGAAAAATGATTTCGCTACCAAACTCCGGGCAACAATTGCTCAAAAACAAATGGCGAATGAAAATGTGCAGTCAAGTGGTGGTGTGAATCTGCTACGCTTGATGATGGATGCTTTGAAGGATGATGTGATTGACATTGATGGTTTGGTATATGTGAACATTCAAGCAAAATTTTTGAACTACCACCTTCGTGGTCTGTATGGTCCTGATTGATTTCTATTTGTGTCAGGTTTTTGATGAAAAATTGTCAGGAGAACACCTCTTCCCTTTGCCGGTATACACCCCCCTCCATCCAATCAAACCCTGTCTTGTTCACGTTACATCCCTCTTTTAGATGGTTTTCAATTTTAGTGTAGTTTATAATACTACTAACCATCTTCAGGCTTTACGCGTATGCATGTAATCATTGTGCCTTTTGATCTATATATTTTCTTATTCTGAAGGGGATAACAGGTAAAACTGCATTGGAATATGGGTCGGTCATTTTCCACTTCATCAATTTGATATAGTGTGTCACTTATAAAATTTAAGGCTAAATTTTGAAACTGGAAAGACATAAATCAAGCTGTTTTCTTGAGTGCCCCACCCTTGGTTTCTAATCATTGCCGTTGGAAGAATTCATTTGATGAAAGCAGTAGCTAAAATGATGTATAATTAGTCCTGAGGGATGTCTAGAGCCTTTTCTTTTCTGTTGTACTAAAGTGCCATATTCTAAGTTGGAAGCTGAAATGGATAACATTGATATCTTTTTGCCAACCCCTTTTTTGACCTATTTTCCTTAGTGATTAATTTTCACTTGGCAGGCTGTTGAGTTTGGCAGATTAGTTGCATCTCTGAGATCAGAGGAACCAGAAGAAGTGATTGTATCTGCATGTCAGAAGCTTATAGCTATATTTCACCAGCGTCCAGATCAGAAGCTCTTCTTTTTTAGCCAACACGGTTTTCTTCCCTTGATGGATTTACTGGAACTTCCCAACAACCGTGTATGTGAAATATGAGAATTGTTTTTGCAAAATAATTTATTAAAATGCATTTATCATATCAACCTGACACAACTAACAATTGTCCTGCCATTTCAGGTTATTGCTTCAGTGCTTCAGATCATCAATGAGATCATTAAGGATAACAAAGATTTCCAAGAAAATGCGTGTCTCATTGGTCTGGTAAGTGGCATAAAAGGATTGTAACATTTACTGGACAAAAATGTGGTTGCTAATGTCATCTAGCATGGTAGATGCGCATTTCTGTTGTTTAGCCATGCATGAAGAATTGAACAGTTTACAGATAAAAAATGATCCATCATTGTTGGTTAGCGGTAATTATATAACTATTAAATTTGAGGAAACTATTGATTTGGTTCCTCAATAATTTAATTGCTACCATCCTAGTCCCTCAATGAAATTTGCCATTAATTTGTCAAATAAACATTCATCGTTTCATTTGTGAATTAAGTCCCTCCAACTCTAAAAATGGAGCAACACTGCAGGTTTTTTTCTTTTTAATTTACCTTCAAATCTCTAAATTTGCCACCACTTCAGTCTCCAAATTAATTTTGCGATGGATGGATCTAAATTTTTGCATTATGTTATACAAAATAATCCTTCTGTCTATTTTTCTTGTCAACATAGAATAGGGTCTTGATCCCTGGTCTTGTTGGAGATAAAGCTGAGTATGTACCTCTTTCAGGGTTGTAGTGGTGGTGAGGGCATACTAGGTTACATTTTTAAAGGTTGGTGGAAGGACTGACTTGTATAAATCAGTGATGAAAGTCAGGTTGATCTGATGACAAAGTTGATTGTGGGGTTGAAGTGGCAATTTGAAGACATAAGGGCCAATTTGACAAAATATGTCGCTGTTTGGATTTTATTTCATGACTTTGTTCCCAAGGTTGATGGAGGGACTTCATTGACAGATTAGATGACCAGTGTTTGTCTACATTGATGACAATATTTATTGAGATTAAGGTGACAGCAATTAAATCATAGTGACCAAATTGACAATTCTCTCCTGAAACTTGTATGTTCTTATCTGTTAACCCTTCTTTCTTCAAAGAAACTTGGGGATTGCAGAGTTGCTTTCTTCTGTGTGTGAGAAAAAGGTCACTATTTGACAGATTCCTGTAGTGATGAGCTTTGCAGTCCCAAATCAGCCCCGAGAAGTTCGTATTGAGGCTGCTTACTTCCTTCAGCAGCTTTGTCAGTTCAGGTTGGAGCTTTCTGATTTTCTTCTTCTGGCATGCATCTCTCTGATGGGAATACCGTTTAATTACTGTAGGTTCATATTTTTTCAGCTCTCTGACACTGCAAATGTTCATAGCATGCCGTGGAATTCCCATTCTTGTGGGATTTCTCGAGGCAGATTATGCAAAATACAGGTTTGTAGACACAAGTTCCTGTTAGCTGACATGAAATGAATGGATTGGTAAAGCTGACCAGTTGTCTTTATTTTTCTCCAAATACTTTTAATCAGGTCCTTAATAATTTCAGTGTTTGAATCCAGGGAAATGGTTCATCTAGCTATTGACGGCATGTGGCAGGTCTTTAAGCTCCAGCGATCAACTCTCAGGAATGAATTCTGCTGCATTGCCACTAAGAACGGGATTCTACTTAGGCTCATAAATACACTTTACAGCTTAAATGAGGCAACTAGGCTGGCCTCTGTATCTGGAGACACTGGCCCTTGTGTGGATGCTATATCTAGAATGCCTCACTCTGGTCAATTGGATCCAACTCATTCTGCTTTCAGTCAAAATGTGACTCCAGTTTCTTCAACCAACCAATCTGATATTTTCAAGCTGAAGCACAGTGATAATCTTCTTTTGACTGCAAGACAAGAACCTTCTCATGCATCAACCTCACAAACTCAAGAATTGGATCTTCCCCATCTCCTCAATGTAGAGACAGGCAGACGTCAAACTGGTAATTCAGTGGCACAAATTGACCTGAAACTGCACCCTGTTGATATATCTGCCAATAGGACATCCACAGATAAGCCTCTGAAATTGATAGATGATGCATCAAACGGGTTCTCTGCTTCAACTTCTGCTCAACTGGAGCAGGTGCGTCCTCTGCTTAGCTTGTTGGAGAAGGAGCCACCTTCCCAGTACTTGTCAGGATTAAAAAGGCATGAAAGTATTTTGCCTCTACTCCATGCAACTAATGACAAAAACATGAATGGAGACAAGAAAACAAATGGAGAACTGGACCTTCTCAGGGCTGACTTTGCAGGTTCTTTCCAGTAAATTATGGTTTTTTTTTTACATTGACTATGATTTTGAGATTGGTCATGAATTTGAGGCATGATTAATCGCTTGTAATATGGTTTTTTCATCTCTTTTGTTCAAGTAATATAATCTTTACTACTTAAGCAGAAGTCAGCAACCATGGAAGGGAAAATGGCAACCTTGATTTAATGCCAACTTCACAGAGGACAACAGTGCATAAAAAGACAGGACAGCTGCTGGCATCAGATGGAGTTGCTTCCACATCAGGAATAGCCTCACGGACAACATCTGGCGTGCTTTCTGGTTCCGGTGTTTTGAATGCTAGACCTGGGAGTGCTGCTTCATCAGGTTTACTATTGCACATGGTCTCAACACTGAATGCAGATGCTGCCAGAGAATACTTGGAAAAAGTTGCAGATCTTCTTCTTGAGTTTGCACAAGCAGATACTAGTGTCAAATCGCACATGTGTAGTCAGGGTCTACTGATCCGACTTTTCCAGATGTTTGACCGGGTAGAGCACCCAATACTTTTAAAGGTACTTCTAGTTCTGTGATTTCTGTCTTGTTAATCATTGATTATTGTTGTTGCTGAAACTGTTAATGGAGCTGTCTTGACGTCCCTCCTCATCCTTTTGTCTCAAAAGATTCTCATGTGCATCAATCACCTGTCCACGGACCCAAACTGCTTGGAAAGTCTCCAGCGTGCAGAGGCAATTAAATATTTGATCCCAAACCTTGAACTAAAAGATGGGCCTTTGATATCTCAGATACACCATGAAGTAAGTTTCTCTTCCCTAGGTGATGATTCTACAAGTCATGCTGCTGCTCATTTATATTATCTGGTGGAGTTCTCCCCCTGTTGGCAAAATAATTCCTTTTTCATACGTTTGTTTTGAAGGTTCTGAATGCACTCTTCAACCTCTGCAAAATAAACAAGAGGAGGCAAGAGCAAGCAGCGGAGAATGGAATCATCCCAAACTTGATGCATTTCATTTTAACTGACTCCCCTCTGAAGCAATGGGCATTGCCGTTATTGTGTGATATGGCTCATGCATCAAGGAATTCGAGGGAGCAATTGAGGGCTCATGGAGGCCTTGATGTGTATCTGAGACTGCTTGATGATGTGCTTTGGTCTGTGACAGCGTTAGACTCAATTGCTGTTTGCCTTGCTCAGGACAATGACAACCGGAAAGTGGAACAGGCACTGTTAAAAAAGGATGCTATTCAGAAGCTGGTCAGCCTCTTTCAATGTTGTCCTGAGCAGCATTTCGTCCACATCTTGGAGCCCTTCTTGAAAATAATCACGTGCGTATCTGTTTAGCCTGCATCTCTCTTTATTTGTTATACTGCCAAAACTAAGTCGTATTATCTGATTGCTGCATCTGTAAAATGCAGGAAATCTTCTCGGATCAACACAATACTTGCTGTTAGTGGTCTGACTCCATTGCTGGTTGCAAGGCTAGACCATCGGGATGCTATTGCTCGCCTAAATCTCCTCAAATTGATAAAGGTTGGTATTCACTTCCCTCCCACCTCTCTATACGTGGTTGATTATATTTTAAGATTTGACCTTGGTGGTGTATATATATATATATATATATATTTTTGGTTTTTCCCCCGTTCATTCAATCTATAAGTTGGCCAGGAATAACGAATTTGCTGCTGATTGATTGACGTGCATCTTGTAAAAATGTAGGCTGTGTATGAGCACCACCCGAGGCCAAAGGAACTAATAGTGGAGAACAACTTGCCCCAGAAACTCAAAAACTTGATCGAGGACCGCAGGGATGGGCAGCGCTCAGGTGGGCAGGTCTTAGTCAAGCAAATGGCTACTTCCCTACTTAAAGCCCTCCACATCAACACTGTTCTATAGTGAAAGGGTTGTCTCTGTTCTGGTTTCGTAGCGTGTGTGCTAGGCTCCTTGCTTCTTGTGATGTGTCCTGGTTTTGACGATAGGCATACGTAGGCTCCCCTTTTCAGTTCCTCTGGGAAGATGGCGTGGATTTATTTTGGCGGTTCTTATGATACGAACACGCCAAGACATCGTACGCCGAATTCCGGTGGGTGAGGGGGTAATAATGAGGGTTGTGTTAGTATCGCCAGACGGGATGGGATGCTCCTGACGACCCTCCATTTGTTATCTATCTCTTTTTGAGGGAGGCTGGCCCGTAGGTATGTATCAGGCGGGGAATTGAAACCGGAGTCTTGTTTATGTTGGGGAATTTTTTTCTGATACAAGCAATGTGACGGATGACCAGAGGTGTGTGCGTGATGATGAATGATGATTCAATCCTGCTGCTACTGTTCTTCGCCCCTTTGCTCTCCTCTCAATTTCTCGAAAATTAACGTCTCCCGTACACTTTCTATTTTATTGGAAATTATTTTGAGATTATAGCATAATTAGTCTAACTTAAATATATCATTTATATAATAAATGACTAACTCAATTACGATGATAAATATAGTATATGTACACTTAAGTGTATTAAATAAACTAAAAATTTTAATATATATTTAGATTAAATAAGTTTAATAATATTTTATCTAGTTAAAAAAATGGCCAAATTTATTTTTATTTTTTGTGAGCAATTTAATATATTATTATTACTATTACTATTATTATTATAAGAAATTATATTTTAGAAAATCTAAAAACTAAAACAAATAAAACAAAAATAGGAATACGAGAAGGTAAATGGAGTTGAAGAGGCGGGGGGGTAGGGTCGTCCTTATTGGAGGCTACTACCCATCGCCGCGGCAAACTTGAGGGCTGGTCAAATTCACTTCCTCTACATCCGATTCGACTCGCTCCGTCCACGCCATGGCCTCAGCGGCCACAGGTAGCGTGGTGCCGGCAAACCGTCGGAGAGCAGCGGCGGTGGAGGATGATAAGCTGGTGTTCGAGACGACCCCTGGGGTGGAGCCCGTGGTCAGCTTCGACCAAATGGACCTGAAGGACGACCTGCTCCGTGGGATCTACCAGTACGGCTTCGAGAAGCCCTCGGCCATCCAGCAGAGAGCCGTCATGCCCATCATCCGCGGCCGGGATGTTATCGCCCAGGCCCAATCCGGTACCGGCAAGACCTCCATGATTGCTCTCACCGTCTGCCAGATAGTCGATACCTCCAGCCGAGAGTAGACCCCATTTCCTCCCTCTCCAAAACCCTAATTTTCTACTCGCAGCATTTTCCTTTTGGCCTGTGAGTGTGTATACTGGATTGTGACTGCATTGGTCATAAGTTTTCCTCTTGTGCTACTCCACAGGGTGCAGGCACTAATCGTGTCACCTACAAGGGAATTAGCATCACAGACGGAGAAAACCATCTTGGCCATTGGTGATTTTATGAACATACAAGCCCACGCTTGTATTGGAGGCAAGAGCTTGGGAGAAGATATCAGAAAACTTGAGCACGGTGTCCACGTGGTTTCTGGTACTCCTGGCAGAGTTTGTGACATGATCAAGAGGAGGACGCTGCGTACCAGAGCCATCAAGCTACTTGTCCTTGTGAGTGCATGGTCCACTTTGATCCAATGTCTTCAGTTTTTCTCCGAGTAATTTTTCGTTCCTGCTCTCATTTTTCCATGGCTCAAATTATGCACTTAGTTTAATTTTCTTACCTGTTTGTAGGACGAATCTGATGAAATGCTGAGCAGAGGCTTTAAGGATCAAATATATGATGTCTACAGATATCTGCCGCCAGAGCTCCAGGTATATTATTGCATTAAACAGGCTCAATGTTCACTATTAGTGAAGTTCTCTTGTCTAAGTCACAATATTAAAAATTTCAGTGTTATGTCGAGTGTGGATAATGATTGCATCATTCTTGTAGGTTGTCCTAGTTTCAGCTACTCTACCCAATGAGATATTGGAAATGACGAGCAAGTTTATGACAGAGCCAGTGAGGATCCTTGTCAAGCGTGATGAATTAACGTTGGAGGTGAGAAAAATATGGTTTCTTTTGTACAATTTTTTCCCCTGATATAGCTGTCATAATAGATCCACAAGTGATGCAACCTTTTTCCCCCACGAATTTCATTTATCCAGGGCATCAAGCAATTTTTTGTTGCAGTTGAAAGGGAAGAGTGGAAGTTTGACACGTTATGTGATCTTTATGATACCCTTACCATAACACAGGCTGTTATTTTCTGCAATACAAAGAGGAAGGTAAGGTTTCTAATTACATAGATTCATTTTTTGACAATGATGTGTTTGTTGTGTTCCTAGATTTGTATAATTGGAAAAAAAAAGGTTATTGTAGAAATTTCTGATAAAGGAAATATGACTGTATTCTGTTAATGCAATGGATACAGCATATCTTGGGTTATGCCAATCACCAATATTACAGTAACATTTAAATGATATGTATATGTCAAGATGATTGGTAGCAAAATTTTGTAATTATTTTTTCTCTGATGTCGTCACTTCTTTCAAGGTAAGGTGGCCCATTAGATATAGAGAGCACCACAAAAACAGGTTTCACATGAAAAAGCAAGCAAATTACTTTATTACCAGCCATCTGTTCAAGTCTCTACCAGATAGGTAGTCGAGGCTTATAATCTATTCTTCTACCTAATGGTGGTTTCTCGCCAATCTATATAGACTCATCGATGGTTTTGGATTCATGCTGTTTTATGCATGTCTAATGATGTATCCGGTGCAGGTGGATTGGTTGACTGAGAAGATGCGCAGTTGTAATTTCACTGTTTCATCAATGCATGGGGACATGCCTCAGAAAGAAAGAGATGCAATTATGGGAGAATTTCGATCAGGAGCTACCCGAGTGCTGATCACCACAGATGTTTGGGCCCGGGGACTTGATGTCCAACAGGCTAGTCAATCTGTCCTGTTCTATATTTTGTTTCAAATATTCTCAGTACACTGCTTTCTACTGTGATACTGTGACATTCTGTTGTATCTCAAAAGCCATCCTTTTTTCTCATGCAAGCCTCTTGTCTACATAGACATTGGGTATAGGATATAATTTTTTCAGCATATCACCTTTGAACTTTGAAAGTGTTTAACATTTTCCTTTCCCTCTATCCAGGTTTCTCTGGTGATTAACTACGATCTCCCTAACAACAGGGAGCTGTACATCCACCGTATTGGTCGTTCAGGCCGCTTTGGACGCAAGGTAATTACTTGCATGATAGCCAGTAAACGAGAGACTATGCTTGGTGATTGTATGTTGTCCTCGCAACCTTGCCAGTAAATTTCATACTGTTGTCTGGCTCCACATGTAGGTTCTCTTGTTTTATGAGCAAGTTATACATACACATGATATAGAAGTATATTATTTCGCACTTTGGATTACACTTCAAGAGATGGAGCCTTTTCAGCTGATTGTTATTGTTGTTTTGTTCTCTGGCACATTGTTATGGTGATTGTTGAAGGTAAAGGTGATCTTGTGGGATATTCATAACTGACAATGGGGAATGGTGGCCTCCTTTTCCCTTTTACTGATTGGTTGCAGGGTGTTGCTATAAACTTTGTCAAGAGTGATGACATCAAGATCCTAAGGGATATAGAGCAGTACTACAGTACCCAGATAGATGAAATGCCCATGAATGTTGCTGATCTCATTTGAAAGAAACACAAAACAGTAACCAGTTCTATCTTATCTGTTGTCTATTCAAATGTTGATGAGACTTGTAGTTTGTAGGTGACTGTTGGATTTTCACTTGTAATTGATGTGATTGCTGAGATGTAATGGTGGATCAGGGTTCTCATTTTTCAAAAATGTTGCCCGTAGTTATTTGGCATGGCAAGCAGCTTGCCACGGTACCTTGTCAGATGGCATTTTTCTTGTACGGGGAAGACATCTTGTGCTTGGAGGGGTTTTTTTTTTTTTTTGAGTAATCAAGAGATTAGCTTCATTAATACCGTATCAAGAAGATGCGTAAAATCATATACAAAAACTTATCTAAACAAACTTAAGCCTACTCATAGCTAACATTGAGGATCCTTATACAATTGACTATACTAAAAGTGTATATCTCATATTCATCTCTCCGTAAGCTTAAACACAGTTGTTTCTAGACCCTCAAATGTCCTGTTCCTCTCCTTCCACACATGTAAGAAGATGGAAATTGGTATCAACTTAACAAAATTCTTTTCCTCTTTATTACCACAAATCTCAAACATACCCTGAGCTCTTGATCAATTGTTTTTGATGTAGCCCATTGTACTCCTGTTTGTCGAAGGGCTGTGCCCCACACTCTACTAGTCCATTTGCAATGTAGAAACAGATGATTAATTGATTCTTCCTTTTCTTTGCATAAGAAACATTTGTTGATCAATATCTTTCCTCGCCTCCTCAAATTATCAATGGTTAACACTCTACCCTATGCTGCCTCCCAAGCAAAAACACATGCTTTTGTGGGGGCTTTACCTTGCCATACCCGTCTCCATGGGAAATCTCGGGCTCCCTTTATCGGCAAAAATTTCTCATAATATGACTTAATTGTGAACAGTCCTGTTCTATTCTCCTTCCACCTGACTTTATCCCTTCCTCCATTTGGTGTACTCCTATAAATTAAGTCATAAAAATTTACAAATGCCTCGAGCTCCCAATCTTATGCTTGGCGGTTAAATTGGATCTCCCACACTCCCCCTACCTCTCCCTCTTTCCATCGCTCCTTGACTAGAGCGTTCTTGTCTCTTGCCACATTATATATCTCAGGGAACAACGAGCGTAAAGTCTGCTCAGCACACCATGAGTCATGCCAAAAGCGGGTTTGTCCTCCGTCACCCACCGTGATAGTCGTGTTTTCCCAATAATTATGCCAACCTTGAGCTATCCTCCTCCATGCGCTTGATCCTAAGGATTCCCTATTTTGGCGCGTTATCCATCCTACACCCTCCACCCCGTATTTTGCCACTATTACTTTTCTCCAAAGTTGCTCATGCTCGGAATTGAATCTCCACAACCATTTCCCAAGTAAAGCTTCGTTGAAGTGAGCCATGGATTTTATCCCCAGACCTCCCCGCTTCCTTGGCTGCTTCACTACCTCCCATTTTACAAGGTGATATCTCCTTCTTCCTTCCAAATCTCCCCACAAGAACCTTGCTTGTATACTCTCTAATCTCCTCACGACAGCTTTTGGCATGCGGTAGAGTGACAAGTAATAAATTGGGAGGTTTGATAACGATGCCTTAATGAGAGTTAATCTGCCACCCTTTGATAAATATTCTCTTTTCCACCCTGCTAACTTCCTCTCAACTCTTGCAATGATTGGATCCCACACCTCCATCCGACTTTGTGCAACTCCGAGCGGCAACCCTAGATATGAGATAGGGAGGGTACCCAATTTACATCCTACTGCACTCGCTAAAAGGGAGTCATTGCCGCTTTCTCCAATTGGTATCAATTCGCTCTTTGATNTTTTAATAAATTAATATGCAACCCTGAGATAGCTTCAAACCACATTAATATACAGCGAAGATGTATTAGTTGACTCACTTCTCTCTAGCAGAAAATTATTGTGTCGTCTGCGAATAATAAGTGTGTAATCTCCATCCTTGATTCCTGGTGTCCCACTTGCAAGCCCTTTATGAGACCCAAGTCCCTTGCCCTACTCATTAGTACACTCAATAGCTCCATTACCAAAATAAATAAGAGTGGAGATATAGAATCGCCTTGCCTTAGTCCTCTTGAGGCCTTGAAAAAACCCGAGGCTCGTCCGTTTATCATTACGGAGTAGTATGGGGTAGATATGCACCAATAGATCCATTTGCACCATCTCCTCTTGAAACCCATCCTTGTTAGTATAGCCATTAGNGATTAGACAATCCCACAAGACATGATCATATGCCTTCTCCATATCTAATTTACATGTCACTCCTCCTTCCCCGCTCTTAATATAGGAATCTACCACTTCATTTGCTATTAGAGATGCATCACAAGCCTGTCAACCCTTGGAGGGTTATTGTGAGAAAACGGCGTGAGTAGTATGCCTCCAAGCAGGCGGTTAGAACATCTTTCTCTTACATATCCATCCAAGTTAGTTTGGGAATATTGTTATTGATGAAGATATTGAAGAGTTTTACTAAGGGAGAGTTAACCTTTCAATCAGAGTTGGCTGTAGTTCTGTCCTTTGAGAGCATAGTCCCATATTGTTCTGGGAAGGAAGAGAAGAGTTTTAGATGACATGCAAAAGGGAAGTTTTACTTGTTTGGGTTTATGTTCAATAATCTAGTTATCTGACTTGACTCATTGCCTTACAGTATGTTTATATTATTTCATGTAGTGGGAGAGATATTGAACCATACCCATCCTTTCCTCTTCGTTTTGTTTCTCCTTTTCCATTTTCCCTTATGAAGTATTACATATTAAGAAGTCTGGCTGTCTGGCTGCTGGGAGAAGCTGTGATGATGGTTTACAAAATGCTCAAAACGGGACTCAAATTTCATTGCTTGCTTGCTTTAGATATGCAAGAAATAACATTTCCTCTTTTCTTTTTTCCCCATTGCCGCAAATCAATCAATTCGAAGGTTTATTCTGCCCAGTGGTAGCCTATAACTGTAACCTTAGCCTGGGGGCCACCTTGAATATAAACGAAGGAATACTCTGCACCAGGTTTTAGGACCTTCTGCGCTGCAGGAAGCGTGTACGTGTTCTTCTCTCGGGTTGGGATTAGGCCCCACAATGGCCCCGACAGGTTTTGGACCAAAAGCTCGAGACCCGTGATCGGCTTCTGGGATGTGTTCTTGATTGTCACCCGATGCCGGTAGTAAGACGTTCCTCCGTGATCCCATGTGGTCGTAATGGAATGAAAGAACTCTATGGGAGCTTCTTCCGCCCTTGGTGCTGCCGGTGTTTGTAGGGAATAGTTACCTGTGTGATTCGATTGTGTGACGTTGAGATCTTGCCCATTCACTAAAAATAAATGAATTCTCTCCTTTTCAATTGTTTATCTATTAACTACGAGCTTGTCCGGCCATTCTGGTACTTACCGGCTGACTTAGGGGCCCCAGTTGGCCGTCGTTGGTTGCGATAGGAGCCTGTTGACAGAGGACCGCTTTAAAACCTTCCTTTTAATCATGATTAACAGGGCAAAAGCCTGCTGCAGAATTGGGAATGATTCTTCAGGCATCATTAGTTTTTTTAACTGTTATCACCTACCTGGAGTTCCGTATGAACTTTGCAGCTTAGAGAAGAGGCCGACGAGGGGTGCACAGCCGCTGAGAGTGGGCTCGGTCTGCTCATAGGTTGATCTATCATCACTGAACCCGTCGTTCTTGTCGGGACCTCCCACCAGCGCTCCATGAAGTACATTTGGATTCCCTTGGGGGCGATTGTACCATGTGTCATAACCCTGCACGCATCCCACCGTAGACTGCAGCAGAGAGATGGAGGGAATTGAAGCTCCTCTGTGATGGACATGAGTGGGATAATTTGTCCCATATCCCACCAGGTAGCTCATCGACTTGGGGTTCATGCCGAGGATATAATCAGCCTGCATTGATTTTGTTTCCAGTTGTTCATTGACATGTCGTACATAGCAGTAGAGGAAAAAATATAAGTAATTATTAGTAAGGAAAGAGAGGAGACGGGATTGGTGATGCAAGTGTTTACCTGAGACTTGGCAAAGTCGAGGAGCTCATGGGGGTGAAGTTGACCATCTGGGCAAGCCATCTTGGCATTTGCGGCGGATAGATAAGCGGAGTAAACGGTGAGGAGGAATGCAGCTGAGGAGACATACTGCAGGTTGTTCCAATCATGGAAGTGGAGCAATCCTCCTGATGAAGTTCCAAGCATCCAAATCCATTGAACTGGCATGCAGTAAAGTAATTGGGAGAAAGGTATTTGATCAACAAGATGTTGCAAACCCACTTACCAGGAGTTCTCTCGACGTTGTAACCGCCGTTCTTCTGCAGACATGCACACGCAAAATATTCTGCTTTTGCCCGATACTGCCTCAGTATAGAAGCGTACGGGCTATAGGGATCGTCCATGAGCGTCTGCAGATTCATCATGGATAGTTAAGATCTTGATAAGGTTTGTCTGCAAACTTTTACGGGTTGAGCTCTTTCCTCTGTGATTTTGTCACAGGCTCTGGTGTTTTCTATCTCAGTATGTGAATTTTACCTTGGACAGGAGGATTTGAACACCGGCATATTTGGTGTCCCAGGAGAATTCCTTGACTCCCCAAGAAGTGCCACCCATGGCAGCCCCGTTGTCTATCGCATACCTCAAGTAGTACGCATCCCCTGTTGCTCTGTACAACCACACAGCAGCCCACAGAAGCTCATCCTTCCAACCAGAGCAGAATTCTTTTGTTAGTTTGCTGTGGTTCTTGGTTTCTTTTCAGATAAGCTCGAGCAAGACTGGAGGAGGATGATGTCCACTTACATAGTAACCAGACGAAGGGTAGAACTGCTGTACATTCTGTATGGACTCGTCATATTCACCTCTGAATCTATCCGCAAAAGAGAAAAGCTGCAACATGTTGGTAATTTATTATACTTGGATGACTCCCTCACCGATCTTGCTAAACTAAACTCCGTACCTCAATAGATCAGTGTGATATTTCTCAACTTTGATTGTCAACTGACCTGCTTAGCATGAAGTAGGAGGAGAGCAGAGTAGGAGGAATTGTAAGGCTTGAAGGCCAAGGAGGCTGCCGCCAGTGCAGCAGCAGTTTCTCCAGCAAGATCGGAGCCAGGGTGCTCGGAGTCAAGCTTGTAAGCGTCCCTTGGCGTGCTCATGTCCTCTGCTCGCTCCCAGCAGTAATGATCAGAACTCCCATCTCCGACCTGTTTGTATACATGCATTTATGTATGATAGTCATTAATAGACCCCAATAAAAAAATCGATTGCTTGGTTCTTCTATATGATAATACACACACGCACAAATTCCTCCTTCCCTGAATAATAAGGAAAGCAAGATACATGTGGAACAGTAACTGTAAGCAAGCTATAGATTGTGGGTGAGGTTGCTGGCTACCATACCTGAGCCCAGAGAATGTCGGGCTGGGGGTGAGACTTGATGAAGTAGTCGGTGCCCCATCTGATGGCTTGGAGGGTGTGACCCATCTGGTTGAGATCGGTGATTTCTTTGCGAAACTCCACTGCCCCCCATGCCAGCATTGTGATGCTGTAGGCCATGGGCAACCCGAACTTCACATGGTCTCCGGCATCATAGTATCCTCCCACCAAATCCACCTGCATTGATTAGATTCTTTCCAGTGAGTCATCTGAACTAACTGGCATAGAATTATATGGATGATATGAGTCAACAATTACTCATTTACGGTGTGTACGTACATCTTGGGGGTACCCATCTCTGAGGCCAGAGTCGCCTCGCCACTTGACATGCTGCTCAGCGGGGAGCTTACCAGACCTCTGGGCCTCAAAGAACAACAAGCTCTTGGCGAGCGCATCCCCATAGTTGTCCGCTGCTGCTGGTGATGATTGGTGCTGCAGCAGCAAGAGGAGGAGCCACGGTATCAAAAAGCTGCTAAGCCGTCTGAGGGGGAAGGTCGTCAGGTTCGTTATCACGAATGAGGAGGATGACCCCATGTTTAATCTACTTAGTTGAACAACCTTAATTTCCCAACTGCGTGCAGTGATCGCTTGCCATCTACAACCTACACATATATATATGTATATATATATATATATATATTGGGTGTGTAATTCTGTGTAGGTGAGAGGCGTGCACGACGGAAGGAGCAGGAATAAGTCCGTCTACTGGTCCTTGACTTTGAGAGAAGGGGGAAGAGTAATATGGCCGGAGTGGTAGCCCCCACGTTGGCTTTGGTCATTATTTTCTGCATCAATATACCATTTTCCAGGTTTCCTCGGAAGTCATCATGCGAAAGGTTTATGTCTGAATCTTAACGGATAGAAAGTAGAGCTTCCCACGTTGTAGTAATCGAAACATTTAGACATGGAAGTATGACATGTGCAGTCGCTTCTATACCATGGAATGACTTCTTCCATCCACAATGTGTTCAATTCACATTACCTTTTCAATCAATTTTTTTTTAACAGCTTTCGACAGACAACGATTCTGCTGGCAATGCATGCTTCTTTGTTAATATGCTCTTGACCCGTAGAGGATGTCATAGTCATCATGGACCATCAAAAGGGTTCAATTGGCCAAGCTGAGACAAGGTGGATGCTAGCAGTCGTGGAACATCCCCTCATCAAGCCCCTTTTCGACCAGACTAGTCCCCATTGCCGATTCTGCACACCACCAGAAGGATTTACAGGTTACAGAAACAATGTGCTGAGCTCTCACAAATTCCAGAACAACTTTTTATAGCATAGCTGAATGATCTTAACACTCCTAAAAATATATTGTGACGACAGGTAGAAGGGTAGATACTACTCTCCTGCTGATCGAGCTGTATTTATTTATTTATTTATTTTGGATAACCCTGCTTATCCAACTGCAATTGCTATTCAATGGTAGCATCATACCTTTGAAATGGAACAAGAATGATCATGATCTCAGGTCCACAAAAGCACAAAATCTGATTCACAAGTTCAATTTTCCCTGTGAACACCATTTATCTTTTCCATAAAACTGGATGGAAAGAATCTCTTCCCACACAAGAAGTTTACAATAACAGTACTCTTCCCATCTTTCATTCCATACAGAAATTGCAAGAAATGTAAATTGTCATGACTGTTTCAAAACTGGAAAAGAAGGGCACCTGAAGATCTCAGCCAATAAACAGAGATTCAAAAGTCGTTCACATGTAATTGCTTTCCACTAGCTTTTTCAGCTTCTCTAACTTCTCAACAATTGTCGGGTTCATCAGGTCCCTAGCTTCTCTTATCAGGGTGCCCTCCCTGCTAAAATGATATGCATCTAGAATAGTCCTCATCACAGTATGGAGCTCCTTCGGTGTCCTATATACAGTAAAAGAGGGGAATATGATCATCTTTTATTTCTCGAACTAAATGACACCTTAACAGCCATACCATAGAAATCTGTACTTGTTTTGTCAATAGATGAGAAGTCATATCTACATACGTGAAGAGAAAGTCTACATCTTTCCCTTGGAGTTCTTCTCCTGGGGTAAATGCATCATTCAGGGCAGAATCTCGTTCCTCAGGGTCCTCAATCATGAGGAGATACTTGAGGATCCTGATCTCTTTGGGCATGAGCCTCTGAAGGTTGCCTCTTGCTGTCATATAGAGATGATAAAGTATGTCCTTTACCTGGAGCAAAAAGCAAGCAAAGTACCAGTGGAGAACCATTTTAAGCAACAACTATGGAATGTTAAGGTGGGAAAGGATTCTCTTGATTTGCATCATTTTCATTTACTAGTGAAACTTTCAACACTGCCTTCATTCATTACACTGGTTTATCATTCCAGCTTCCCATCGAACCTTCGCAAGGACCCATTATAGTTTGGATTTCTAAGGGCACATCAAATTCATAAAAATCTGAAGTTCAGTAAAATCATTTTTGTGGCCTCAACTAAAAGAAATAAAAAAGCATCTTTTTCTTTGCTTCTAGCTCAGTTTCAATGTTGAACCAAATAAATACATCTCCATTCCTTCCCATCCTCTACCAGATTATGTCGTCCAAATTTAACTGGGATTTGGGGACTTAAGCTTTGAATTCATCAAGAAAATTTCCCCTTATCTAGGACACAAAGTTATAATCTAATAATAATATCCACTGGCATTAATCTCAATAATCTAAAATTGCTCAAAGATTGGAAACCATCTTATAGATAGTTACATAAGTGCGATTAAGTCAGGAAAATTGCAAGATTTTAAATGCTTGATGGTAGAGCTAGGAATTAAAGAACAACAGATAAAGTCTAAGTGCGTACTTCATCTTTCATCATGTTGGATTCCTTTGCTGCTGACCAAGCTTTTGTGATCATAAGCACCAAAGCAGAATCAAGTTGATTCTTTGCAGCCAAATTATCTATCTTCCTACAAGCAGCATCCAGTGAAGGGGAATTGACGATGTCCTGGAACTTCACCTCTGCTGCATTCAGTGCTTCAGTGTTTTCTGTTGCAGTATCATAAGCTTGCACCGCAGCCAAGCACATGTTACCAAGCTTCGCGACAACTGTGTTAAGTCACCAGAGTGCTTAGTTGCACTTGCCAAAATGATGACAACAGATAACAAAACAATCATAAAAAGGAAAATCAAAAGGAACTAATTTCCAGAGATAGTTCAAGTAGTTTGCCCTCAATCGTTAATTGAACACAACATTCACACCCCACCCACTCCAACCCACAGTGAGAAAACTTAGGAATGAGAACTGCATTACTTAATAAATATTGCATGGGCAGCTTAGGCAATATAATTTTCAGGAATACAATTGCTATTTGACTCATAGTTTAGCCGCTCAAATTTAGTTCATATAGGAAAGAGAGATATCATGGAAGGGATTTGAGCATGATGATGCCAGAAGATTTCAATTCATTACGTAGATCCCAGATGCTTGATAAATGGATCCATTCAGTTACATAACAATAGGCCCTCTGGTCCACCAACAATTTCTATTGCTTCGATGGATAAGATCGTGGGAGAAGGAAATCCAAGCGTAATATATGGTTTGATCATCAGACAAAAATCTGAGAAAGTACTCAAACTCACGGTTCTGCTCAGGTGGATTATCATGGTAGGACTCTGCAACTGTATGCACATGCAGAAAAAACTCATCGGTAAAATCTTTACGTCGACGAGAGACCACTTCATTAATCCTTGATGGATCACTCTTAATTACTTCGAGAAGTTCATTGTGTCTCTGCACATCATCATCAACCTGTAGTCGGATGTTGCAATCAGTTTCTTATCTAATCAGGTAAAACCAAAAGAGGAGCAATGATATAGTAATGTAAATAAATGCTCATGTCTTACAATCCGTACAATCCCACATTCAGATGATCACAACATATCAATAGCTAATAACAGTGTATCCTTATCATCCTGTCAATCAGTGGAACATGGATACATGAAACAAAGCTTTAATGCAACTAGTGCAAGTGATGAAAAGTAATAAGTTCTTAAACTGCAAAAGATACCTCTTTTAATTTTCTACTAAGGCGGAGCAGCTTATGCTTCATCCCAGGATCATCCACAGTATCTGCTCGGTCGTGACAACGCTTATAAAAGTGGGGCCGAATATTGGGCCATTCCTTGCTGAATGCTAATAGCCTTCTCCAGTCAGTTGGAGTCGGCTTATCCACCATAAAAACATCTATCAGCTTGTCACATACATGGACCATCTTTTCCTCTGCAAAGCATTCGCCACCATATCCTCCATGTTCATTTCCATTTTCAGCCATTAGCTCGCTACCATGCCCATGCCCAGGTTCTACTGAACCTGAAGCTGACAACTGCCCTTCAGTTTCTTCACATGGAACAGCCATTGTATCACCAGCAGTTGCACGATAAAAGGATTGAACTCTCCATTGATGGACAAGAAATTGACTGTCTGGAGAATTTTAGAGGAGTTTTTCAGTTATAAAGTATCGATAGGTTCAACTCTCCTGATAGAAGTCATGTATAGACATAATGGTGGAAGCACAGGATCAATGAGCACATGAAACTCTCTCTTTATATGGAAAGCATGAAGGGGAAGGACAGTGTAACTCAGTTGCATGATAGATCGCAGTTTAGCAGGGAAGACCTTAAACTGAAACAAACTAACAAAGCAATCATAAAGCAGATTGAAGTCAGCATCAGCAAAATTAAAATTAAGAAGTGCTCTTAACTGCATAATAGTTTTACTTGTAATGTGCATCAGAACGGTATGCATAAGTAAGCATGATGCTAAAGAAAATAAACAACCATGAAAGAATAAAATCAGCAATCAATCCGAGCTCCTTTCCATCTCCAAATCAACCCCGAGACGTCAAGAGGTTTTAAGGTTTTCACTAACTCAGAAGAAGACAATGTTTGATAAGCAAATTGCCGTCCCTAAATATTCCGTGCGGGTGTAATGGAAGGCCTGAGAATAATGATAGACAACGCTGCTTCATCTGCCAGACAAACAGTATGTAAAAAGAAACAAAATATGCAGGAAAGGAGCCACAAGAGAGCAATAATACCTCACCTTTGAGACGAAAGCGGGGTTTCCGAGCTGTGATTCTGGCCAACTGAAGAAGAGGAGAAGGAAAGCACAAGTTTGAACTTCTAGCAACTGGTTCACTAAGAGAAGGTCCCAGAGGAACGGAGCAAAAACCGCGCAGAGCCCCACAAGCCAAATCCATGGAAGCCGATTTCGGAGAGAAAACAGAGAACCTTCCCGTAAAGAATTAAATTTTCACTAACTAACGCACAGAGCCCCACAAGCCAAATCCACGGAAGCCAATTCCGGAGAGAAAGGAGGGAACTTTCCGGTAAAGGATTGAATTTTCACTAACAGAAAGAGACTGAGATGCAGTCCGGCGATTTACGTAGCTGCAGTAGAGAAGAAGCTGGACCGAACCAAGCGGGGAGGACGGCGATGGGAAAGTTCATAGAGGACGAGGCAGACTAAAAACGAAGAGAAAAAATCTGCACGTTTACGAGGATGATCTCAGACACCTGGTGTCCTCTGAGCCGAAGAGGGTAACGTCGCGGCTCAGATACCTTGGCATTCGTCGCGCACCGGCGAACTTGATAGTTGTACGATATGCCTCAACGGAACTCGGAAGACTGAAGACCGAGTTCGGTCCAACTTGACATGGGCTATCGGCCCATGGCCACTCGCTTCTGTTCCCTCCTTGTCGGGGGAAAGCTCCGGCTTCCAACTACACCGTCGAATTGATCACTCTCACACAGTCCTCTGTCTTCTTATACAGTGCACTGGTCGCAGATATCCCTTTTTCCTTTTTCTGGGCTAAATTTCCTCAATTCAACCCTCTTCACCTTCATCTTTGCTGTGAGTTCCTCGCGTCAAGTTGAATATCAGATAGACCTGAAGATCTTACAGGATCGAGGATGAAATCAATAATTAATCGGACCCAATTTCGACCTTAAATTTTAAAACTTTGTACGATCTCATCAGAGTCAGATCGCTCGACCACTACGAGCACTTGACTCTTAAGAATTGTTCCAAAGAGAGTGGATTCAAAGACTAGAGGAAAGAGCAATGAGGCGAACAACACTAGAATGCAATGAAGCTATTCACGAGATAGATGAACATTACAGTACATAATTGTATTGTAATTTAGTAAAGCTCAATTCAATCGAACTATGCATACATTTGTCGTGCATAGCCAATATTTATTTTTCCATCAATTTATCATATACGTCACGTCAATTTGGCATTAATATGGCACATCGCAGTCCATGGCTCTTGTCATCAAAATGTCACCCCCTCTCCTCTTAACATGGAAATTTCCACATTCCGCATGGAAGTATGGCACTTTTCACTTGTTGGTGTGTGTGTGTGTGTGTGTATATATACATACAAAGAGCCGCAGATCAAGCCCTTCTGTGCAGTTCAAATATCAGACCAGCCGAAAATGGGCTCATGCCAACTCCAGACCGTCACTGCCGTCCCCAAGGACTCACCAGCACCCGACGCTGGAAGCACTGGCCGGGACCAGCGGATCGAGTGGATGCTGAATTGTCAGGAGCCGCCGAGCTTCCTTGATGAGCTCCTTAACTCGATTAGACAAACCATACTCCTGAACAACAACAACAAGGAAACGAGGTTCAGTCCAGGTGGTCCTAGTGGCGAGGAGAATCAATCTTCTTCTTCATGGGCGCCTTCTCTTTCGCTCTTGAAGGGTCTGTTCCCAATCCTTTCATGGGGAAGGAACTACAAGGTCTCAGAGTTCAAGAACGACTTGATGGCTGGTTTGACACTTGCAAGCCTCTGCATCCCTCAGGTTGTATTAATCACCGTAGCCTCCTGGTTTCTCTTCTTCTTGTTCGCTGGCCTTTTCTATTATTTTGGTTTTTGGTTTTCAAGATATATATAAATTTGATACATGGATATTGCAGAGTATTGGATATGCTCATCTGGCAAAGCTGGATCCACAGTTTGGTTTATGTGAGTACATCTTCAGCAGCCTTTACTTCTCATAGATAGAAACTTGCTTCCTCCAGAAAAATTTCTGCTATTTTCTCTCTCTTTTTTTCTTCTTCCTGGAGAACAAAACAGATAGGAAAAATACATTTAGTATTAGGCAATCTTGAAAAACATGTTGGGTCTCGAGATGTCCTTTAAAAATGCAGTCTAACAGATTCATTTATTGTTTTTCTTTGGTCTTGTGGAAAACCTAGGACTTCGAAAGCTTATTCCTGGCTTTCCAACCCTAATCATCCATGAAAATGAGCTTGAATTACTTTAAAAGAAAATAATATAGAAAATTTGTCTCGTTTCCTCACGCTATCATGTTGAAATGAGATTTGTCGTTAACAGCATCCTGAAGGAAGTAGTCTGACTGGTTTCTTTATTTATTTATTTATTTTTTCCTTTGGGGTGATCATGAAGACACGAGTGTGGTGCCTCCCCTTATATATGCACTGATGGGGAGCTCAAGGGAGATAGCGATTGGGCCGGTGGCAGTGGTGTCGCTCCTGCTGTCAGCAATGATTCAAAAAATTCAAGACCCTGCAGCCGATCCCAGGGCTTATCAGAAACTTGTATTCACAGCAACTTTTTTTGCCGGAACATTCCAAGCCATTTTCGGCCTTTTCAGGCAATTTCCACCCCCGAGCTCGTCCTCCTCCCCCTCCTCTTCCTCCCTACTGTTCCTCTAAATTAGCAAGAAGCTGAGGCAGCCAATCTTTTCGGAGTTTTTTAGTTCGTTCACTTCAATTCAGGTTGGGGTTTCTGGTGGATTTCCTGTCACATGCTGCAATAGTCGGGTTCATGGCGGGTGCAGCCATAGTTATTGGGCTTCAACAGCTCAAGGGCCTGCTTGGACTCAGCCATTTCACAACGAAGACTGATGTTGTCTCTGTCCTGGAATCAGTCGTTAAGTCGCTTCGTCATCAAGTACGTAACGTGTCCCCTCCCGATACTGAATATATCTTGAAAGATGCTGAGACGTCTTTGTCTTTGATTATACATGCTTAGTTATAATTCCTGCAAGTATTCTAGAAGAGAAATGTCGTAATCCATTTACCCGTGCAAGGTGTCGAGATTGACTGGCTAGGCACTGATTAAATTAAACCTGAGCTTCAATCATTGAGGATTTCATTTGTCGTCTAACTCGGCATACACCTAACAAGTCTGTGTTGATGTTCTGTGGATTACATGGCAGTGGGACCCACTGAACTTTGTCCTCGGCTGCTCGTTCCTCATTCTCCTGCTCGTCGCCAGGTTCATTGTAAGTAATTTTAGTTTGAACACTTCTCAATCTGATTGTGAGCTGCCCAGCTGGCTGTCTAAGAGATAAACCCTTTTATCCTAAAGCCAGCAAGTACACAGCTATGCAGAATGACTTGATATGTTATTGATAGATAGAATTGTTTAATTATATCAATCAATAGGCCCAGTTGAATGAGATAATTTTCCAAATTCAAGATTGTCTTTATTCCATACGTCCAGCGTTCACATGTTCGCTGCCTAAAATATATGCATTTTTTAAAGGACAGAGACGTGTAAGACTATGGCCAAATCCAAGACTGATAGAGATGGGGTCACTGTGATCTGAAGGACTGTGAAAGCACACTGTGTATGTTGTTTTGCAGGGAAGGAGGAACAAGAAACTTTTCTGGTTGCCTGCAATTGCGCCTCTGGTGTCGGTTATAGTTGCAACTTTCATTGTCTACATATCAAATGGGGACAAGCATGGTGTAAGGATTGTGAAGCACATCAAGGGGGGCCTAAACCCGAGCTCTGTCCACGAGCTCAGGCTCACTGGCCCTCATGTCGGTCAGGCTGCCAAAGTCGGGCTCATCTCTGCCATCGTAGCCCTCACTGTGCGTCCTCGTTTGGCCTGCCTTTAGAACCTATAAACATTTGAACTACAACCAATTCTTTCACCGTTGGCGAGAATTTTTATCCGTTTTCCGAGCGAGAAGGCTTTGTTTCAGCAATTTCGGACAATCTATCGGCATTTTTACTGGCCAAGCTTATTGGCCAGAGAAAGCCAAATTTCCGGCCACACATAATGCATTGGCAATTTTATGGTCAGAAAAAGTATTGGTAGTGCCTTTGAAGTAACGTCAAAACACGAAACAGAACTGCATATGAAATACATGAGAGTTTATACTTATATATATAGATATTCATATTGTTGCTTGATGTTAATTGATCTTTGAACTGTCTTCTATATTATATATAATATTATATATATATCTATATATATAAGCAGGAGGCTATCGCAGTGGGGAGATCGTTTGCTTCGATAAAAGGGTACCATCTTGATGGGAACAAGGAAATGGTGGCCATGGGCTGCATGAACATTGCTGGATCTTTCACCTCATGCTATGTGGCTACAGGTGATAGATATTAATCCTTTTCCTAGATCATAATATAATCTCCTTCACCCATATTGCCCCCTCAGTGGCATTCGTAAACGCCAACGCCGCGCCCGCGCCCACGTGTGGGAAAAACCAAATCGCATCACCGTATATGCACTTAAAGATTCAGACAGAAAATGTCTGGTTGACTTCTCACTACTGAGATCTCCAGGGTCATTCTCAAGAACCGCGGTGAACTTCAGTGCCGGGTGTCGGACGGTGGTGTCCAACATTGTGATGTCGTCGGTGGTTCTCCTCTCGCTCGTCTTCTTCACGAGGCTGCTATACTACACGCCCACCGCCATCCTGGCGTCCGTTATCCTCTCTGCTCTCCCCGGAATTATCAATATCGGTCAAGCTCTCCATATCTGGAAGGTCGACAAGCTCGACTTTCTTGCCTGCGTGGGGGCCTTCTTCGGCGTCTTGTTTGCTACCGTCGAAATCGGCCTTCTCTTAGGGGTAGAAAATTTTCCCAACATCTTATCTATCTCCCCATTGCAATTTATTGAAATTAAACTAACCTACACGTCAAGCCCATTATACATATTTTTGCGTGTGTGTGCAGGTTACTATCTCATTTGGGAAGTTGATTCTGATATCAATTAGGCCGGGTGTAGAATTGCTTGGAAAACTTCCGAGAAGTGATGTATTCAGTAATATCAACCAGTACCCCATGGCAATCGAAACTCCCAGCACTGTTGTGATACGGGTCGACTCGGCCCTTATCTGTTTCGCTAATGCAAATTTTATCAGAGAAAGGTACTCGACGACTTGTAATTTAATATTGTGTGTGTGTATTGTTTAGATAAGGGAGGTCTGTTGACTGCATATGATCTTATATATACACACATATATATATATTGTGCCTTAACTGTCGCTTGTTCCAGGATAATGAGGTTGGTCAACGAGGAAGGAGAGGAAAGCGGAAATGGAAGGAGAAAGATTCAAGTGGTGATCCTTGATCTATCCAGTTAAGTGGTTCCTGGTGAACTGTTTTATGCATATACCTGCATTATATATATATATCATTAGCATTCATGTCAATTAGATTTTGCTCGACTTGTCCAAGAAACATTAGGAGAGACATGGGAATTAACGAAACACTTTTCTCGGTTGTTGTCAACACCAGATGTGACGAACGCAGACACTTCTGGGATCCATGCCCTCGAAGAGCTGCATCACAGATTGATCTCGTCCAACATGGAAGTAAGACGACCATCATCACACATCATCATTCAGATTCCAGGGTGACGAACCGGCCCCAAGCTGAGCGCCACAATATACTAATCACCGCACTGAATTCTTCGCAGGTTGCTTTTGTCAACCCAAGGTGGCGGGTGATGCATATGCTAAAACTGTCCAACTCTGTCGATAGGATCGGGAAGGAGAGGTTCTTTCTCAGTGTAGGGGAAGCATTAGATTCTTGCTCACCCGTGAAGTGTGCCGATCCTGAAAGTTGCTGATGCCATCTGCAGGATGACATGGCATTCATGAGTTATCAATTTACCCGTTCCAGTTGGCCAACACAGAAAGCACAGTCTACTACCTGTCTCGAATTCATAACAGTCATTTTGCCAAGTCTAAATAGTATTTGTGTTTTATGAGTTCTTGGGTGATCAAGTTGAGATGTAATTGAGGCACCCAGTTTCCAGATGAAAAACTGTTCGCTGCGTCCCGGGCTAGTGGAGATGACTAGACAACTTGTGCCTCTTGCACAAGAACCTTCTGCTGCGGTATTCATATAATTAATTATATTGCTAGGAACACTCTCCCTATATACAGCAGGTTGATGCATTTTTGACATCTCTGTGGCTCGCCTGGGCTTTGATCAGTGGGATTACACGAACTTGAGCACAAATTTCTCATACCAAGTCGTGTCTCCATCTGAGTCATGACTTCAACTCGTGGTTAGGTTGCTCATCAGCAACATCCTCGTGATGATGATTTCCATCACTCAAGCTCGCCGGGGTTGCAGGATCTGACGATTTTCGATCAGTGACTCACCTGAGGGCCTGCACACGGCGGAGACCATTGTTGGAAGAGGAAAAGCATGAAGAGGGGCTCCTGTGGGACAGGGTTCGAGGAGGTTAAGAGAAGAGAAGCAGAGAAAGGTTTGCTTGATGTTTCAGCGGAGTTGCGGTCGTCATGTCTCCTGCATAAAATGAGCAGTAGACTGAAGAAGAGTGGAGGGTAGTCAAACTGCTAATAGGAAAGAGACAACTTTAGCCTTATCGGGAATACATCTCGAATCAGCTGCAGGCCAAAAATTCATCAATCAGATTCAGCGAGACAACTCCAAGATCCATGATCGAACCAAGAGTACTCTTGGCTCGATTAAAAGAGATCCATAACCCTAATAGGTCAAATGGTCAGATCGTCAGGTTGAACTTATCAGGCTTACGCTTTGAAATAGAGACTGACCGATCAAATTCTAATGTACAGTTCTGCTGCCACTGGCCAAGCCATTGTTGTTGTTGGCTACACCCGTCCCTGTGGCATGATCTTCCAACCTGGCAATTTCCTCAGATTCCATCCTTTGAATAGCCACCTTCTCAGCCTTATCATTATCGGAGGAATCCGAGTCAGATTCCAAAGTGACAGAATCCAAGGAAGCAGCTGGCACAGGCTCCAGAGCTGAGGGTGGACTATTATTCACCCTTTGGGACCACAACGCAGGCATCTTCTTGTCATCCTCTCTCATCCTCTCCGCATACTTTCCGATATCAAACGATGAGGTGTCGTTCCCGCCAAAGGCAGACTCCAGCTTGTCCATGTCAAAAAGTTCCTCCATTATCTTCCTCGAGTTAAGGTCATCAGAGTAAACAAATTTGACTTTGTTGTATGTTTTCGGCTCCAGGAAGGGCTTCACCACCTGCAAACAAGCAACGAGTTAAAAGGTTAAAATTTTTAAGTTTTTTTGCTATTACTTAATGAAATCCAGTTTCAGGGTTAAAATCCAAGTTCATCGATGAGATGCATTTAGATTAGATATTGCCTGAGTATTATTCATGAGTACACCCAACTAGAAATGATTAGAAGGGATACATGCGACATTCAGTGTCAATTTTTAACTTAAATCTTTTCCAATAGTATGTTACCCATCCTTTGTTCGTTTTATAAGACATAATAATGCATTGGCTATACTACTGGCCAAAAATTGCATCTGCCAATAACACTACTCCACCGGCCGGTCTTGCTTCAAAGTGAATGATTTTTCTTAATCCATAAGATTAGTAAATCATAAATCCAGCTGGACTGTTTCAATCCCTGGTTGAACTAATGAACTAGCCTATCCACATCTCAATTTTAACTATTTGTAGCCTGAACCTGAATATTAAAACCCTACATTTTAAAATCATTTCTAAGTCACAAACTCAAGCTCGTAAAATATAGAGGCGCACAACATATCAACTGTCACCTTTTGGTAAACAATCAGAAAAAGGTATCTTTCGTGAAAATTAATTGCTCTCAAAAATGAAACGGGACAAAATGCAATTGCTGGACTTAATGGTCTAGTTTTGTTAAGAATGCATTGTGGGATTTTCCCATTCCTCCATAATCTCTAGCATATGAGCATATCATAATAAAACGGCAGTCAAATATATGAACTGTCTAAGAATATGACATGTCACGGAATATGTACCGTCCAAAATGGTTCAAAGAACTTTGGCGGGTTGTAGAGTATGGCAACACCAAGACGCTCTGGGTAGTGATCCTGCAAGACATGGGCGGTCTCCCGTGTCACCTTTACTGAGATGTGAGACAAATTAAACCCCTCAAAGTCGATCAGCCACACCATCTGCTCCTGATCTGGGGGCAGATTAAGAATTGCATTCTCCATACAATACACCAAGTACCGGATCTGCCCCCTAGTAGATTTGGAATTCTGCAGTAGAAACAAAAGTCACAGAGAACTTAACAAAATAATTAAGGCCAACAAAACTACCCTTCAAAAGAAAACTATCATCCAAAACGTGCACCCAGAAAACATACATATATATTACATTTATACTTTCTGAGTAGATATATATTACATTCATACTGTTAAGAAGATATGGAAGTCCAAAATGTTTTTAACGATTCACCTATACATATTTAATTTCCTACTTATCTTTTATAATATCTAGGCTATTTATGTACTTCTGATTATCTAGACAAGTTCAAATTTTCTTTTTAATACATTTTAATATAAGTTACATCATTGGAATACCTTACTTATCCCCCAGAAAAAAATATTTTCCATGCATCTTAAAACTTTTTAACCAATTCAATATTTCTAGCACTCAAAAAATTTTGTCAAATTATTAATGTTCACCTTTCAATGCTTTTGTTCTTTATTTATGATACTATTTAAATATAAAATCTGCAAGCATTTTATACATATATATGTATATATACTACACTAACAAACTCACCTCTATTTGGAAAAGAAAAAGAAAAGAAGAGCTCCTATTCTAATGTATCACTCATTTTTTTTCACCCTTCATATATATCACTCAATTTCTTCACCCTTCATCTTTTCATTTGTTTACAATAAAGTCCCTCCAGTTTTAAAAATACATAAGAGAAGCAACTTTCACATTCATCTAATGTGTGAATTTCTCAACCTCTAAACACACTCTTTCTTCTCACTACTCAGAAAATGCTTACTTTTTCAAAAACTTGTTGATCATTTAATTTCTAAATTTCATTTGCCCTTGTGTTCTTCGCTGTTTTTCCACTCTTATTTTCAATTAATAATATAACAACAATGTAATCTGGAATTGGTGTGAGAAATAAAGAAATCTGAACGGTGCAATACACAACTATTTACATGAAAAATGCAACTTTTATAAGATTTTTATTTTTCAGAGTTAAATTGATTCTTTTATTAGTATCTCTAGTTTTTTCCCCAAAATTATATACAGAAGGAGTATGTCTGGTTCTAAAGTAATGGATGACTTTTCCTGAGTCCATTTTTTCCTAAAAAAGAGGGAACAGAAGTTCTGGTTCCCAAGTAATTAGACTCAATGTTTATGTGAAATCTACTAATGCCTTTAATAAATTGTTCTTCATTTTCCCATAAAATAAATTGGGAACTAAAATATTGAAGCCAAAAGTCCATAAAAAAAATGTTTAGAAAATGTAACCTGGCGACTTGGCCTCATAACCAGAACTGTTCGACCATGTTTATCAATATAATTTGATCTGTAAATCTTCCCGGTCTCTGCTTCATGAGCTATTTCTTCCTGCCAAGGGAATGTACATCAAGGTATCAAAATACTTCAGAACTTCAGGTTGCAAAAAAGATTTCAATCCATATTATCGTTTCAGTCTCAAGTGATATATATGTAGTACCACCACATATGGTACTGATTTTTCATGAGGAACCAAATACAGCAATGGCCACTTAATATTCTTGACACCCATGTAGTACCACAAAATGTAATATTGTTTTTTTTTAGAACCACATATAGTACTGATCACTTTATGTTCTTAATAACAGGTCACCAATGTCAGAATGACCATAAGACGTTTCAATAGTTCTAGAATGACTAAAGCTCAAATAAACTGGGAAGCAAGGAAATCGAAAAGGTCATCCAATCTTGCATACCACAATAATGAAAGCTAAAAAGCAGGTGAAAATGTAAAATACCCAGCGGATCTCCTCGGGTTTATAGGCAGATCTCCATTTCAAGGTATCTTTCAGCATTTTAGTTGCTTTCTTGATGTTCCAATTACGAGCTCTTAGATGCCTTAAAAGTGATGCATCAGAACAGTAAATGGACAACTTCTCCGGCAGTTGCCCAATCAACCTTCTCAGCTCATTTATCTATAAGGGAAAAAAAAGGAAAAGAATGGTGAATTAACACACTTTGTGCTTGAATTTGTCACAGAAACAAACCAAACATTCTAATGAGGATTAAGCAGCAAAAATTGCAGAATTTATAATGCATAGATATATACCTTTGCCTGCTGCTCTTCAGATGTTAAAATCTTCTCACCATCATTCGAAGAGGATTTCTTCAATTCTGCACTCATAGCTACAGAGGGAGTCTGCCCTGTTGATATGCCGCTAGAACATCATTTAGGGTTCATGAACTTCATTGTAGATACAGTAAGATATTGGGTGATTAGTGCAAAATTGTTTGAGAAATCATGTCCAACTTCAATGAAAATATTTTACTGGTGAAGAAAAAGATGGCCAATATAAAACTGGAAATGTCAGAAAGACTGATAATAAAATATTTATACGTGCATATGGACATGAAAATTCACATAAAAGCAGATGAACTTTATTTCATTCCATAATGCTGCACTTTTCAATCCTACAAATCATCCTGTAATCAGATATATGGAGCCACTTAATTAAAGCATAAGTTTGTGTCTCACACTTTAAAATGTTCAATAGCCAGCATTCTCTGGTTTCTGATTTCAAGCTTATATCTCGCTCGCCAAATTTGTCATAAATTTCTCAATTTCACAACCATCTTGGTTAAGTGATGGCCCGTTCATTACATTCAAATGGAAGGGAACACAATTTCCGTGAAATTATAATTTGCATTTTATTTCATTCCTTTCACATATTCAAGTTTACTAAAACTGGTAGCAAGATCAAGGTGGAAAATAGAGTTATGATTCTTCTTAACTGTTTATCCATGCCTCAATGTTAGAGATTTGAATATTCCACTTAACAAGCAGGGTCACTTTATAAGATACGAGGGAATGGCAAAAGTAGAGCTTTCATTTTGAATAAAGTAGAAGCCAATGAAGAAAGGCTGATGAGTTACTTAAACGGACATGTGAAGCAATTCCATAAATTTATTGAAGAATTCAGGAAATATTTCGGAACAGTTAGAGAAACTGACGTATGAACTGCTAGACCTATCGTCCAGTCTATACAAATCAACATCCAGCTATTCAGGTACTCCCAAAACAGTCTCACAAGACTTCAGGTGTAGGTTACATACAAATAAGATAGCAATATCATGTCCAGTTAGCTCCCATTAAAATCTTGACCTTTCTTTGGAGGGGGGGAATTCGTAGACCAACCTAAACTCAATCACCTGATCCATCTTCAGTGCATTAAATCATAGCACAATGAATTCGATTGAAGCCAGATATACAAGGCATAAATGGAACTGGCGTGTGAATTTTTCTAACACCGAATTTCTAGAGAGATCTTATCTATTTGTCCAAGAAAAGCGACGGCAGTGAATCAGGATCAGAAGCAGAATATCTTGAGTAAACAGAGGACTCCGAAAGGGAGAGGATCCGAGAAATTACCGCCGGCTGACCAATTCAAGAACCTGAGAGCCTCAGAAAAAGCCCGGACGAGTGCGATCTCGGTGGGGGTGGTGGAGGGTCCTCAGCGGTAGCCCGAAAACACCGATCCCACGTAAGAACAGGGCCCCAAGGTCGTCCGTACAGGTGGGAGGTGGGAGAGGTGGATCCCCTTCTCTCTCCCTTTCGGATTTGAAATGAGATTTGAGACGATATCGATCCTCTCTTCCCCTTCCTTCCTTCCCTCCCTCCCTTTGACGGAATATTACGCGGATCTATTGAGAATTTGATTCAAGAAAAAGGCGAAAGGCAGGCGAATGGAGCAAAATAAAAATAAAAATAAAAATATCTGACTGAAAATGAAATCTTATGGATATGGTAACCTCATGCGACCCTGTTTTTATCCTAAGCCGACAAAATGAGAAATTTTGGAAAGTTGATCTCTGCCTATGTGCGAAATTGAGATTGGACCAGCCCTGATAATTTAATTATTTTCAAAATCAAAAAGTGATTGGTTAGTTAGGACAGGATTAAGCATATACGACCCGCTTAAAGTCAAAAAAACTGGAAAAATAAATAAAAATAAAAAGCGGCCCGCCATTTCTGATTTTATTTATATATTTCTGTTTTATTTTAATATGATTTTCCATGTTTGCTGATTACATCTCATGTCTTGATTTACGGTTTGACCAGCAGACGGACGGACGGACGGAGGGACGGACTTGATTTCTCCCCCTGAGGGTAGTTGTTGAAGCGTCTCCCTCTTTGTCAAAGTCGTCTTCGTGGTCGATTCGAGGGCAAGGGCCCTGCAGAAAAGGAGCGGGAAATCGAACACAAAAGATTTGGTACCAACCGATTCTAACTGTTAATAATTAGGGGGGAAAAAAGAAAAAGATTCTGGCAAGATCGACGAATAGGCGCAATCTAAGCTTTAGTTACGAGTCGTATGTATATGGTAGTACGCAAATCCTGCCGAAATGGAGAATACACCAGAGGGTATCTGACCCTCTGGCTTCTCATTAGTCATAGCGTAGTTTCCTTGACGGGCATGGAACGGTCTTTTCTTCAACAAGCAAGAAAGCAACGTCATTCTTGAGGTTATGAACACAGAGAATAAAAAACCGTCCAAAGGAAAATAATAATAATAATAATAAAATCTGTCGTTTCATACATATGGTTTGATATTGTGCTGCAAGAAGTTTCATGGAATTTTAATTTAAACCCAAAAAAAAAAAAAGAAACCAAAGTTGCCAGTGAGAATGCTGCAACAGAAAGAATAAAATTCCAACATTTACAAAATCAATTGGCACAGAAAAGTGGATCCTATACAAATCCTGTTTTCTTTTTTTTTTCTTTTAAATTCTACTTCCCATCTTCTTCTTTGCTTAAGCACCACGTTCCTTCCCGCCCCCAACACACTTTGACAACATGAAATCGTGCACCTGTCCACTCCCTCTCAGGATGGGAAAAAAAAAAACTGGAGAGGTTCTGTTTCGTTCAGTTGCTTCTTCCCGAGCTGTTCCCGGGTGGGCAAAAAGTCTAGTAGGTACAGTTTTACACCAGTAAGAGGCAGTGTTTATCCAAAAGAAAAGCCAAGGCCATCGAAGGGAAGGCTTTCACCCCCAGCAAAAGCCAGTAACCATGAGGATAGCTGCTTACAGGCAGGTTTCAGCTCAGACGGCTCGGCTCCAATCCCACCAATATCAACTACTGATTTCATGCATGTACACGACCCAGCTGACAATTAAGTTATGATACAAGTATCACATGCACAGAGACAAGCTGCCGTTAACAGCCTCTGGGCAGGCAGCTGTTGTCACCGAGATACAGTGCATGAAATCCCAAACAGCTGCTGCCACTAACACCACCCGTCACCCAGCATCTGGGACCCAACAACTGATTCTGTCCACAACAGGTAAAGATCACTTCTGATCTCTGTAGTAAGCCGCTTTTCAAGCCAAGCTAACACGGCTGCTCGTTTCCCTGAATGTTCGGGTTCCAACTTGCCAAGAAACTGCAGCTTCCCTGTCAACTCTTTCGGCTGGTGAAAGGTGAGAAACCAGAGTCCCAGACCCAAGGCCGTGCAGATCTCTGTGCCCAACAGTAGCTTGAACAAAAAAGAATTCCCATACCATGGATACTGGGAACATTATTGGAGCAGCAGAGAACAATGGAACAGTTAGTAACCCCTCTTCCTCACAGGACTTGAATATATTCGCTTCTTGGGTGCGCCATGGTTCCAGGCATCTCTAGATTTGTCACCTGCTTGATTCAAGTCATCGAATGAACTACCCATTGAGGGCATTGTATGATGTAAGTTCCCATATCTTTGGATCACCGATGATCCTGACCCTCGTCCGTTAATCTGTGCCTCGACCCAGCTGATCTCAGTCCCCTTGCATTAAAAGAAGACTTGCCTGGCAACGGAGTGTAAGCAGGGCCCTTTGTTACCAAGAAGTCCTTCGGCAGTGAATCCATATCCATGTAACAGTTTCTAGATTTGGCATCAGATATTAATGCAGCCCAGTCATCAGACTGAACAAGAGCATTGGCATTCCCCATAACCTATCAACACAGCAAAATCAACTGTCAGAAATATATCATAAGAAATATGAAGTGGTCATCAACTGATTCAATTATTAGTACCCAGAGAGCTCTCCGTGCACGAGTAAGAGCAACATTCATTCTTCGGATATCTGCAACAAATCCAACTCCATGACCTGAGGCCCGAACGCACGACATTATTATGACATCACGTTCCTGGCCCTGGAAAGCATCTACTGTGTTAATGTAAATGTCCTTCCCTCCCTCTGAATTCAAAACATCTTCGAACTCACGCTGAAGGCATTTTAGTTGCAGCTTATATGGTGTAATGATACCAACAGATACCTTCCCCACTGCTAAAGGCTTCAAAGTCTTCTGGAGATGCTCATATAAGCGAAGACAAAACTGTGCCTCAAGTATATTCTGATATGACACAGAACCACTACGGTGGGACTCGCGCCCATGGGTTATATCATAAAACAGGTAGGGTCTCAGCAAAGGGTCCTTATAGTATGGTTCATCAGGTAATGTAGTTATGCTCTCACTGTCAGTGAGGCGTCCTTGGTAGAAGTACCTTGAAGGGAAATCTCGTATCTGAGGATGCATCCTGTACTGCACAGATAACAGCATAGTTGGGCAACCTGCCTGTTGAAACCTCTCAAAGAGACTCCTACTGTATAATAAGGTTCCTGCAGCCTTGCTTATAACAGTTGCTGGAAGCTGTTGAGGATCTCCAACAAGTACACACCTTGCTGCTCCAAGAGATAATGGGGGAAGAACTGCCACCTCACTGGCTTGGGCAGCCTCATCGATCACCACCATATCAAAGCCATGTGTCAGCCGAGAGAACAGCTTCCTCCCACTGCTTGACACTGTGGTGAACACAATCTCAGCTTCATTGGCATAACTTGCCTCAAGACTTGCACGGGCTTCCTCTAAATTAAAGTTGCTCCCAGCTCTGAACCGCCCTTCTACAATGAGAATCCGAGACATCTCAACCAACACCTTATCTCTATTCTCTACTGCCTGCGCAAGCTGCTTGAGGAGTGCATCTCGGGCCTGATCACGTGCCATGAGGACATCAGGGTCCACTGCAACCGATCCCTGTGATCGAATAGCAGCAGCTGCATTATTGAGCTTCATTTGGACTTCAGCAATCTCATGAGAGTACTGGGCCTCACTGTTCCTCAACCTGTGCAGCCAAGCATAGACTTCCTCCTTACTCATAGCAAGAAGCTGTTCGGTCCTCCTCTCTACAGAGACAGCCTGTGCAGCTCGTGTCTGAGAGTCAACCCCAACTCGAGCCACATCAGGCCTGTATATTCTCATCTCACCGTCAATAAACCCACGATCAAGGACACGTGCCAAGAGCTCGTCAGTTGCAGCATTAGAAGGAGCACATACTAGCATCCGCGGCTTTGGGCAGAGTTTTGGGAGGGTGCGGAATAGGCTCTGGTCCATGCTTTGGAGGACTTCATCAATTGACCCCGTTGATTTGTTATCAGCATTGCTCTCATTAGATTGCTTGTAGCTCTCAGGTGCAAGTTTCTTTAGCAGAGAATTATAATAATGCTGATACTGAACCAAGTGAATCACATTCAACATTCCCCACACTGTGTGGGTCTTGCCAGTACCCGGAGGCCCCTGAACAAGAGTGAAAGGCCATGGGTCTTGCCTCTTTGCCATTCCACTGTTGGTACCAGCAGCTGTGTGCATTGCAGCCCATTGAATTGCTGCAAGCTGGGGCCCATTGAAGCTCCTATTTAGGTGCTCTACAAAATTCTGCGTGAAACAATCAGGCATCGTGGGGGTCTGCTGCTCATAGTTTGGGAATTGCTCAGGACTTGGCTGAAGAATGGATGCTTGCATCTACAATTAAAAAACAATTTTAAGGATATACATCAATGAAAATTAAAGTAAATTATGGCTAAAGCAATATACATCCCGAAGAGATATCAGCTGCACCTGCATATTTAGATGGCGAAATGCATGCAATGCAACATACTCCCGCTGAGTGGTAGCAAGAGAACCAAGCACAGTCAAGTACCAGGCACCTTTGGGCTGGAGCTTCCTCAAAATGTGATCATTGCTGCCCTCACTACATGTATGAAGGAGAATAAAACATAGCACACTTTAGAGAGCAGTGAAAGTAAACATCCTTTAAAAAAAAAAAGGCTATCGCAAATCGAGAAAACATTATCCATTTTGAGCCAAATAAAAAGGAAAACATTATCCATGAGATAAAGTTAAAAGTTTACCCATTAGAATCATATAAATCTCCAACATAGAAATGAAGAATAGCACCAGGAGGATCACGAGAATCAAGTGGAATGAATCGTCTAATTGTACCAGCGACACGTCCACATATCTCATGCTCATCTTCGCTGTCTATCGAAGAGTTGTTCCTCTTAGATCTGAATGACCCAGGCCTGGGGGTAGAAAGAACTGCCACATCACCCTCCTTGAACGACCACTTGCATTCAGCAGAAGGAAGCACTACAACATCATACCATCCTTAACAATGAGGGGAAAAGAAACTTCAGTCAGTTCGTAACGGAAATGAGAGCACAAGAAAAAATGAAAAAAAAATTGAAATGCATCGGAATTATATATCTAATCCACCAAAGCCCTTTCAGATGTACATGACAGCTGTTAGACTTAAACCTAGTCCCTTTCTGAAAATCAACTGAAGCAATTGAGTTAGAAGAAATTACTTGTGGACAACTAAATAAAGCCCATTGTCATCACAAATTAGTGCCTTACCTCTTTCTCGCCTTTCTATATTTCGCACACGAACCAATACATGTGTATCTCTTGTAAATGTTTCAGTCAACTCCTCCCATGTGCTGTAAAGCTGTGCACGACACTCTTCAAAAAGTAAAGGCTCAAAAACTCTGACATAATCTTCTACTGACCCAAAACGACCAGGAACACATTGCAATTCAGTCTCCCCTGCAACAGAATAGCAAATTTAGAATAACTTTTGTCATGAATACATAACTGCTCATATATGTGCATTCACATAAACATGAAAAGGGAAATGCCAGAACAATTACATGACTTATTGCACAGAATTTAATGGAAATCTGGAGAGAATCAAATCATCTTTCTAATTGCATTAATATGTCAGGTTTTTTATAATTTGTTTTCAATAAATTGTGTAAATACTGAAAAGACTAACTTTAGAAATACATTATAAATTAATGGTATGACGCGGTGGAAACGATCAGGCCAAAGTACTCACCAGGATGATGCCAGAATTTTTCATTAGTCACCTCTCGTATGAGACGCTCAACTGACGTATCTTGATAGGAGGCGTTAATTGCAGTTTGCTTCTTGGATGGGAGATGCTTCTTGCCCCCTAATTTTGAATCCAAGGAACACTGGTTAATAGAGCCCGGCTTCTTATTAGATACTTGAGAATTTTTTGGCAGCCTCATGTCCAAAGGATGCTTCCAGGAATTTTGCCTCGGAATTGGAGCCAATGACACCCCGGAAGGAAGATCAACATCACTGCCCTGCCTCTTGGGCTTTCCTAGGAGTCCAGCATCTGAATCACCATTAAAATCAGGCCTAAAATAACCATTTTCTACAGAAGGGCCTGCTTCACTAGATGATACATCTGCTCGTTTCTGGTCTGTGAAGGGGAGCTGATTTGGTCTTTCAGCAATGCGTTCAGCTGGTGTAGGTCCCCCACGCACTTCTCTTACAGAACGGGTAGTAGCAGATGATGAAAGATTCTTTCTTGGAGTTAAATTCTTCATAGAGGCTGCCAACTTCACATCTTCTAAGTTTAGAAACATGGTCTGTCTATTCCGTTTCTTTCCAAGCATTGCCTCTTTGTGCTGGTCAATCTTCCTCTTTCCTGGATTATTTGCACACTTCAGAGCATAGCTCGCTTCAATGCCTTTAACTTCTTTTTGCTTCAGAACTGTATTTGGTTCTTCCTTGGCATTGAAAAATGAATCTTGCTTCGCAACCACATCCAAATTCAGGTCATTGTTGCTCTTTGAATCATTGCTTTTCAAATCTAATCCTGTAAATGTGTTACTAATATCATTGGCCCTTGCACCACGAGGGATTTTACCATTACACGAAGTGTTCTCCCCACACCCAATGATTTCTTGCCCTCCCAAAACTTCACCTTCTTCATGAAAACAACCGGGTCCCTGATCACTTTTACCTTCTTCACACAAAGAACCAGGTCTCTGCACACGTTCACTTTCATGCAAAGAGCCAGGTCCCTTAGCACTGGTGCGGCCTTCACCATCAGACCATTCACCTTCTTCTCTTTCAACCAAGCCATCAGCCACATCAGAAACCAACCTAGCAGGTAGTCTACCCTCCTCTACTTCACTTATCCTAGATAATGAGCCAACCCACTGATCTGGTTCCCCAACCCTCTTCTGCTCCAACTCAGTGGATTCAGAACCATTTGCCTTGTTACGGATGAAAGGTTGAAAACCAGAAACAGAAGATGCATGTGAAAAAGCATTATTGTTCAGTAGTCCCTGAGAAGGTGCCGACACTGCTAGAACATTGGAAGGGTGGTGGTTTTCCAACGGCAAAGCTTTTTGTGGCAGTGAACAGACAACACCATCATTGTCTTCTTCTCCAGTTGGAGGTTCATTTAGATCAAACAATGGCCTTCTTCGAGATGCCATTTCATAAATATATGCATCAAAACTGAATTATCAGCCAGACGAGTTCAAACAACTGTATTATTTTCTTCTCAACATTAAAATTCGCCTGATCCAAAGGAAAAGTCTCTTTGTAAAATATATATATCTGTTCAAAAGATAAAAAAATTACACCATGTCTATGGGATCACTAGGAACAATTCAAATACATGACAACAAATTACCAAGACACAATAATTTTAGTGCGATAAACATCAGCTAGGAAAATAACACAGGAAAAAAATAAAGAACCAACATTTTTCTCGAACATAACTGATTGATTTGATTAAAGAATAAAGTTAGCATTATTGCAACTCAGCTATCGGAATGTAAGGGACAAGAACATCAGACATCAGACATCTATAGATTTGGAAACAACACACTCAGATAGGCAACATATCCTATAATTATCAATAACACATGTACAAAATAATCTTTTCGTATTTCAATATCATAGTTTATATACCATAAAAGTAGAACCCAAGGTGCTCAGCAAATATAAGACAAACACAGGTGATTATAGTGTAGATGACACCTACTCTGTCAGATTCAAGAACCTACATATGCTAAACTCATAAGGAAAGAATGCCTAGCAGCAGGCTTCAACAAAACAGAACAGATGATAATTTTGAGTTCACATGAAAATGTCAACTACATCAGTTTTCAGATATCCTTTTAGACAGAGTACTCGTTGTTGGTAGAATATGTCTTGGAGACAGTTTTGCCTTATCATAGCAGAGACATCTGCACAAAACCATCTATTAGACTGAATGTGGGGGAAAAGGCCAGAGCTCATTCCAAAGCCAGAACTGATCTTTGAAATAAGTTCCAATATGGAGTGAACATGATCCAACTGACCTCTTCTTGCTATTAAGAGAGAAGCCTCTTCTGTGAAAATAGGAACAATTGACCATACCGATCAGGGAAGGCAAGAAAAAAGAAGCAGTAAAATTTAACTAACCATTGAAATTTAGGGGGCAAACTCACAAAAGGCAAATCAATAGCCAAGACAACCAAATTACTCATGCTTAACTAGGCCAAACCAAATTTAAACAAGCACGGATTTTACCAACAAGAGCACCCAGGCAATACAAATTCAGCAAATCATGGGTGAATGACTGAGAACACACATTAGAAGAAGCAGAAACACATATACCACATGGAAAAACCTAACTAGATTGACCAGAAGATGCAATTCTTTTTGTTATCAGATTTTACAAGCATATCCCCTAAAGACCCAATTTATGGCACCGCTATGAACTAAACCCAAAATCCTAGGAAAGGTGAATCAAAATTTATCCAGTCAAATTAAGCGTCATTCACTCTCACATTTGTCCCCCAGGTAACCCCATCAGCAACACTAGCCAATACCTAGCCCAATCCAAGATCACTCCAACGCATACTAACCTAATCTCTATCCGCTCATGCATTATCCAGTATTTGAAAACCGGAAAGAAATCCACATCCTCGAGTTTTAAATCCCTCCAGGAAGAAAACCTAATAAATCTCGTACCAATCACACACAGATCGACCCCAAGTTTAACCACTGAATGCATTGAGAACAGTCAACTCGTGATTCAATATCTTTCAGCACGACATATTGACCTGATAAATTGCCGGAAGCTGTCTCCAAGACATTGGGTCACGAGGGTTCCATCAATCTTACCGAATAATCAGCCAATCACAAAAATAATGGAAAATTGAATCATTATTCAGCCGGAGAAATCGAGTTTTTACCTCTTAAAGGGGGCAAGTTGAATCTACCTACAGACTGTTCAGTACAGGCAGCAGGGAGCAAGACAGGTAAGGGGGCAGAAAGACAGAGAGAGAGAGAGAGAGAGAGAGTCTCTTGGATCTTAGACAGAGCGAGAGCGATCTCCTGTGAGAGAAATAGAATGCAAAACACAAGGGGTAGAGGCGCTTATATAGGAAATATGAAGGCCCACTCAGCCGGTTTTTTCTCCGGCCACCGTTAAATTAATCTCCGGCGGACTTAATTATTAAATCCCGTCTTTCTTATTTCAACTTTTATCCTCCCGAGGCCATGGAATTACCTCCATGTCCTGCCATTTGTTTTGACCGAACTACCCAGATGGATAGGAGTCATCTCTAGGGGAAGGGGGTTTGGGCATTTCGGTAATTTCGCGAGGACTCTTAAATTTCTATAATAATCAATTTCCCACAGCCAAGCTTTACGTGTATGTCACTCGCACGGTAGGATCCTCCTAAAGTGGTATTTGGATGAAGCGTCGATCCACTCCGACTGGGACCCACTGGACCGCCACGTAGGCTAGGGGCAGGGGGAACAGAATAGGACACGTATGATGGCAGCGAGGAAGAAGCGGCTCCTTCCAGATACTGATGGCAATGGGGTCTTTTCGCTGCCCCGTGGTGAGGGCCGGTTACACTCCCACGTGCAGTTAACGGGGGAGTAAATGCACTTCCCAGTTCCTACCCCGTTGCTCATTTTGTCACCGTCAATATCGAGACTGAACCACACCCCGCCTCCGTTGTATCTACGAGACTGCCACTCGGACGGAGCAGTTTAATGCACGCGCTGGAATCGCGTGAGTGACCAACCCCCCCCCCTCCCACCCAACGCGTTGCAGGTGCTAGGAAGAACATTTCAAGAAGGCAAAAACTCTCGCTGGCCAATTTCCATATTGGGCCTCAAAAATTGCCAAATTGCCATTTTATTTTGTATGTTTTTATGTTAAGGAGGAGATTAATTTTGCTTTATATATGACAGTGGAAAAATTACCAGTTTTATTTCACCCAAAAAAAATTACTAGTTTACCAATTATTAATATATTCAATTATTCAATTAAGATAATTAATTCTTGCACATCACGTGCGTCATGAGCCACGAGTTAAACCTCATACATGCATACATATATATATATATATATAAATTAGTGATAAGACAGTTCATGATGAGTTTATATATATATATATATATAACGATTTAAAAGTGTATTGTTCTCAAGTATAACTTAGCTATGTGATTTTGGTACCGATGGGTATTCAATTGCACAGGTCGCGGTTGAAGTGTCGGGCCAGCCCAGTGCAGAAGAACTCGGGCTGATCCGACCCGATAATAACCCCTTAAAACTCTAGGGTTTCAACTCGACCACTCTCAGTCCTAGTAACCCCGTAACTCGATTTATGGTGGTCCGATGGAGGTCAGCACTCCTTCTGCTGGCAGTCTCCTTCCTTGTCGTGCTCGACGAGTGGGTATCTCCTCCGTCTTGCAGGGCCGGGCAAGGGGGCGGGAACGCCCGCGAACACCTTACGAACGAGGAGCCTGAGGGCGACGGAGGGGATGAGCTGAGGATGATGTTGGTCGCAAACTTACTCTTGCTAGGGTCGGATTCTGGCTTCCTGGACGCGTATTTCGGTTTGAAAATGGAAGATGTTCCAGGGACCCTTTTTTTTTCATGCGTCTCGATGGTGATGGCTACAAAAGAAAAACGTTTTCATTTTATTGCACATTTGAGGATGACATCCTCAAAAAAATTGCGTGACATCTTCACAGGCATTCAGTGGGGTTCTAGTTTTTGGTGGCTTTGTAATTTGCAAGTACTGCAAGCAAGTCATTATCATTCCTGTTTCAAAATCAAAATGAAGAAGAAACGTTTTTGTTTCTGCTGGAAGTTTAATGAACAAGCACACCACAGAGCTTACCAAATGTATCTGTTCAAGGATTAGTAATTATATTCAGTCACTTTCAGGATCGATTCAAAAGGAGTTGTCGGTAATGCGATGATTTCAGCTGCAAGCTTCTACCTGATTTCTTATTTATGAGTCTTCCGGTTTCATTTTCTTGTGCTCATCGACCACTCACACCACTTGTTATTAGCTTATCTATTTAATTGTCTCATCTTATTAGAGTTGGGAAAGTTAATTTCACTAAATTTTATTCTTCTTTGGACCTGCTTCTGAGTTTCCAAATAATTTGAATGTGTGATTCGTATGAAAGAGTTATTATATAATTTGTTTTTCTTGTGGGTGAGTGGGTGGGAAGTTTAATGTCTGGATTATTAATTTGAAAAGGTTACTTTATCAGGCAGAAGTCCTTTCAAACTGTGAAGCCCGATATGTTGTTAGTGCTGGGAGATGATGTATCTGCTAGGGGTTCTGAGTTGACCGAGACTAAATGGGTATCTGTGCTCCATCAATTTGATCGTATAATGGGGCCCCCTCTTGGCCTTCCGTTTCATGTGTTGCTTGGTGATAGAGATATTGGGGAATGCAATGGACTCGATGCACCACTTGTTGGTTGGATTGCTAACAACCTTCCGGGACTGGACAGAGCTGGTTGCGCTGCTTTTGAGTTTAGCAGTATCACTTTTGTCTCACTTAATACGGTGGCATTGCTCTGTCGCAATAATGACCCAAGGTTCAGTGTTGACAGAACTGTGGAGAGGGAAAGCCTAGAAATTCAAACAAAAGTTGAAGGTGCAGCAGAAGTTGAGTTGGAAGAAGATCATGATATAGCGTCTAATTTTGCCTGGAGGAAAAATTCGGTGGTGCCAGGCTCTGTTCCTATCCTCTTACTCCACTTTCCATTGTACAGAACAGCCAATGAAGATAATTCATGTAATTGTTATCATAATACTCTTAGCTACTCACTCAGAAAGGGACTCAACAAATGTAGTAATAGGTTTGTCTGGCTCACTGTTTTTCTTTTAATTTTGGTAGCTTTTCTTATCTGCTCTCTTCTTGTTTTGTGAAGTTATTGCAATGACCTTTCTTTCATGCTAAACATTCAAGTGCAATTGCTGAATATTTAAACGCTGAAAAAATAACCCTAAATAAAACGTTTGTGTCAAGAAGATGGGGATTGGTTGATAAGCGTGTAGGAACCCATGTATATTCCCCTGACTATTCATCAAATTCTGAACGACGACAGATTTGCGGGAATGAAGGCTAATTTTTAATTTATTTGATATCTAGCTCTTAGCTTTTATGAGTTGCTTGCTATTAAACAGAGTTCATTTCTGCCTTCTATTTCATGTTCTGCATATGGTTGGCATGGTTTTCCTTTCTGGAATTTTGCATTTTAAATCATTTTTCAAACAATGTTTCTCAGAAGGTTTGTTGGTCCCGGACGGACCCTACGAGCTATCATCACACACCATCCCTCCAAATGCTACTGAGTACATCCTTCAAGCTCTTAGGCCAAGGTAGTAAGAGTCTTTTCTAATTTTAGTTTCCTTTTGTGCACACCATTAATTATTATCTGCATCATTCCAATGCGGCCCCGTCTGAGAAGCATATGCAAACTCCCTCAGAAATTTACACTTCACTATTTGGGATGGGACAAGTGCGTGAGGCACCAAAAAATTTCCACATCCTGAATTTAATCTTTATGTTGTGGATGGTTATGGCCTTCTTGATTTATGTCAAACCGGAATAAGTGATTTGGTTACCTCGGCTTGGAGGGGTGCTTTGTGATATTCCTGCAGTAACTCTTTTGAGTCTTTGACTTCTAGGTTGGGCAGAGTTGCCGAAGGTCCCTTCAGCTTGGCAGCAATTTGTGAGCTTTGACATTTGATAATGCAAGTTTTGCCCTTTCGTATTAGAAGAAGTCTCTTCTTCGAGAGATGCCACTTGTGTCGTCATACCTACCTCCTATTTTGCTTCAAAAAAATAATGAAAATGAAATAGATAAATAAATAAATACTTGTCCCTTCCACTTTTTGCTCTGGCTATCATGATTTTTTCGGTCATATTTAGCTATTATGACTAACACAATAAAATTTTGATTGCCTATAGTCGCATCTCCAATATTTTCACAAACTCTCCCTGATGCCAGAGAATCGTTGATTTTAAGCACATGTTCCTCCTGTTCATTCAGCTCCTCTATGTACGTACTGATTATATATATACATAAATAGCTTCTCTGTGTACATATTTTAAACGAGATTAGTTGCACTGTTATATTTGTTCAGCTAAATGTCTCCCTTTGTTGGCCAAGGAAAAGGTCTCCTTTTGAGCAAGACGAGCTAAATGTCTCCCTTTGTTCCTTGAAAACACTTTTGTTGACTTCGGTGCCTATACAGGATTGTCTCCGGCGGTGCGCACACACTGGAATTCTCTGACTGCGTCCGCGAGGATGGTACCCGAGAAGTTAGCCTCCCTGCCACGTCGTGGAATGCTAGGGATGATCCAGGTTTCGTGCTCGCAACCTTCACGGAGGATGGCGGAACAAGCATCAACTATCCTCCTCTTGCGAAGGGATCCCATGTTGTTATCTACATCTCTCTCTCTCTCTCTCTCTCTTCGTTCTGTTGATTTTGTTCATGCTCGGAGCTAAGTCATCTCCCCCGACGACCAGTTTATCGTCTTGATGACAGGTTATACGTTCGTTGAATCTGTTCTGGAAGGGATCCGATCTGGCTCTGGATCAGAAATTCCTGCCCGGGCCTTGAAGAATCATCGAAGGGGTCAGTTGCAGTTCCACCTCGAATTGAGCCGCAATTGCAATGCCAAGCAAGAGCCCGAGCCGTATGGGCCGAGTGCTGCATTGGATGCTCTAAGATTTGCATTGCATTGGAGCCCGAACCGCTGAGGCTTCTATCATTTTTATTTATAAGGGAGCATCGGTACAGTTAAAATGCATTTTGCCTCCAATAGTTTTTGTTTTTTTTTTTTTCCTTCAATGAAACCTTTTGGTTTAAGCAGGTCCCCCTAAGTGCCATTATCAAGACGAAGATCAAGGCACGACAGCAACAGGGTATTCCTCCTCGCCCACTACGAAGTAATGCCACCCTTCCTCGATCACCATAAGGCCCAACTCGTTACCCCAGCTCAAGTGCTCGCAAGTGTTCACGAGGAACCGGACCTCCGTTCCCCCATCAGCCTCAAGCTCCACGCTCTTGAACCCGACCAGCTGCTTCATCGGACGACCGTCGCCCTGCTTCGTCCACCTGACGAACAGCAGCACCGAGTGCCTGCCCCCCATGTCCCCGTGATTGTCGACCCTGATGGTGACCGTGGTCTTAGATTTCCTACAGAATTCGTCGCCCAGTTCCCTGACCAGAGTAGCTCGGGCGGTGTCGTTGGATGGGGATCCCTCTGGGGACTGTCGAGGCTCCGATGATTGGGCAAGGGATATGATTTCTTGGCTCACTGACACGAACTTGTACGAGTGAGTCGAGTAGCTGAGCCCGTGCCCGAACTGGAAGACTGCCTGACCTTCGTAGAAACGGTAAGTGCGGCCCGGGTAGCCCGTTGATGGATTAGGCCGCATCCTCATGTCGGTCATGAGCACCCTGGTGAAGTCCTGTGGATACCAAGTCATAGGCAGTCTCCCTCCTGCATATAACCCCAATTAAAAAAGATTTTACGCCTTTGCCATTGAACAAGCCTGGGTGAGAGAAAAACTACGAGAAACCCCTGTAAAAGGATTGCCGCTCGAAGGAAGTGGCTGGTTGTATCGTAGAGAAGAAGACAGTACAAGAACCTGGGTTGTAGTCACCGAAGATGATTTCCGAGATTGCGAGCCCTCCGGCCTCGCCGGGATAGCCGGCCCACAAGATGCTACCGATATTGGGGGCGTTCCTGGCAAAAGAGACGTCGACAGGGCCACCACAGAGGAGCACCAGGACAATCGGCTTCTTGGAAGCCCGGGCCACGGCCTCGACCAACTCCTGCTGCTTCCCCGGCAGCACCAGGTCCACCCGGTCGAGCTCCTCCCTCTCCTGGGTCTGGTCCAAGCCCATGAACATAACCACTCGATCTGTGGACTTTGCGACCTCCACTGCCTGGTCCACAGAGGCTGCGGTGCAGGCCACCGAGTTGCACCCCTGCTCGAACCTGACGTTCTTGACGTAGGCCTCGAGTGCCTTTAATGGGCTTATGGACTTGCACGGTGGTCCGAAGTAGTTCCCGAGGAGCGTCATCGGGGCGTCCGCGTTGGGCCCAATGACTGCAAGGGAGAAGGTCTTCGACTTCTGCAATGGCAGGGTATTGGCGTTGTTCTTGAGGAGGACGATCCCTTTACGGGCTGCCTCAAGGGCCAAGGCCTGGTGCTCCTCGGAGCAAACCTGGGCAGGGCCAATGTTGCCGAAGGGCCCATTCTTCGGATCGCCGCTGAAGAGCCCCAACCTCATCCTCACGGCGAAGAGATTGTGGAGGGCCCTGTCTATCGCTACCACTGCAAGTTTCTTCTTCTCTACAGCCGATTTCGTGTGGTTCAGAAGGTAGCTCCCGCAATTCAAGTCCATTCCTGCATGGTTTTGGTTTTCCAACACTGTAAGTAGTTCTTGTGAATCACTACTTAATGTCTGGTAAGAGTCTTACTGGATCTCAGTAAAGATCACACTGTTCATCACCTCAGAGACTAATCTCGAGACCGAGCTGGAGGACAAGAAAAGAACACGACATTTCGCACCAATGAACTTGGATGGATGGTCGTGTTCATATTCTGCACAACTCGGACTCGATTTAGGTGAAGGGTTTGCATGTGATGAAAGAATCTGACACACAAATATCCAAACAATCCTGGTTCAGTCAAGGATGTCATAATTATCCAAAGGTCAGTCAGGACAAAGACACCACTAGAGCGTATGCTGTCAGCTGGTCCATCTAGGACAACCCCAAGGAGAAAAAACCAATTCGAGCGTGGGCCCACTAGCCACGATAATTTTTCCAACAGGATTCGGGAAATCATCCCATCTCCTTCAGGAATGGTCGCTCAGTGGGCAGTGCAACCCCTCCACCACCACGCCCACGGGATCCATTCCTTAAAAGGGGAGGAGATAAATTATGATAGGCTGCATGTTGTCCACCAACTACTATGTCTCATTTTTCAAGCCAATTATCATCGGGCCGTGATGCAGAAGAGTAAGGCAGGTGTGCGGTACTAAAAGGGAAAATAAAACAGGAATCAGAGCTCTCATTGAGGAACCAAAATCAGAGATCTTGGCCATTGAGGGAGTGCACCACTAGGCCAAACCTCAGCCCGGGAACCCCCCTAGTTTTTTTTTTTTTTTCCTTCTGTTTACGAAGAGGGAAGCTCCTCGATTGTCCAATTCAAATAAACAAGGCGGCGAAACTGTGGGATGGAATCCAGTGTTAAGATAAGCTGAGGAGAGTGTGATACTCACCAGCGTTGAGCACATCAGCCACAGCATCCTCGGGCGATTTCGCATAACCCTGTTTGTCGTATATAAGAGACACCGCGTCGCAGTCCGACGTGATATACCTGATAAATACACAGTGAGTCACCACAAGTCACACCACACCAGTACACGGACCGTAAGAAATTTCACTCCCATTTTCCTCCTCAGTCTACTCATCTTGTCCCCAAGCACATAAAGGCTAGAGCTGCTAATTTATGTCCAGAACAGACATAGAAAATCTTGAAATATAAGTTATTTGACTACCAATTCTGTATTGGTTTAAACTTTTGAGTGAGCACTAACCCTCATTACAAATTTTTTTTTTAAATATAGAATTTGAGATAATGGCGCTTACTTATATCAATACTTTTTTTTTAAATGAAAACGTGAAGTTTATTACCCCTTGAAACGCCAGTGGTCCCTGGCGGTCTTGGTTAAGAGGTTGTAATCAGCGCAGCTGGGTATCCCGTTGACTCTGTTGTAGGCGCACATTATACCGCTCGCCTTCCCTTCTTCAATGCATTTCTGAAACGGAGGCTGGAAAGTGTCCGCCAGATCTCGCGCATTAACCTGTCACATTTAATTCACATACAATGATAGCGATAGAGGTGGGTCTCGACCACACATGAGAGGATGTGACTCACTCGTACGCTCTGATTCCTCGTATGGTTTCAATTGGTTTCATGAAAAACACAACGTCGGTGAACGAGTCACAGCACAGACAAGTGGGTAATATATCATTCACAATGATACAAATATCTCTACTTTTAATTTAACTACAAATCAGCAGTCAGATGGCAAATGATGTAGTGTGCATGTAGGGAATCGAAAACATCAATCACTTTTCAGTTTTCACCCTGAGAAACCCAGTTGTCGGTTTTATCGTGTTGAAATGCTAAAATCCAAGTCCAACATGTTCCTTTCTCTCTATCATTCTTAATTTTTCTGTTTTCCATGAAATTATCTTTAGCGAAACACACACACATATATATATTCACAGCAAATTGACATTTACGAAATTTCCCAATTCCTTTTTCATGGGAGAAAAAGTATTAGCCAAATGAATTTATATGGACAAGAACAATTGCGACCCAATTAGCTCTCAGTCGGATACCGACCCGATTTCCAATGTCAACCAAACTCCTCGGTACTATTCATTCCTCTGTTCCAGTGTCAAGATTTTCCTTGTAGTAAAAAATTGTACATTTAGGACTGAAAAAGTGGAGTGTGACTAGAAAAAAAACTGACAAGGAAATGGGAATTTGTTACCTGGCCCGATTACCAATCGGGAGCCCATATTTATTTATCCAGCAATCATATTTTATCTTAAGGAGAGACATAACGAAGGAACAGTCTTTCAAGTTTCAAACCCGTCTAGAGACAAAGGACTGTGTGTTTTTACGCAAAGACAGAGGACCAGAGTTGACTTGAAGCTTTGTTCATTACTTACCTTAGCATCAAAAACGAAGCGGTTGATGCCCTTCCAATTGTCGAGATCGTATGCGGTGAAGTGCTTGCAGCAGGCGGAGGCCTGAAGGTGGCCGCGGAGCCTCCCGCCTTCGAAGGAGTCCCCCTGGATCCCCCTCACGTAGGAGACCGCGTACTTTCCGGTGAGAGATGGGTCCTCGCCGGGCGTTTCCTGCCCCCTTCCCCACCTCGGATCCCTGAATATGTTTATGTTGGGCGCCCAGAATGTCATCCCTGTCGCCTGCCCCCCGTTGTACATCGCTCTCGCCTCTCTACCTATGGCCTGCAGTTAGTTACATTTACATCAACATTCACCAGGTCTTGTGATCAGGAAGTGCAACTTCTCCTACTACGTCAACGACATTGCCGGGGACCGTTTTTAATATTCTCATGACTTGGAACAAGACTAAGTGTCGGCTGATGCTAGTGCTCAGCGGAGATGATTCTGACAGAGAGAGCGGACTCACCTGGCCAATGCGGTACCAGAGCTTGGAATCAAATGAGGCGGCGGTGAGGATGACCTGGGGAAAGCTTGTCGCGGCCCTTATGGGGCCGTTGAGGTTTATCCCCTTGCCGACATTGGCCACCCCGTGGAGGGCCTCCGACCACCACTCGTACTGCGGGACTCCGATACGGGGAATTGCTGGGGCCGAGTTCACCAGCTGGGAGATCTTCTCGTCGAGTGTCAGCCTCGACACCAGGTCCCTCGCCCTCTTGCGGATGGGCAGCTTGGCCTTACAGAAGTACAGCGAGCTCGTCTCCGGGCCGCACGAGTACGGCAGCTGCTGAGCCGACGACACCAGAATGAGAGCGAAGATGACGAAGTTAATGGTGGACGACCGAAGGAGTGAGTTCCTTCGGACTCCCATCGTTAAATTTACTCGTTCCTCAGAATGTGGCCGATCGCAGAGAGAGCGAGAGAGAGCGAGAGAGACTGAGGAAAGTTGAAGGAGTAGCGTGGGGGAAGAAGAGTACTGCCAGTGGATGGAATGACCGAAATGCCCCAGTGGGGTCGGAGCATTTGCGGAGCCAGTCCTTGGAATGACGACGGAAAGGACCCCGTCGGCTGCTGGATTGAATGCTGTGGTGGGCCATCAAGCTTGTGCTGATGTTTGAGCGACCAATAATTATCCAATCAACATAAATATACAATATTCGATATTAAATAATAAATATATATATATACTTTATTTAGAAAAACAAAAAGGTTGGATGGCGTAGTTTAATTTAAAATTATCCATATGGAGCGGCAGTCCATTAATTTAAGATTGCACCCTTGAAGTGGTAAATTTGCCACCAATTTTCTGGCATTTTTTTGGGGTGAATTATTGGCTTCATACCCTACAGAAATAACGCGGAAATCCGTGAGGTAACCCAAATAAAATACACAAAGAAGGGGGTAAAGAAATGGGCCGACCCTAATCTGATGGCCGGTTCGGCCCAATCAGAGCCGAGGCCGATCCTGTTTGAGGCCCGGACCGGTCCTCAATTGGAAAAGGCTAGACCGGTCGTCCCCTGTTACGATATTCCTAAACTTTAGATTTTTTTTTTCTTTTTGCTTAAAATCAATGAGTGATATACCCATTCAAGAGCAACATGGAAGCTCTAAGCCCCCTCCAAAAAGAACGGTTTGATGGTCCGAGATCCCTTCCCTCCCGTTGGGATAGATCATGAGTATACGAGTTCTTCTCTCTTGTAATTTCACTTACGCGATCGGGATTCCAAAAATGCACACACATAAAAAGAGACATACAGTAAATTGAGACGATCCCAATATGGATTTTCGGCGACTATCTGTAAAATCTACACTTAAGAGAAGAGAATCAGAGTGCGGCTTAATGCTTGCCCATCCTCTGGAGTGAGCAACTTTCAAGGCAGGCGAGATCAGGGTTTGAAGATCAGCTTGCGAGGGGGAGCGAGTGCGGCACATCTTACGCCAGCGTAGGATTCTCTTGCCCTCCACAGTCGCTGTCCCGACGCCTACCCCTGGCCAACCAGGTCGCATCCCGAGCAAATGGAGGAGAAGAGCAGCCTGTCCCCCTCTCGCGGGATCCATCGTCAATCAATGAGCAGAGTCTGTAAGAAGCTTCTTATTATACACCCAGCAAGAGAGTCACAAGAACCGATCCCAACAGCTCAAGAACGCTTTCTTCCTGGCTCGTGAATTCCCTCCCGGGTTCCCTTCTTTCATTGAAATTTACAGTGGGAAAGATGAAAGAGGATTGCCCGAGTCCAAGAAGGGGCGACATTTGATCATTCCTCCGAACATGAACTCTTGTCGTTTTATTAGGTTTAGGGCTCATTAAGACAAATTCACAATTCTGTTTTTTCATTTGCTGCGATCAAATCAAGATTGTTGAAAAGAATTTTATCATCCCCCAATCATCTATTTAAAGTTTATTGACAAATTTACTATTCCATTCCTACGTCGGGGAGAATTGAAAATTCTTCCTTCCATTTATTAGACCTCATATCAAGTTCCAAGATAATAATAATTTTTTTATCGGCGTGCTTTCCTGACTTCTTTTTTATCCCGCAAAATTCATCGGCTATTTATTGAAAATAGTATTGGGAAAAAAATAAAAATAAAAATAACATTTGTGATAGGAAGGAAGGTGCAGCAGACCAGAAAAAAAACCCAGCTGCCCAGTGGTGGGAACATTAACCTTAACATCACACCACTGTACTACATCGACGCATCTAAACCGTAAGACGATCGACTCTTTAACACGAATTGAATACATACATATATATATATATATCTATGCACATATACTTCCGGCGGCTCTTTTCTGCAACTGCCAAAAACTCCATTGCAGCAGCCGCCGCCGGCGGATGACCACCACTAAGTTAACTGCGCCCTTTCTCACACGGACTAAGGAATCACAAGACTATAAAGACACAACACAGGATGCCGGCGAGCGAGATATACTAAGAGTCGATCGCTGCCCAGTCAATCTCCGATGGGTACTTCTCCAGCACAGATCCGTCCACCACCGGGACACAGCCCCACGGGGGGTCCTCGAAATCATCAAACGTGAGATCCGACAGCGGTGACGACCTAGTAGAGGCGGCGCCCCCGTCGCCCTCCGGGGCAGACAGGCACTCCGACCTGCAAGACTCCTCCTCAACCTCCTTGGGCTTTGGCTCCTCGGCCACCGCCTCCTGCCGCTTTGGCGCTGAACGGGAACGTCTACGAGCGCTGGGCGGCTTTTCGGCGAGGCTCTGGCAGATTGCCTGGAGTTTGGCGTCGACGGAGGAGTGGAGGGGCTCAAATCCACCGAGCAGTTCGGATCCGAGGTGCTTGAGATTTGGGAAGTTGAGCCGTGCAAAGTCGCCTCGCAGCTTGTAGGCGGCTCGGTCGTAGGCCAGGGCTGCCTCCTCGGCGGTGTCAAAAGTGCCGAGCCAGAGGCGTGTCCGGTCCTTGGGTAAACGGATCTCCGCCACCCACTTCCCCCAGTGCCGCTGCCTCACGCCCCTGTAGAGTTTGTTCGGCTTCGACGCTGAACCGGATCGCTTCATGTGCACCGGCTTGGGACCGAGAGAGCTGGAGCTGCCGTTGCTTGGGTTATTATACTGCAGCTGGTAGTTGAAAGGGGAGTGGGTCTGGCGAGCTTGACTATTGATCTGCGCTTGGATCTGGTGGATCTGGGTAGGGGTCAGGTGGTTGAGCCCGATCAAGCTGGGTTGCTCCGCTCCGAAGCCGACTGAAAATAATTGGGCCGCCGGGAAGTAGCAACCGTCAGGCCCGAAAGCGGGCTGCTGCGGAAATTCTGGGCAGGAAGAGAAAGAAAAGGGAGAACAGGAAGGCGAAGAGAGGAGAGATGATGAGGGGTCTTGGGAGGAAGGGGAGGAAGCGCTTCTCATAAAAGGGCCAAGGGCTTCCATCAACCCATCTCCGACACCGTAAGGATCTGGGACTGAAGGGATAAAAGGTGGTCTGCTACTGTAAAAATCCATCGCAGCCGCCATTAAACCTTGATCTGGAATATGGAATAACAAAAACAAGAAACAGAGCTAGAAACCCAAATAGCACGAAGAAGAACTGAAGATGGACCAAGGGATCCAAGAGGTTTCTACAAATACCCAACCTCAGCAACCTCGAGGGACCAAAAACTGCCCTCTAAGTCGTGGATCCAACCCAGAAACAATAATTTTTTTAAAAAAAACTGAGAAGAAAACAAGAACTTCGACAGGATTGACAAATTCCTGGATCTCGATTCTGAAACCACCTGGCTTTCGCAAAAACCTCTGTTTTCCGAGAAAAGTTTTTGGCAAACCCTTTTGAAAACCAGAACTCTCTGAAAGACAGATGATTAACAGAAAGGGATTCAAGTAGCGGGGATTTACAGAAGGGGTCTGGGAGGGGGGGAAGATCTATCAAATCTCTCTTACTGATCTCTCTCTCTCACTCACTCTGTTGATTTTCTGTATGCGTCAGAAACAAACAACCTCACTTTGTGTCGAGTTTAGCTTCTATTGGTAGTGCGGCTTTATAGCGAGGTGCCTGCAATTCATCCAATCAACGGGAGACGCGTGTACCCCATTTTTGTTTGGCACACTGACACCTGTCCATAACGGCTACGACAGGTGTCCGTCGAACTGTCGGTCGTGCCGCGTGCGCCACACTGCTTGCCTAGATCCTCTTCCCCCCACCCCGCCACCCCCCGCTCCATTTACCGGTAGAGAGCCTGGGACAGGTCTCTACTGTCGATAAATATTTTTTAAATAAGAAAAAAGAAAAGAAAAGAAAAGCGATCCTGCCTGGAATTCATTACTTCGATCTTCAAATCCTCGAATTAGTATCCACGGAAGAAGTCTGTTAATACGTGATGGAGATCAACTCAATATTCATATATTCTCTTTTCATTTCGATATTATAATAACTGACCGGTTTATCGAACGAGATATTTAATTTAATCCAAAATCCACCATTTAATCTTCCTACGCCAACTTTCAAGAGTATTTTCAACCCTATCTTTAACTTACCCCATATCATCAATTTACAATAAATTAACCCTCCTCGCCATATTCACTGATCTTAAAGTCAGGGGAGATGACGGACGAGCTGTAAAACTTAGCTTTCTCGTGATGGATGGATGGATGGAAGCCCGTTTCCAATTAGGCTGTTGCTGCCCGTGACACCCACCTTGTCTCTCGGTTAGCTCTCATCTCCAGCCGCAGGATCTCTCTACGTCGGCAGGGGCGCCGAGATTCTCGTCCGTGGATCGTTCCCTTGGGGGGATCGGTCATGTGCTTAGCAGCAAATTAAGGTCGAGCATTTCGATAATAAATCAAATAAGTAAAAAAAAAAAAAAAAAGCGATTGGAGGGTGAATTGAATAGTCAAAGTCACAGCTCAACCTCCAATCAGATCAGGGCGTTGACCAGCAACAGTTGCCAGCCAGCCAAGCCAGCCCGTTGATCGTAGAAAATCATATAAAATTATCCTTTTCTTTTTCTTTTTCCCACCTAGATAGCTTAAGAGCTACGCCTGCCCCGCCGTACCCTCTTTTTTATATTATTATTATAATTATTATATGTGTGGAGGAAAATTGAATCCCAACCAAGGAAGAAGAAGGAAATGAGCTGTTTTTCAAAGTCTTGAATTTTCTATAAAATGAGTGATGGGGACGGCCACGATGAAGGAAGGCTCTAGAGGAAGGAAGATCAGTGAGCGGAGGGTGACGCTTAGGGTGGGGACCAGGCAAAGCAGGCGCCCGCTAATTGGGGGCCCACGGGTGCTGCCCCCCTTCCCTTCGGCACCATTTCGGCTTGACCGGTAAATTAAGTCCGTTGATAGTGAAACTTAACGCGGTTTCAAAACGCTTTTGATGGCCTTAAAAGGCAGAATTATTGGATCAAGGGTGGGGCCTAATGGCGCCCGCAAGTGATCCATGCTAGAGATGTGAAACGGGCCGGTCTGGCTCGGATTACTTCTAATTTGACACATAACCACTTTTACTATAAGAGCGGTTACGAATCGAGTCAGAAATATATACCTATTGAACAATAACCGGTCGGACCGTTATCCTACTAAATCAGTTGAGAACCGGCTCGGACACGGCTCACAAACTAATCAACTCATTGTTCACAACAACGGCTCACGGTGACAATCCAACCAAATCACTATTAACAACAGCCATATTTGATTACAGTAGTTAGAAAGATTTTTAATTGTCACAATCGTATGATTTTATTTTTTTTACCCCCAAAGTTTATCTTTTTCTCATTTTTACCTGTAACCTTCAAATTTTACAAATGCCTTATCATTTTCACAACTCCAATCTGCCTAAAATATCTCCAATCTCTATTCAATCTCAAAATTTTCCAATAATTCTCTACAATAATCTCCATTGTAATCGTATTAATTTTATAAAAATATCATTGATACCAAATAATAATGATGTCACTAATTAAATAACAAGTCATTTTACAGGTTTGATAACGAGGGGCAGATATAAAAATATATCTTAATTTAAAATTTAATTAATTTTATATAGAGAGAGAAATGCATTTGTGATGAGTACAATGTCAACGAGTTTTAAGTTTAGTTCCCCACCTCAGGTTATGATAGACATCCACCGCATTTGTGATGCCATTTTCACCTGTCGTCAGTTTTGTGCAGAATGCGACTACTGGACTGTTCAAGTACTGTTCCAAAGGAAACAATTGTAAGAAATGGGAATAGTTCCCTCATACTCGTTCAAGAAACAGCAATGAGAACCATTCAGTTCTTGCAGATAAACAAATTAGGGCAAGCCTGAGAAACATCATATAGGATTTATTCCACAGATGTGTCGAGATTCAGGTGCATAATGTTTAGACATTGTCGACTAAGAACAAAACGTACGATTTTTAGGAACCATAGGCTTAGCGACATTGATTACCTCTTGCCACTCCTCAGCAATGAGGACGAGTGGATTACAGAGAAGAGATTCCTCAGCTGCACATTGGAATAAAACAACAGAAATGAGCATATCTAAAAGAATATATCACGACAAACAGAGGATAGAGTAGCAAAAGATAAGATCAAATTTAAAAACCATAACATATTGTCTCAGGCATCATACATGAGACAAAAACTAGAGAAAGTGATATTAAAGCAGCTCAGATTTTCGAGCAACTTAGTGCTTTTCATCCAAATGCACTCAAGGAGCCTTAGAAACCGCTAGAAATAGAGCAACATTTCTTGAAGATATATCTAATTAATCAACACTACCAAAAAGAAAAGAAAAGAAGAAAAGATAGCAACATCCAAAAATTGATGATGATAAGCTGAAGATAGAGACTAAGCCTCATAATATTCTAGCAACAGTGCCCAAAAACAGCAGGATAAATGCTCACTATCCCCTGAACTTCTAAGATCATTTCCTGTCATACCATACGAAAACAGATCTTTATCCCGCCAGCAGCTCAAGTGTAACAACTTCCCACCAGTCCCTAAAGCCGAAATCGAGAAATACAGATGCCTCAATGGAGCAAAGTCAACGAGCAGCATTTCCATTTTAATGATAAATGGAAATAAATGATACCAATGCAGATGAGTTCGTCAAATTTGACCGACTCCTCCTACCACAGTGACTTCTCGATAACAGGGAATTGCGGCGAAAGTCCATGCGTATATATACATTAATAACACAATTTGCCACTGGGAGAGAAGTCTATTTTCGTAGAAAACCCACTGGCACGCCGACCTTTCTTATCTTCATAAATTTTCACTGCCATTACAAGAACTCAACGAATAATTAGGTTGAACGTGACCTGTTCGTCTGACTGCACATTGTATCCAGGATACTGAGCAGCCAACAAAAATGACTAACTAATGATGCGGAAAGGGCAGTGTGCGTGCAGAATTTTTGTGAGCTGCCCAGAAGTGAAAATATGCTGTCAGAGAGTCAAAGACGTGAAGTCATTACTACATCTAACATCTATGGCAGAAGTATCCGTCTCCGCCTTTGCTCTGTTAAACCCACAAAACAGAGACAGGTGTCCACATATTACTCTCGACACGCAGTACTTTCAACTTTGTGACTGAGTGTAATAACCGAGACTCTAGGTCGGCTAGGAGTATACCGATTCAAAGTCGGAGTCCACAGGATGAAAATCTGCAAGCGTCAGGAGAGCTAGTTTCCATGGAAGGGTCTTCTTCGTCATCGAATTCGTGGAAATAGTCGTCCACAGAGTATTCAAGATCCGCATTGTAGTACGGGGTCCATCATCCTACAAGCGTCGAAATTCAGATGGATCAGTCGTAGAGCAGGTTGAAGATATAGTTGAATCCACGGAATGGTGTATGAACTAGAAGGCGATCGGACCATCAAATAACCCTGAAAACCCCTATAAACCATGACACTCGGAAGATACACTAGCTCATAACGCGTTACGGCCGCAGCAGATTTCAGACGACAGCACCAAATCTCACCACCGAAGCGAACCGGTGCTAGAACAGTCAAAAAACACCAAGAGACTGCGAAACGAAGGAAGCAATCGCGCGACATTTGGAGCCGCATGATAACAAGGGCAGAACGGAAATGAGGCTTTCCGCATCTGTTTTTACGAGCCGATCCGATAAGCCAATCCCCGCTCAGAGATCTAGGGCTAAAGAAGAGCGCGAGAACTCGATCCACAGCTGAGGGGCCGAAAGGAAGCACAATACCGGGACTGACCAGCATACAGTGATGTGGAATACTTCGACGAAATGGCGTAGAGGCCCACAGAGATCGGCATACTGTCATAGGATCATGTGCTTATTTATCCAAGCCCAAACCAACGTCAGAATTAGTCGGTGAATAGCAGCTGCAGAGAATGAATGCTGCACTAAAACTCCTCTACTTCTCCCACACCAGCACACCAGCACGAAGAATCTTGATGATAGATAGGTATGTAGTAAATTTGACAGACCAATGTTATGCACAAGGTCCGCAATTCCTTACAAATATCCTCCAGTCAACAAGTTTTGATAGTCCTAATAACACCCGGATCAGGAATCGCATAACAACGTAAAGTGTCAAACTTTGTCCAAGTCCCAGACGCAGCTCGGCTACTAGTGGCAACAACAGAAGGAGCAGAAGACCAAACAACACGAACCAAGAATGATAACTCAAAGTTAGCCCTAAGTCTGTCACTTTGTTAAACCAAGGCAATGCTGCTCTCACCACCCGGGGGCTTGCGGACCCCGCCAAAGTAGTCCTTGGACTCCACCTTCCCATCAGCAAAGATATCGTTCCCGCTCATCTCCCGCAACTTGGCCGAGCTCAGGGACTTCTCCGCGGATGCAGCCGATGCGTCGTCCTTGAAGATGTCATTCCCCGAGAGCTCAGCAAACTTCTTGTCGTAGATCTTCTTTGCCGTCTTCATCATGGGCTCCTCATTAGAGATGATACTGCTCTGACCTCCCCCGGGCTAATAAGATCCAAGACAACATAGAACATAAAGGGTGGGGCATAAAACCAGCACCGTTAGGAGTTGTTGACTAGTCGTCTACTTATCCATCCATTTAATTTTCAATAGAATCTGCAGTTTACTGTGATTCTTAGATCCTATAAAAGAAAAGGAAAATAAAGAACAGTTTGTTGCTACTTATCTCAAAAATCTCTGGACATGGAGACACTACAAAAAGCCGATTATTTTTTCAAAAGAATCCTCAGTTATCTATCTCCAGTGATCACATTTTTTTATTCTTTCAAAAAGCAGAGTATAAAAATAAAATAAAACCAGTGCTTTGCAGATCCAACCATATAAAATAATTATTTCTTTTCCACCCGACAGATAGCAATTTCTTTGCAGAACTTCTGCCCCTTATTATAGTTGGAATAGGAGCTAGCCCTAAGGAAGTTGCCAGGATAGTCAAATAGTTGCACCTCCGTCATCACAACACTAAGACATTCTTCGGGAAACAGAGAGCCGTAGGATTGCCTCAAAGTATATACTCACATTTGACACTTTAACTGAAGTGCGTACTTGACGGGGAGCAGGCTCTCCCATCTCTTGGTTTGTGTCCAGCGCACGAGCAGCAACTGGCCTCGGCAAGATTTCTGGAGGTGGTGCAAAGATATCATGCCCACTGAGTTCCTTACACTTAGCATCAGAAATCTGCTTCCTCAACTTGAGGTCGGATTCACTCTCCAATGTTCCACTGAGCTCTCGCTGCTTTGCCACCTCAGGCAGTGTTGTCGGTTTCTTGGGAGATATGCTCTCTTCCTCCCCAAAGGAGATATGACTAATTCCAGCGAGTGCTTGCTAGTAACATGAACATGTGGCAAATCAATACATAGTCTTCTCAATCTTCAAACAGCAAAAGGAAGACAACATTATCCTGTAGGGAATGATATACCTGGTACATCCGTACTCCCGTTCTGTTATATGAAGATGGATTTGCTCCAGATTCTGATGCATCACTCTCTCCATTGGCAGCAAATATGCCACTTCCGGTAATCTCCTTCAGCTTGTGGCCAGAACAAGGCTTCCTAGGAGAAGTAAACCAGAGCATAAATGCAGAAACAGTGGACCAAAACATGGTGTTTTGAAAATGTTACTCATCATTTCAAAGAACCTAATCATTCCATTTAGTTAGTAAAAAATGATAACATCTCCACACAATTGTTTGAATAGATGTTTGGCAAAAAGAATAAAATAACAAATTATGTGATGGTAATAGAATTACGGAACCATCTCAAGGACACATGGGTTGCCCAAGAATTGCCAGGGATAAAGCAAAAGTTTGGCATGAGAACTTTGATTTACTGAGTGCGGGAATGTAATTTAATTAAGTTCTGAAATCAAATGAAAAAATATTAATTGTTTTTTTAAGGTGAGTTAGCAATTAAGGTTTATCAATCACTTTTTGCAACATTTCTCCATCGCTTGATCCATTTAACCTGCCGGTGAGAAGTTCCAGGTAATACTTCGTTTACTTTAATTTTTAAAAACTTCTTTCCACCGAAGCAACAATAGAACTTTCATTACTTCAACATTCTCAAAAGAGAACAGAATGATTTCTCTTCATCTGTTAATGGCACCAAAAAGGAAAACAAAGTGTAACAGATAAGAAATAATAATAAAGAGGGATGCTCAAAGGTTAAGCTAAAAAGATGGAGGAAGCAGAATAACCCAAATGAAAGTTGAAGAAGCAGAAAATTCACATTGAAATTAAAAAAAAAAAAAGATAGAAAAACTTGATTCTACAGGGAGTTAGACAAGTAGGACAATTAGGGATTGTGAGAAAATTGAGGCATAAATTGAAGCAATGTACATGAAGGAAAAATATGAGTTTATAACAAATTTGATTAGGCTGTACTCGACTAATCAATATAAATGAGAAGAGGCAGGAATTATTGGCAATTTAGTTAAGTTACTAGTATGTACCATATTTATAATGGTTATATAAATTACAAATACAATATTATAAAGCGACAAATTTTGGGGACTAATAAAGGCTTGACCAGCCTTACCATGGAGCCAGCAACTGGATGGATAAAACAAGAGAAGGAAGAACCAGTCAAAAGGTTGGGTAGAAATCAGGAATATCTGTAGTTATTGCATTTTTCTAAAGAGAACTCGGAAAAAGGTCAACACCATCTAACAAATCAACAGTCATAGTGGCCAAGATGAGTGAAAAAAAGGTAGGTTTCCCGCCTCTCGAGGATCCCAAGTATTCTCCCTCTACAATTAGCTTTTGAGAAATATATTTCCCTTCACATAATCAAACTTTGGTCTATAGTAGCCAATAGTTTGATAATTACTTCAAAAATAGGAAATCAAAAATCGTTTTTCATCAATTTTTGTTGTTCATGCGGCAAAAGCCATGGCCATAAGAAAGAACTTTAAAACACATTGAAAAAAAATCATGTTCTTCAAAGTGAAAGCATACAAAAGAAAAGCAGTCTAATAAAAACCCTATTCTTTCTTCTTAATAGAAACACATACAAGATAAAATATAAAAACTGATTTCAGCCACAAGATTATCAGCTACATATGTAAGATTACGGAGTCTTAAAGACAATAAACCGATCAATTTCCAATGCTGGTCGAAAGATTTTTATTTGGTGATTATACTTATATGTGACGAGAGAATATAGCTTCCATATACCATCCCAGGCAAATGTAGATCCAATAACTGTGTGGTCCCTCTCCATTAACAATTCTATCATATACAGATAAGGATAAAGAACCCATATTTTCTATGAAAAGAACAACCACATTCGCAACAGTTCATCCGAAGAGAAATCTCAGACTGTCTAGGATTGGATCTAATCAATATAAACCAGATCATAACAGTCAACTAGTTCAAAAATCACGAACGTACAGCCAAGAAAAATCCGAACCACACGGATAAGAAAGAAGCCCATCTTTGCAAAGTCAATGGAGATCAAAGTTTTGAGAGAAACGTTAATTTTGTGAGCATATCCATCGATCAGACAGGGAGATCAGTTACAGATCGGAGGAAATATATCAACGGCAAGATATTGATAACAACAGACGGACAGAATATCTTCAAGAGAAAAATCGTAAGCGAGAAACCGAGGGTTTAGGGAGAGCAACAATGACAGCTCTACTGAGAGACAGGGAGAGGGGGGAAAGGAAAAATTGGTGGAAGCAGAGAACGAAATGAAAAGCTAACGTCAAAAAGAAAAAGTTCACAAATAAAGTTTTTTTTCAAAATAGAAAATTTCGAAATGCAGTGAAAATTCAGTGAAGGACAGATCTCACCTCTTGTTCAAGCTCTCAGCCTCCTCATCGGTCACCTGGCCACCGAAGACCACCCTGCTGACCCCCGAGGGCTGCCATTGACGACATGGAACAAACCAATCAACATACAATCGGACAAAATGAGCTCCGAATCTGGGACCAAAAAACTCACGAGGGACGGCCCAAAATCCCCCCCGAGGATCGAGTACCTGGTGAGGGCGGGCGCTGGAGCGGGAAGCAGAGCCGGGGGCCGGCGGATCCGGCAGCGGAGTCTCGGACCAGGTGAGTAGATCTGCGGTGTTAGTGTGGGATTTCCTCACCGGCGTGCTCCTCTCCATAGCTGTACGGGCCTAAGGCGAAGTCCTATGAGCTAGCAGAAAAGCACACAAAGACGGTGAGATGTCAGATTCCTCCTTCTGCAATGCCAAAGCAGGCAGCGCTTTGAGTGGGTGACTGGCTCGAAGCACAGAAAGACAGACAGAGACAGAGCGAGCGAGAGACAGACAGACAGACAGGTAGACAGAGAGAGGAAATACGAGAACGGACTTTGACAGGTGAGGTGGGAGGAGGCGGAGGAGGAGGAGGAGGAGGACTTACTTGAGCTTTTGGGTATTTGCTTTGCTTCGCTTATGGAGGTGGGAGATATAGAGGTGTGGGGTGCAAGAGAGAGAAGAGGAGAGAGTAGTAGTAAGTAGGAGTAGCCGCTACTCTTCCCTTCCCCTTCCTTCCTCTTTTTTTTTTAATTTTTTAAATAAAAAAGGAAATTTGGGGGGCGGAGAGAGAGAGAGAGAGAGGAGAGAGAGGGAGCGCGTGTTTGTGTGTTTCTTTTCCGATGATAAGATTTTATTTACGATTTAAATTCCCGTTATTTTCAAATTTCAATTTTGAAACTTGTGAGAGAGGTCCGATTCGAGTGGACCGACTACATATACATACATATACACACCCATGTATATATATATATAATGTAGTAAGGACTGAAGAGGACTTTGGCTCACCATGCTGAACAGCATTGTAACGAGCGTGGACCGTCTCCTAAAACGACAAGTCGGATATTTGACATGAACCGAACCTCATAAATTTCACAGTTCACCGTGGTCACCAATACAAGGGAAAAATTATAAGTTACGATAGCAGTCAGCTCAAAAACAGCTGCGTGGTGCATCACCGGACACGCTATGAACCTTAAGAGCCTACTTTCGTGATGCATATGCGGCTTACCGTGCAACGGTGTACAATTAAGCCATCGAACAGTCTGCTAGTGGTTGGACCGTGAAAGCTGCGTCGAATCAAAGACTCTTTAGTATAAACCGCCGGTATCTAGATGGATTTTGTCCAGCTGACTAATCCGAATTACCCCGGGTCGACCCATTTAAGAGGTTAAGAGTTACCCGCCATAGGTGAGACTCGAACTCAGGTCCTCCCATTGAGATGATGAGTATCGAACCACTCGACCACACCCACCGTGGGTTCGTCGAACGAAGACTCTCTCCCCGGTGAGTCCGGCGGATTGCATTTCATTTCTTGAGGACAGGGCAGGTTTCCCGGCTGACTCGCCTGAACATGGAGTAGTCGGTAGTCCAAAGGAAAAATCGAAACGACTACACTTTACCCGACCCGTAGTTCACGCCACCGTGGACGATGATCGCGCCTGGGAAAATCCGCTTTCCTGGAAGGATGCCGTCAGCATGACGTCTGATCTCCGATTAACCACCCCCCNTTAATCTTCCCTCGCCCACAACCCTAAAATGATTAACCTCTTAATTGTCTTCACATAATCAACCGATCATTGGTAAAACCTCACCCCCTCCCACCCCAACGTCGCCCCCACCCACACAAGACTACTATATTTTAGTACTCTTATTAATGGCGTTACTTGACCAAGTAAGAATTTTCGAAAATGGTTCTCGAGCCTTTTTCCTTCGAATAAGTTGAGCTCGCGAGCGGTGGAGCCGGGGGCCAGAGCGATTCAATAAATTATTCCGAGGCATGTGCGTCACAATCACTGAGTGCCCACATGCCCTCAATACTCTACTAAGATTTTCAACAGTAACCCCACAAGCACCCAGACACTCTCTCTCTATCTCTCTCTCTCACACACACACACAATTAGTACTTATTATTTTAAAACAAAAGGTTAATTAGTTAATTAATTAAAAACGGGGAAAAGCTAACTGGGCCTCGTCTCTCATGCAATGCAGCCTGTCGTGTCCCGGTTTATGAAGCATCGATTGCCCAGCAGCGATGGCTCGCTGGGCGGGGGGCAATAATGCTGTCGTACGGATATCAGATTAACCCCTCGATCTGGATCGCTAGCTGTTTCTCCGTAGTGCGTGTCTCGCTTTTGGGTACGTGCGTGCGTGCGCGCGCGTGTGAACGCTGAGGCATTTTGCAAGTTTGAAATTATGGGTGCCATCACCAGCCAGCCGTGCTGTGCTCTTCATCCAGCACAAGTATGCTGACTCTCAATTTTTAGTGTACTTTGGATTTCAAATCTTGTACCTTGCTCCTCCGTCCGAATTTGAATTTCGAATTTTTTATCTCTCTCTCCCTTTTTATTTTTTTTAATAAACCAACCGGTGTCCGGAAGTCATCGGACCACCTATGACTTAAGCATCCCCCAATATAAATTCTCTTCAAATCCGAAACCTTACTTAAAAGAGGAGAGCGATGCGGATGCGAACTACTACCTCAAAGAACTTGCGTTCGTTAGATCATCCTTATCATTTTTAAAAATATTTAATGAAATTGGTACCAAATTTTGGGACTAACTTTGTTAGCCAGCCCATGGATTAATTCAGCCCGTAGTCAGAGACACACGATCGGCCCTGCAAGGTATTCCCCCCAGGCCCAGCTCATATACTCACTAGTCGCTACTGCTGGCTCTGGAAACCAGCTCTACTTCACCGTTTCCAAACCAGCCCCTGTTATGTGCATGGAAAGAGACGGTATGATCATTGAACTCTGCAAACTGTTCAAATGTATTGTTATTCCCTCGGTCATCCGCTCGAATATGCTCGAGGGAAAAAGAAAACAAAATAAAAAAACGGCGAACACGGTATCAGTATGCACTCTTCGCTGATGCTGACCGGAAATCCGGTGAGGCTCTGTGTCCTGGGAGCAACGTAAGGGGTTTCGAAGGGTCGGCAAAGGATTCCACCTCGGTTCTCAGACTGCCCTGGCTGCATTTCCCTTCCCGAGCGGAAGCGAGAGCCATAACTCCGACCGACTTCGGCTCTAGCAAGTGAAAGATCCAAGTTCGATATCGATGAGTGTGGGATATGGTTTTTTTACTTCCTATTTTCTTCGTTCCTTTGCAGCTAGCTAATCAGAGGGCAAAAAAGAGAAATCAAGGGTTATGATTAGGATATGGGATGTGATAATGATTTCCCCCTGAATTATGCCATTGATTTCTCGAAATATTTATTCATCAGCCCTAGCCTGCTTAAAGTCACAAATGAGCATCATGAACGGAAGAAGAAAGGACCAATGGAGGAGCCAGTGATATTTTTGGTGTACGGACACACATGCACTGTGCTGCTGCAAAAGAGGCTGAATTAATCGGTGGACTGCAGAGAGCCGAGGCTACCATCAATTTCATAATATACCCACGAAAGAATTGGAGATAATACTGTTTCATCAGGGAAACAATGTAATTGGCATGGAATGAGAGTGCTTAATCCAACTAGAAAAACCACAGTGAAGCTCGGGTTTTTAGGTTTTGTAAGTGGAGAAGTTTTATGATTAGATTATATGTTCACATTTTATGACACAAAGCCGGTCGAATTTAGATTGATCTATGCCCTAATTACTTTCAGCGAACGAGCTAGTGTCTCTACTGCCTGCTGCATCGTATCTTGTCTTCGAATAATTTCTTCTTCCCCCGAACTCACAACCCCTTAGTGAAAATCATACTTTACGCGGAGAAAAAGGGTTTGGTGAAAGAGTATCATCCTTCGGAACCTGTAGTTTCCAAGTTTCGATCTCATTGATGGGTTTCGTCTAAGCCTTTTCTAATTTATACCAATCCTAAGTAGTCATTCTAAGCCTATAGAATTGTATCATTGTCATCCTTGCTGCTGGGATATACAGCAAGACCAAAGGTCAATAACTTGGAAATCTCGTGGCTAATATTAATTCCTTTATATGATATATGTTGACATTCTATTACAAAATCAAAATCCAGAGAATTCTCAGCCTCAATACTTCTATCCGTATACTCACTCCATTATGAGATTTCTTCCCGCTTGACATTTTAAGCTCTTAATCATGGCGGTCTCATACAAACTACTCTTTCCATCCCTCGACTCCCATGATTAGTTTCGTCTAATCTTTACGCTTTGATTCTTCATAATCATGCTGAAGGTCCCTCTAGTTACAAGCCTCCTTCAAAACCATACATGGCAACAATATAAGAAGCTTTATATTATAATACACACGATCGGCAAAAATTTCTTACCGTTCGAATATAGTCAATTCGGAGCTGTCTGGTTGATAGATCTCACACCATCAAGCTCGAGAACACGAGAATTGAAAATGATATAAACTGACTGTGATGATCCATTGCTGGAAAATTTTGTGGCCGGGAAGAAAAAGAAAGAGAGGAAACGAGACAGACGCTGAGAGATTATATTAATATGGCGATCCCTGAGAGCTAGAGCTAGAAGAAGCTCCTCGTGATGGATATGTAATATAGACCGATGTGCACGACTAGAAATCTCTAAATTTCCGGTCGTTGATCGTTTCTTGATAGGTGATGGGTGCTTTTACCTAAGGAGGACTCCTAGTTGTTAATTTAATCTGAAGGGCAAATCCAAGAATCAACCGCACCTTCCCCCCTTGAGCTAGAGATGATGTTGGCCAAACCCTTATCATGGTGAATTTCCGACAGAGTAGTAGTTGAGTAATTCAACTTACAGCTACTGATCCGTTGGGACAGATTACCGCTGCCGCTCGACCTCTCTTCGATGTTTGTTACTCTAACCGTCCCATGATGATGACTACCAGATAGCCCCTCCGTGCCTGCGTTCAGATTTCCGTTGGCTGTGATCGCCGCTTCCTCGAAGGCGCTCGGTATCGACATACTTCCTTGGGATTGTACCAAGGACTGGAAGGTGAGGAGTGGGTGTGCCATATTCTGCGCCAAGCTGAAATTGCCTGCAGTGGTGCTGGGAACGGATGATCTGATAGTGGTGGTGTTCAGCAGTGAAGATGATGAAGCTGGAGAAGAAGATGCAGCTAATGGAGACGATGCCTGAATCTTCTGGGGTGAGGGGCGAAAAGGGTAAGCAGTCCCCATTGCCTCCAAATGGCGGCTGCCTGACCTCAGACCTAATCCACTTCCGAAAAGGTCTAGCCTCCGAGAGAAGGAGGAGCCCGAAAAGGGCGGCTCCGGGATCCCCGTGAATTCCTGCACCATTGCTCGGAAGTTCGTCGTATCGGTGGTGAGAACGGTGGTGGGCGCCCGCCTAGATGCCCTTGTCCTCTTCTTTGGGTTTCGGACGGCGTTCATCTGATGATCACCAGCTGGCACACGCGAGACGGACGGTGGGACTGGAGGATGGTGATGACCCTGGCCGGAGATCGGGAGATTCCTGCCTCGAATCGGCCCACCCACAGCTGCCAAGACATTCTGGCCGCCAGGAGACGACTGGTGGTCGACATGGATGTCCGCGAAGCCAGTGAAGCTACTGTGCTCGTATCTCTGGCTGCCTGGTTGGAGAGCCTCGAAATGGCGCGAGTGCTGGGGGTGGACATTAGGGTTGGGCTGAAGCCGCGCGCCGAGAGGGCTGGCATGGATATTGTAAGAATGACCGGACGAGAAACCAGCCCCCGCCGCCATGAGCAGATGGTAGCTTGAAGGGGTCGAGAGGAGATCGAGGGAAGAAGCTTGGGATCTCGGAATCGCACCGAAAGGTGAAGAAGAGATGGAAGGGTCCAAGAACGAAGCTGCCGTGGGGAGATCAGATTCAACCCTTGAAGAAGATTCATCGTACTCATCATCTCCACCACTTGACGATGACTGCAAGCTCCCACTGTTTCCTGAATCCATGACAGCCAGTGTCTACAGGAACATCAACATTTTCCAAAGCAAAACAATACAGAAACCCTCAAGAAGTGAAAGACAGGAGAAACATAAAAAAAGAGACAGAGACAGAGAGGGAAAGAGAAAGAGAGAGAGAGAGAGATAGATATTCTAAAAACAGCTTTTTCACAGACAGAGAGAGAGAGAGAGAAAGAGGGGGGGGGGGGGGAGAGGGAGAGGGAGCATCTGCAGGCATTTGATGATTACAAAGACAAACAAAAGGGTCTGCTAGCTAGCTATACATAACTCCATCCCTAACTTTTCCTTTTTCTCCACTCTTCGCTTTGGGATGTCTCTCTCTCTCTCTCTCTCTCTCTCTGCGTTTTGGGCTCAACTGTTCTCTTTTTCCTGTTTGTACGTGAATGTGAGGAAGTAGGGTTTTCAGAGGAAAACAGGTAAAAAGAGAAGAAAAAGAGTCGAAAGGGTAGAGGATAAATCTATATATATATATATATCTCTCCACACACACACATATATATATATATATTTCCTGTCCCTGTGCGAGAGAGAGAGAGAGCTCTAAAAGAGAGGAGACTGACGGGAGGAGGTTGCAACCACCGCTTCCCACTAAGAAGATCCCCACCCCCGCTCTCTCACCGCTTTTCGCTGTCTCACGGAGGATAAAATTGGCAAAAGCAAAAATTGGAGGTCCAGCCGATAAAACTGACATATTTAATCCGACCAAATTTTTAGATATGAGGTGGTGCATCCGCGGGCGTGAGCGAGCACACACACCCACAACGAACACATGAGATTGTACCGTACGGTCGGCAAAATTCAGCTGTTGGCGGAGGGCCGGCCGCCTACTTCAGCTCTCGTCGTGGAACTCTCGTAGGAAGTATTAACACTTACGAGTCAGATATCGAACAACTACGATCAACTTAGTCCGAAAGGTCCAATGAAATTCACACGGCACTGTTGATGCGGATGTGAGTGATAATACGACGCCGCTCTTTGCTTTTGCCCTCTTTCTTCCTCTCTTTTCTCCGGGGGTTGCTTGACGCTTGAGCGGTGCCCTTTGCATTCAGTCGCTTTCATACGATAAAGCCGGAAAATAAAAGAATTCTTTTTTACGCGAAAAAAAAATAGGAGTAGAAAAAGGAGCAGGGAATAGTTTTTTTTCCATAAAAATTATACTGAATTATTTAGCCAGCAAATGAAGATCTTATGATAAGTTTTTTTATCCGTAAAATTTAAAATTAAAATCTTTCTATATAAAATATCGGACCGGGTGGTTTGGAATCTGATGGTGGTATATGTTATTGGTGTCCAATCCAATTAGACTGCAACATTATATGTCCTGTGGGGGGTGGGGCCGGCTCCACCTGGGCTCTGCCGGGTGGCTGGCGACGGGTCAAGCTCAAACAGTGGGGTTGGGATGTGATGGGAGGAAAACGATGCCGAATTAATTAATCAGTTAATTAAAAAAAAGCTAATGAATGGATCGATTTAATGCCGCGGATAAATAATTAGATAGGTTTAGTAAAAGGACGGAAAAGTCCTTGCCACTCCCCACCTCGCATTGTGATGCTGGCGGTGTAGGATAGGAATATCGAGTAGGAGCCTGCAGACAGATTTTAAGCCGGGCGCTATCGGTAAATTGCATCGCCGGGACATCAGGAGTGACCGAGGCTCACTTGACGCGACGCGGGGCCCGAGAACCGTCCGTAACTCCAGTCTGAAATGGCGTCGGACCGACGCTCGCTGGTCCGTCCAATGGGGATCGAGCGTCCGACCGGTCTGGCGATCTGATTCGTCCGTGCATTCGACCTCGATTTCGGTGCTGCGAATGTGGTGTGGACACGGAGTCATCCTCGAGGTGTGGAAATGGATGGTGGCGGTGGTCCTTCCGGCGCGCGCCGTGCGGCCGCCACCGTCGAGAACGCATCGAATCTGCTCGGATTTGTTCCCACCTTGATGCAGATCTAGATTTTGTGATTCACCGCACGGGAGTATCTCTCCATCGTATCTAAATCCTCTGGATCATCGAATCTCTTTCGTTAGGTTACACGTGATTTTGTTCCTTGTTACATTCGGCTTGCCCACGTGAAACAGACCGAGAGTAGCGGCAGAATGAACCCTTCGACTCTTTTTTTCTTTTTAAGTAATATAACCGACGTTACGAGTGGAGAAAATTTATGATTCGGAGAATTCTGCATGCATGTAAGGTAAGCCGATTCAAAAACAGACTTGGATAAGTGACCGTGGTGCATTATTTATAATATCTATTGAACTTATTGTGAACTTATAAGAAATCAGATATATTTTCACTTAAAAGACTTAGTTGATGGGTGCCGGTATCTAATTATTTTATAAGTTTACAATATTTTCTTTATTTAATCGTTATGGAATCGTATATCTCACGTTATAACGTGGTCCACTTTATCACGTGCCATTAAACACCAACTCTTAATAACAATTTACGATCCAGATATTCTTCTTTCGGTCCCGGACAGGGGAAACATTTGGCCGGAAGACGGATAATTTTCTTCGGTACTCAATCTTAATATCAATTGACCATAAGCCGAGTTTCTACACTCGGGTCGGACAATGTGTGAACCCACCGACTCTAATACTATATTGAATTTGATACGAACCTAAATCGGATCCTTTTTTTTCTTTAAAAGTTAGGCCGATAAGTGCCAGTATCCCATTATCTTATAAAAACGCAACGTTTTCTTTATTTGATCAATGTGGGATCGCATATCCCCACGTATATCCGACTATGCATACAGAGTAAAGCGGAGATCGGGGCTTAAGTACTTCGGGGTGTTCTATGGAGAACAAGTGCCAGACCGGATGGTCTCGTCCTCCCGAGCCATACGATAAAGGCAGACTTCGACGGTGTGCTGAGACTGGCAGTGACAGAGGAGGAGAAAAACTACACGCGCGCGCACGCTCGCAGAGGCAGCACAGAGAGACACCGCCGCGACCACTTGCACCGTCCTACACTGTGGAGGAAATTATTCCCACTTTGATCCTTCACACACACACACACACACACACATATAATCGAAAGGACAGGGCTAATTATTGTGTGCACGACTTGGAAAGTCGAACGAAATAATTCCCACTCGGCCCGCCAGAGAATCTCGTGAGCTTTTTCCCTCTCTGCCTCGCCTCTAATCTCTCCCACCCCCACCCCCCAACCCTCCCTCTCGGTTCTCTTCCACCGGTTCTCAGGCAAAGGGAGCGTCGCCTACGAGTACCGGTTGACGGATCTCGGCGAAATGGAGATGGCTCGTAGGTGACCTGTCAAGCCGTCCCGTGAGGGGCCCTCGGGGCCACACCCACGCGCCCCGCCATGTCAGTGCGGTGCTGCTGCTGCCGCCAATATTGAGCCATTTTGGGTTCGAGTATGGGGAAAATCATTTCACTTCGAAGTTGTAAGTGGGTTTCGAGGTGTTGAGAGTTATTTCTGAATTAGTTCTAGCCCATGCTTTTTACCGGGCCGGGCTCTAAACCATTTGTTGGGCTAACGGGCCCAGAAGTTACGGGCCCCCACTACTACCCATATATCAGCTCCTCCCAACCCCACGACTCGCCCCTCCCGCTCGACTGCTGATCTCGTCGGATTCTCATAACACATCAGCTGCTTAAAGTCCGCCGTATTTTATCTCAGTCGCGTGGTAACTTCAAGATGCTGTTGTGGGGAGGATCCATCTTCACGTCCTTGGCTCGACTTAGTCACAGACTCACCCGCTATGTATCAATTTCGTATGGATCCATGAAGGATGCGGAAGGCGGGTGGAAGCAAACGGCAAAAGTAGATTAGATGCACGATACAGAATGTACAAACAATACGGCCTTCGAGTATCTCCGACCACCCGATCAAGCTCTGTACAGCTGAAACGTCTGAGGACGTATAGACCATCAGCCTGTGGGACTAGAATCAAACTCATCGATCCATATGCCAAAATGAAAGAAGAAAAACAACATAGCAGAAAACCATCAACATCCTTTGAACCTTCCGTGGATGCGAAGAGAGAGTTCAACTCTTTGAACTCCAGCTCCGGGGCAGCGCTTCCCCGATCCCGCCGAGAACCCAAGTTTCCTTTGCAATCTCGGAGGACATCTTGCAGTGATCAATGTCGCCATACGCCTCCATTAGCATGCTCTGCTTCTTCTTTCTCTCTTCCTCCTCTTCTCTCTTCTCCTCGTCGATAAGCAGCCTCAGCTTCTTCTTCCCCTCGTCCGGTTTCCACTTCTGATCTTCCCTGTCCCTCGGCGGTGTTTCATTACTCTCTGCTTCCTGTTCTTCCTTTACGGCCTCCAGCCAGCTCTTGTCAGGGGCTGAGCGACATCGCATCAGCCGCAGCGCATTGGGCGGCGGGGCAGCAGCAGCAGCAGCTGCCGCAAATGCCCCGTCATCCCAAGACCTGCCGCCTCTTCGTTTTTTCACCGGTTCCTCTTGATGAGTGTTGGCTTCAGCATCCTTTTTCTCTTGGAGTACCATGAACCAGTTCGAGAACACAGCTTTCGACTTGTCTTCCCATTCTTCCTCTTCTTCTTCCGCACCGTTTTCACCATCCTCGTCATCATCCTCATCATTGGAGACGGTCCCCGTCTCTGGAAATGCCCCAAAGCAGCGGAAGTTGAGCCTCAAGTTCCTCAAGCAAGCCAAGAACTGCATGATCTCCTTGTTGATGAAGCCTGAGGACTCCCGAGCCCGGTTTGGCCTTCTCTTGTTCTTCTTCCCATCGCTGTGGTGGATCTTCTCGATCTCCTCCACGACGGAGTGCCAGCTCCTGCAGGGGCCACCCCTCCCCTGGGTGCCACCGATCCTGGGCTTGACCTTGATCTGGCCGGCGCACGTGACTTTGGGCGAGGTGGGCTCCGACGCCACTGGGGCTAAGCCCACTTGCTTGGTCGTCTTGGCCCACAAGACGGGGCTGTTCCGGCCTCGCCTGGTGGCGCTCCCGGACTTCTTCATGCGACGGCGGGGAAGAGGAGCAGACGCCGGCAGGGGGTGGCGGGCGGAATGGTGGCCATTGGGTTCCGGAAGCGGGAGCCTCGCCGGGCTGCAGATGGGCTTAGGCAGGAGGGCCAAGTTGGCTCTGGTCGGGAAACATACGAGGAGGTCGGTGGGGGCGGCGGCAGACGACCTGTTGAGATGCCTCCGTCTCATCTGGCCCGACGCAGAAGCGGTGATGTCAAACTTTCCTTCTTGAGCTATATCTCCTCCCTCCCTCCCCGCCTACTTTTTATAATTCCCCTTTCGCTCAGTTTCGATTTCTCCACCCGGGGGATGTTGTGTCAGAGGTGGGCTTCGGATCTTGTGCTATGACTGCTGCGTGCTTGGCTGGTATAAGAAGGGGGCATTGGCAACTGGCGACTTCATCTCCATAGCCGCTGCCTTTTTGCTGCTCCGACTTTATACATATATATATATATATGTTTTGAGTAAATGTTTGTTGGTTCTCTCATTGTTGTAAAGCTCCTTTTTCCCGCTCATAGCTTTTCACGATGGGGTCACAACCAGGGCAGGGCCAAGCCAAAGGGGGGGTGGAGGGGGTGGGGAGTGTGGAGGCCCTGCCGTTAATTTATATCCTCTGCTTTTTGCCTCTTCGCCTTTAATGATTTCTCGCCAGAATTGCCAGGGAATGTTCGGTGGGCTGTGGATGGAAGGGTAAGACGCGGTGCTGTGCCACGCCGGCACAGTATAACTGTAAGGTCACAATAGTCGTATAGCATATAGTCTATAGCCTAAGTCAGAAAGATACGGTCCTTGAGATGGAGTTACAAATTTTTTTTTTTGTAGACTTTTAACTCATTTTTCTCTCGGTGCCGTTGGTGGAACCTTGACCGGCGGTCCAAAATGTCGGATGGGGGCTCTTAATACCGACCACCTTCGGTTCATGATTAAAGTTTTGCCCGATCGAGGCTCTTTTACCTCTAAACCCAAAACCCCCACCCATGTGACTTTGATTGCCCATTTCGTTCATGCACATGGGGGGAAAAAGGAAAAGGACGACCGAGAATTGCTATTATAACGCCCAAACGGGCAGGTAGCACCAGCGAGTGCCCATAGGAAAATAATATATCAATACCCAAAGCCCACCACCACCACCGCCACCACCTATTATTTTGATTTTGAGCGGCTAAGATTTATTTATTTATTCTTCCTTTTTTGTGCATGCAAAAAGCACGCATATATTCTGTGATTTAAATCCAAATCATAGGGACGGAGATGCCGCCGACTTCAGGGATGATTACATGGATGGGATCCAGAGATGTGAAACGGGTTGGATTGGCCCATGACTGGACCGTCCAAACCCATAACCGGCATGGACCACTCATAACCCGGCTCATAACCGTTCTTTGTGGATTTTGGATAGTTATGTGCCAGTTCCAAAATCTGAAGCCGTTGAACCATAATTGACTCAAATCGTTACCCTACTAAATCGGTTTGGAACCTTTGAAAACTAACATAAACTAACAAAAATCCTGCAAATTAACCGTTAAAAAGATAGACAGTTCACAAATTAAACCTGTCCAAACCGTTAATCCACATGTTTATAAACTATTCTAGACTGATATATATTTACATGAACAATAATATATAATCAAATCAATATATTAAATAAATAGATCGAATTATAACCGGATCAAATAATTCTAAATTCATATAGAACTGTGGAGGCTGCACTAACTTTCTTTCTTATGATCGTTAGTGTTGCTGAATGGGAATGGCTTCCTTTATTCCTTCCTTGCTCTCTTTTTTATTGAACTCTGTGTTGTTGGAAAGGGGGCCGGTCACCGGTGGTGAATCATGAGTGTCACAACCTGAATTTTGAGTATAAATGACGAAAGATGTTGATGGGTTCCGTGTGTGTGTATATATATAAATATATGATAGCTGGGTAGCAGGCACAAGTACGGTGCTCAAGGACGCCAATTGCAACCTCTCAGGCAACGTTTGGATAGAGGGACGAAGAAATTTACCCTTTTGAGTATATAAGTTGAGAGAAATTAAGAAAAATTTTAGATAAGTGAATTATTCTATTAAACACCTCTAATTTTTTTATTTCTTTATTTTTGGGGAGGAGATATATATATATATATATATATAGGTTTTACAATAAAATTTTTTAATTCAAAAAATGGAATAAACTATATAAAAGTTAAGACTGTCTATCTATTTACGCTCTTTAATATTTATCTTCATCCTATAATATTATCTAAATAAGAGATAGTAAGGTATATTTTTATCCTTCCAAATACCTTCATTTCCTCTCCCCCTCCAAATCTCTTAACCCAAAACATAAGCCCTGAGTAGTAAGTAGGGTTGGTTTAGGTTACTAATCAAAAGATGTCAACAGGAACTGCATATGCTTATTGGTACATTCGCTTCTCCCCTCACACACGCAATTCTTACTAAGACATAGACTTACTACTACACATATACTTGCCTGTATGCATGAAATTTGCGTGAGATGCTCAAGGCCATGGAAAGCACTGCCTTTTCGGAAATAGGAAAAAGTGGGTGGGAGGGTCAGATGGGCCCTAGAGATAACCAAAGTCTTGGTGGGGGGAGAGATTGGCACTCTTATAAAAGAAGAAGAAGAAGAAAGAAGAAGGAGAAGAATTTAAGGATGGATGGATAGAGGAATGGGGTGAGAGAGAGAGAGAGAGAGAGAGAGAGAGGCAATGATGATGGATACAGCACATATCTCACTTCGGCTGGGGGCGAGGATGCATGGGATGTTGGGCCCCTTTGAACCATCTCTTCACCAAGCAAATATTGGAACGTGTAACACCTAACAAATTGGTTGTGTGAGTTCTATTAATGAGATAACACATGTACACGTTGAGTCACTGAACAGAATCTAAAAATGCAACCCAAGAAAAATCATCTCCTGAATCGATCTCATCATCTGATGAGCTCGCTGTGTATTTGGCTCATTAAATATTTAATGCCCCCAACAACCACCGAGCTCTCGAAGACGAGGCTTCTCTCAGTCTCTCTTTATTGCAATGCTCCTTTTTTTTTTGCTTAGTCTGCACCCACCTTTTTGCCTATGACATGTCTAATCATTTGTCGGGGAGAGAGGCCTTCTTATTAACATGAACTTTGGAGGGAAAATTCCTCTCTAAATGCATACATACATACATACATATATATATATATATCATCAAATGGGCCAGAATCTCAAAAAACCATTAGTTTGATAAGTAGGAAAGGGCCAGGGGGGCATAAATGATTGCATGCATTACAGTGAGAATTCTCGTTGATACGATTATTATTTCCCTCTTATTGGTATCTCCACCAACACCCAGACACACTTAGTATATATGCCCGGTAGAATTATTGAAAGGAACACGTATTATTAGAGAATTGTAGATTTTTGTGATTAATTCATCATGTATGTCATGCATATCCTTGAGTTGGATAAGTTACCCTAAAATACATTAAAAAAAATTTATATCAAAATGTTGGTATGATTGAAGAAATTCCAGGCATGGGAGCGTAGTTCTCAAAATCTCGGTTTAAGTAGAGGAGGGGGACTGAGTGTTACCTGGCTCAGCTCAGCTCCTGCCCGCCCTCTTATCCACTGAACCGAATTGAGTTTCCATTCCTTCCCCTTCCGGACTCCACCTCGTGCACAAAGTCGGGTTTCAGGCCTGCCAAAAGAAAACTAACGGCTACTCTTAAGAGCTAAAACTGCAACAGCACCATTCCCTGCACACATCGGAGTGATCGCAATAATCCAAATCATGTAACCAAGAGAATCTTTAAATTTCTCAAGTTAGCCATTTGCGGATGTCATCTTCAGCTACAAACTATTAAATGAAGTTCATTGGTGAATTGATCAGAGTGCTGCATGTCGTATACCAAAAATTGGCAGTTTCGCCAGCAATAAATGATGTATACACACAAGAAGATGTCGCTTCTCTAGTACCGCTAAGACAGTGAGAAGTTTTCTTTCCAAGGAGGCCCACTGAAATCAAGCACTTTTATGACGCGGAGTCTCAGAAGGAGGTGGAGGTACGCCAAACACCCAATCGAGAACGTTCAAATACTTAGAGCGGAAGACCTCTCTTTCTACAGCATAGCAATGCATGATTATGGCCGTAGATATGCTGAAGATCAGCACATCTATTCTATTAAGACTCCTGGTCTTAGGCAAGTATCCAGCATCCGTCATGCAAGTGAAGAAGCTCTCGATCGCCCGTGCAAGACAGTAAAGAGATATCTCGATCCTCCTGCTCTTCTTTTCAATAGCCAGTGCTAGACCGGTCGGGAACTGTCAAAGAAAAACGAGTAAGGATCTTGAACATCTCACGCTCCTAATCTGGCAATTGCAGGGTAAGAACAGTCGGCGTACCGTGCCCATGGCCACCATCGGGATGTTGCATTTCTTGAAAATTCTAAAGAGAATGCATGTCCACACCCTGCAATTAGATACAGGAACTTCAAACAAGTAAATTTGAAATTCAACCTGAGACATCTGAGGATAGATACAGACCCTTTTTTTTGTTGTTGTAATCAACAGTAACAGCTTATAATTTCTAGAGTGCATCCGAGCATGTTCTTATTTAAAATTTCGTCTACAATTTTATCTTGATATTACAACATATGGGATTAAAAACTGCTGAAGAATTCAAGAACGACCAGGATTTTCATGAAGGAAACTAGCTATCCTAACTATGAATTGTGAAATCAACGAGCCTTGATAGAGTAGAACACATAAGATCGAGGTAGGAGGAATACTGAATGAATTAATTTATGTGGTAATGATGATACGACATTCTATTTCCAGCTGAATCAGATCGGGCGATCTAGAAGATAGAATTGCTCCAAAAAAGAAAAGGGGCAGGTAATTAAGATAAACTGTTCCCCAAACACAACCATTTTCATACACAATCCAAATGTGTGACTTCCCCCACTTGGGTGGTCAAATAACAGATTGACAAAGAATGAGCATTTACAGTGTCCCACTAGCATATAAATATGCCACTATGCAAAAGCAGTGTTAAAAGGATCAAAATAGGAAAAAAAACAAAAGCATGAGATAAAGAACGGAAATGCTTACCAGGCAGACGCACAATATACAGAAAGAAAAAGGCTTGATCTAGCAGTACCAAGAAGACCCTTTCCCAAGATTGTGTAGGGCCTGAAAAATGTGAAAACAAGGTAACTTAAGAGGAAAGATTATGGGTAATGTTGATTTATATGCAGATTCGTCTATGCCCTCAAAATCCCCATTTATTTAAGTAGCTGGACAAATTATTTCTAAGGCATAGCAAGGTTTCAAATCACATATACTGTGTCAAAATGACTTCCCGATTTATCTATAAAGCACGTTCTATAAGCTAAATTGAAAAATGACACAGTAGAGATTACTTTACATAGAATCATCTATATGCTTGAAATCCCCATTATAAAGTACAGCAAGGTATTAGAGGCACCTAAATGTGTCAAACATTACTTCCTTGAATAATATTAAAGAAATTCTCTACAGGTATAAGAGAATTGTGTTGATGCCTAATTTATGCAAAGAATTAGCAGGTATGGCTTGCAAAAGGACATAAGGTAGCGTTTTGGAGCTAAACCCAAAATATCACAGCAAAAGCTCCTCAGAATAAATCATACCTTTGAGGGAAAAAATTTTGTTTAACCAGTCAGTGCCCATAAGTTCTGTCAAAATTGGACTCTTCAAATTTGAGATGATATACTTATGTGCATGCAATCTAAGAAAGTTGGTGTGGCTATGAGATCATGGTGAAAATGATATCTAGATATGAGATCTTTCTAGTTTAGAATACAAATAACAAATGATCAAATATGTAAGTTTAATCTACATGGTTTTCTGATCATCACAACTTGCTCAAATTAAAAATTTTCCAAGTAAGATGGTCCTACAAAGGAATTCAAAGGTCACACATTAGGACATAGACACCCCTCATCAGCGTTTCTAGCACTCCTAAATATGATTCAATTTTAAAGGAACATGTGAACCAAGCTTTAAAATGAAATAAAATAAATGTTAAGAGTCCAGATTTCTACCTTTTCAAGAGGCCTTGCCGATGGACTATCAGAGCGGGAATCAAGTATACAGGGAGATAGACAGGTAATGCTCTCTTGTATGCTTGGATGACAAAAGCGATACCATGTGAGCTGCATGATTGATTTCCATGTATTATCTGCAAGATTTTAGAAGTTTGACTGTTTAAAAACTGTCGATAAAAGAGTATTGAGAAAACAAACTAGCAAGGACTCTGGCCATTGACAAGACCTGTCATTCAAAAGGTAGGTCAAAATATCAAAATGCATCAGCCTTTCATTTGAAAGATAGGTCATCTATCAAAGTGCATCATCTGGACTGAAAAGGGATGCTCAATTTGGTGGGAGAAATAAGTGTCTTTCCATCTAAATTTATAAGTTTATGATGTAAAGTAATTGAAAATCTTGAACAAGTATAAATGTAACCTCTCTTCTATGCCCTGAGTTACAAAGATCTCCACCAGGTACAGCTAAAATTGCATGAAGGAATGGGTGTAATAGGCAAGACGCATGAGAGATGCTCAGACTTTCAGTTATTTACATGACGAAAGTTATCTCCTTAGAGAGCAAGCAGTATAGCTTTTTTCTCAATGTTGGAAAGCAGGGAAACAAACTCCAGAACAGGACAAACGAAAACCAGCTCTCTGTCAATAGCGATTGCACCTTAAGGTAAAAATGGATATTTTCATTGCAAAAGCAAAGTAGATTCAAGCTGTTACATATAGTGCAGGAGGAATCTTTGAGTACACTGGAATGCTGTTCAGAGAGACATGTTTTCAAGGCAGGTCATACCGAGCAGGGAATTTTCATGTTTGGATTGAGTTTGATGTCAACACCCGTGGACTTGTAATATTTTTCAATTGCCTCCAAGTTGGTAAAGGGAATGCCAGAAGCTATATCTTTCACACCCTGTAATATTGTAAGATTTTTTCCACCATGGCTGTTGAGAAATGACTTATAGGATGGAGGCAAGCTCTCTTGCTTCAAAATGTATGCAGACCTGAAGTTCAAGAGTTTAACTTAACACTGCAAAAATGGCAAATGTAGTTGTCTTGGAAAATGAATATTATAATCTTAACGACAGTCATGGACAAAAAGTTTCAGTCAAGGGTCAGATGCCACTAAGATGATAAAAAGGAAAAAGAGAACAAGAAACTTGAACTATATACCTTGGTCAAAAGTGCAAGCTTGAAAATATTTGAAACAGAGTATATCAACAGATCTTTATGGGGTTGACGACACTTCATGACAGTGACGAATGAGACATCTTTTATTCAAAAAGTACACAGGCATAACCATAAGAAAAAGATCCCTGACAAATGCTTAACATTTTTCTTTGCACTTCTTTTGCATTTTAATCTGTCTAAACTTTCTCCTAGAGAAAGGAGGCTGAACAAAAGTATCAATAGTCACAATAACATGATGGCATAAAAATAAGATATGTTATAATTTTGATTATTGTGTCCTCTAGTAGTACCTAAAAAGTAGTGATAAAAACACAACCTGTGACAAATTGAAACAGAAGCCACTCGTTACCCTTACAGTATCTGTGAGGAGGAAAGGCACATGAGGAATATGTCCCCATGCTTCCAAGTGAGTGGCCTACAAATCTTCCCAAATCTTTTGCTCTTAATACCACATCGTGAAGCCAATACAGCTGCTCGCATGAGTATGTAAATGGCCAAGCTTGTATGCTGTGTGTTCGGTCCTGTAAGTAAGATTGATGGACCTGCGACTGCCCCTGCTAACAAATGCCTCCATTTTGCCGTCCTAACAAATTGTGCAAGTCACCCGTAAGGTTTATCTGAAAGCGTCCTAAAACACATAATGAGCCGCCAACCCCGTCAAAAAGCTGACCTTAAGTACAAAATATGTTTTCTTCGTTTCAGTCAGCATTATAACTTCTTTCTTTTTATTCTTTGCTCTGTTGAGCGACTTCTGAGAGAGCTACCCAACCCCATGAATTCAGGAAACTAAAGCTCATGTCACCGGCTCCACCACATTAAACGTGGAGTTTAGAGATGTATTGTCATGTCTGACGCCGCTCCTACCTCTCCCAACCGAGTGGACAAACACTGAACTTTGACAATTTAACTAGAAGAATTTCAAATTGCAGTTTGAATATTAGCAACTGATAAAAAAGAGAATGGAAGTGTGTGAATGCCTGCGATGACCTCCCAAAGTAGCTATGATCTCATCGACCGAGACAAATGTGCCAGCAAAGGTTCCGAGAAATAGTCCGTATCGCAAGGTCTCCTTCAAAGCCAGGATTATGGCTTCTCTGTTCGAGAACAGCTCAGGCTTACTGATTAAAACACGGATTATTGAATAAGACAACGAGAAACGAATCGTCAGATCCTGATCCAATAAACAAAACAGGGGATAAATCTCACATGCAAGTAAGCAGAGGAGAAGTTCAGTTACGTCAGAGAAACTCACTGCTTAGAAGCCGATAACCTCCGGCGAAGCCTAACAAGAATCGAGAATAGAGCGAGGCCGCCTTTGAGACCAGCTCCGATCGAGAATCCCTTTACTAGAGCAGTGACTACCCTCCGTATCTTCTCCGAGTCCTTGAGCGGGACAGAATCCCGAATGAGCGAGGAAGCAGACGGGCAAGAGATAGAGGGAGGAGGAGTATCGGTCCTAGAGCAATGCGTGCAGCTCGCACCGAAGCCTGAATTCTCATGCTGGAGACAGACACAGTTGTCTCCGGCGGAGCAGGGGCCGCTGCCGCCGTCAACGCCGGGAACGTCGCGGGGATTCGGCGGCAGCGGTGGCATTGATGTGCTACGCTCTGCAGATCAGGTTCTGCAGAAAGGTCACGGGAGGAGGAAGATGAGGAGGAGGAAGAGGAGGAAGAGGAGCCTGGCAACAAGAGGGAGAGATAAGAAGGCGGGAGGGAGGGAAGGTGGGGCAGGCGGGCGAGCGGGCGGACGGCGGAGCGAACGATGGGCTAATCGGAGAAGGCCAATGACTGAAACCCACGCGTGTGAAAACCGTTTGTGCGTTCCCTGCAACAGTGACTGCATATCCCTTCCCCAAGAACGTCTTTTTTATGGATTTTTTTTATATCGATATATATTACCATAATTACTCATTAATTTACCAATTTAATATCTAGTATCTTGTTTTTAATATTTACTTATTATTAAATTATTAACATATTATCATTTATGACATTCACACATCGAATTTGATTCTTATCCTAATCTCCAAAAATATTAACTTATGTATATACATATGTATATATATATTTTTTGTTTTTTCAACCATAACTTCCACCAGTCTTGTACAGGAGACGTCACAAGAGAATGAAAATGGGTTGGCTCACTTTCAAACTATCCGTTGGCCCTTCTGGGCGTAAGAATAACTGGCAGCTCTTCACAGAAAATTGCCATATCTGTAAAAGTCCAATGATCCTCGTGAGTGAAGCGATTTAATACCTCATTCACTGCCGTGTTAGAAGTGCGGTGGCCGACAACGTGTTCTCCGGTGACAATCATGACGTAAGGCCCATATTTGGGAAAAAATGATAAAAATCGAGGGCATAAGAGGAATTAATAAATAAATAAATGCACTGCTCTGCCTCACTGAGGCTGAGGACGTTGCCCGGGTGGGTGGAGATGGTGCGGTGTGGGTTACGCACATCTAGTCATCTACGCTCACTAAGTCACAAAGTCAGCCCATATCATGGGAGTCCGTACCCACGTGCTATTGTCATAAATCATATTGTTTCGACCAAAATGCACAAATAGCGAACTGTTAACTAAGAATGTAGATTGCATAGCCCGAACGAGAACTCTACCTTGTGGGCATACAGAACCTAATACATTAATGATTTAATGGTGCATAATGTGAGATATAAAGAATGAGAGAATCCGAGACCTGACCGGTTTGCTATCTATTTATCCTTTCTGTGGGCAGTCGATCTCAGGTGACCGGTGGACGCTGGGATCCAATATGACCAAAGAAGCGGCAACAGTGTGGCAACTGCTTGTACTGAGATCGCAACTGGTAGGCCCGAGAAGTCTTCCCCTGTGACCCCAACAAGTGACGCGAGCGCGACGCCCAGATAACCACTCAATATAAGTGCAAGCGCGATTGCTGACATCACGAATGCCATTATGGACCCCTCACATCCCCGGGGGCAGAGCTCTGCTATCAGCACGCTGAACGGCAGGATCTTGAAGAAGAAGAGGACCTCCAGGAGCCCCGAGAAGGCAACCACATAGATGGAATCAGGAACACCGATCTCACGGTAGATGCCCTTCACGAACAGCACATCGGAGAGCATGAATGCTGCCATAACAATCTGGATGGCAGAGATCAGCTTCCTTGGGGGAATCGACTTTAGTCGATGGTTGTAGACAACACTCCACAGGAGCATTGCTCCCTGACCAAAAACCTTTGACAAACCCAGAACTGTAGTGTCAATCTTCAGATACTGAGTTTGGTAGAAGAACATGGTGCCCGTTAGAGTGGGAATGACTGCATAGGATGCTGCAAACCATGTGATGGAGTATGAGATCTCAGGCTGTTTTAGTGCAAATGCGAGATCAGAGAGCTGTTCCTTCATCCCCGCTGCAGTGGCACTTTTGGGGAGATTCAAAGTGCTCTCGTGGAAGCTGATGGTAATGAGAAATTGGATAGTTAGGAGGACCCCAAAAAACATAAACATTGCCCGTGAAGAGAACCGACCGATTGCTATACCACCAAGGAGATTCCCCAGGACTCCACCAGCAGATGAAGCCATCCAAACAAACGACTGGAGTTCACCTGAAGAAGATGACTGGGACTTCTTTTTGGATGAAGTGGTCTGCTGTTTCCCAAGCTCTGCTACCATGGCATCATTTGCAACCTCCGCAATTGAAGCACCAAGATTACTCAAGAGAAGATAGATACTGATGACCGTGATATCAGTCGGGGAAAGAATCGCTACAGCAAGCCAGGAAACTGCTTGCAAGAGAGCTGCAAAAGCAAATGAGAAGTTGATAGACAATTGAAGAAGATTGGTACATCAAGAGGAAGATATATATAACTCATTTTCAATGTCGATAACAAGAAATGGCCCAATAACTTCACTGATACCCCTGACTGAAATCCAATAAATCTCCTTTATTACAATTTGATGTACGACTTTCTTCGACCTTGTGCCAAAAAATAACATGGATGATAGGCACCCAAAATGAACTAATAGACTACTACAACAACAAGCATATATATTTCATTTAAAAATAAAACAGCCAAGTCATGCATTTTAGAAATTAAGCTACAACAAAATTAAAATATATTATGAAACTTTGGACCATCTGCTGGATTGGTGTGAAAATAAAGAAATCTACCTAATAATCTTTATGCGAATTTGTCTTTGACAGTAGAAAGTTTTCATACATCAATGAAATAAACAAGTAAAAGTTTTCAAGTTTTTTTGGTTTGTTTTACTTAACAATATAAGAAGAAGAGAAGACCTGCACCAGTCCACAATGTATTAGACAGATGAGACACATAAAAATTGATTCTATTTTGGCTTTTACCCAAAAGTGATTCTCCTGCCTTACCCCAACCCCACGAAAAAGAAAAATGGGATTCTTCAGTTTGAATTTATTGTATCTCAGAAAAGTGCCACCTGCAGCAATGTACTTAGCATTCAAAAGCAATACTATGTGGAGACCAAAAAGATCGATTTTAAGAGATTACCTAAGATCTGGCAATAATAAAAAGATTACTGAGTCCTGGTTAACTTATACATATCCAAACGGATAGAAGATGAAGCTAACTTCATGGTACATGCCTTGATGATTATTGGTTTTACTCGAAAAAACTGCTTGACCTCAATGAGCTTACAAATAAGCAACAATAACAATCAGTGATTTCAGGTTAAGACCATACATAAGAAGACACAACCTACTACATTTTGTTGAGAAGAAAAACATATCTTCACAAGAGGTCATGAGGGGACAATGCTTTCAGACACTGCGATAGAAGCTTAGCTAGAAAGGATGGCTGGAAAAGTAATGATAAATAGAGTGCAAGAGAAGATATACCTCCAAATGCAACGTAAGGGATCCGATGTTGGCCCCATATGTAGAATGCATCTGAGAGAACACCGTAAAGAGGCTTTGCAACCATGGGGAGGTTGGCAGAGTTCTGAAGGATCTGAAGAGTGGATGGCTCCACATTAAGGGCATCCTTGAGGAAAAAGTTAACAGCCATCCATGGGAAACATCTCAATCCCTGCACCAGAAAACCCACTCCAAGCACAATCTTCTGGATCAGCTTGCTGCTGCTGCTACCATTCTCTACTACCATCTTTCAACTAACTAGCTTCCTGCCACCAGTACACGTCCATGAGAGAGGTCGGACAAGCACCACAACCAGGAAGTTATCTATCTAGTTCACATTTGGAGTTCCAAAGACAATGAGCAATTTTAGCATCATCCCTTGTGGACATGTTACTTTCATTAGGACTATATAAAGTCCAATGAATTGTCAAAATTTAAGGTTTTTTTCACAACGGTGTCTCTGTTTGCACTATCAAATTAATAAAGAGATTGTCTAGAACGTGGAAACCATGCAAGGAGAAAGCTAGAATCAAGGTGGAGGAGACCAAACGCATCAGACTATTCCAATGAACTTCTGACGTCTAGGCAGCATCATCGTATTTGGTCTCCGTCTTTTTAAAGACAATCAACTAAATCCATATCTCAGAGCCCCGATCGCTCCATTTTCTATTGTTATGCAAGTAACCTTCTTGCACATCCCAAATCAGTAAAGCACCATAAATATTAAGACGAGGAGTAGCTACTTCTGCAATCGATTTCACAAGTAAAAAAGAGGCTCGTAATATTGCTTTTTAGCTAATTAAGTTTCTCACCAAGTCCTGGCAGTTTCGGTAATACTAAAGTTTCTGCTTGATCTGATTCATCTCTTCCGTTATAAGATACGCCTCCGTTTCAAATCATCTCCTGTCACAAGAAGTCTCATTCATCTCCACTTCAAACCCAGAAGAATTAAACGGACTCCTGTCTATCTTAACTGTCGTCAAGCTCAAAATTTCAATTACTTTCAGGAGCACAATCATAAGCTTTCGTGAAAAAAAAAGGTAAGGAAAAGCTGATGAAAGACAACTCTAAGCCAGAACTGCCCAGATCACACAAATTCGTACCAGACCCGAAGGAAACAACAGACTTGGAGAACTGGAATCGCAACGTTGAGGTATATAGATTGAGGGACAAGACGAAGAGAACAGAGAGTAGTACCTTAGAGTACAGTCTTCACGGCAACGCAGGGAGGGGATAGGGAGGGGTGGGGAAGAACGGAAGAGGACTATGAAACAAGAGGCAAGAGAAGTAAAGTAGGGAGATAAGTCGATCGGATGCTGGCGAAGAAAGACAACGTAGGGGTGGTGGTGGAGAGCTGGTGTTTTCACTGTCGTCTTCCTCTTTCCTCTCCTCCAATGTCCTCTGTAGCTTTCTTTGCTCACCGACCTATACTGCCTTTTTCTGCTTTTCCTTTTCTCTGAGTCTCTCTCTCTCTCTCTCTCTTATCGGGAAATCAAATGCCAAAAGATTTAGAAATCCAGACGCCGCGTGGCAGGGACGGAGATCCATTGGCGCGGCCTATCGAACGGCCACCGCCGCTCTTTCACCACCACCACCACCACCGCGGCAATTTCCACCAAACCTGGAGGATTGATCAATGGGAGATCCAAGCTTCCTCACAAACTATGACAAGAACGTGTTAACTGCACCGGCTCTCATTCACAATTCCACACGTAAAACTTCCTAATGGAAAAATGACATTCTAAGGACTTCAAACTTACATGCCCAGTAGAATAATGGACCTTGGTTCTCTTGCTCAGACGATTCGCATGACCACACGAGGCAACTCCATCCTTCCTAGCCATTCTAATCTTCGGTGAAACCACACGGGTGTTGGAGGATTATGCTAAAAAAGAGTTGTATTGTCATTAAACCCGGCAAAAGTCACTCGAATCTCAAATAGTGAAGGCGGCTAACATAAGTATAATTACTCTGCTGCAGGAGTGTCTATCTATCAAGCTTGTGCCCTCGACATGGTTCTACGATCATAGACCACCGTCTCAGATGATGATGTGATGGTGCCTCTACAGCCCCTGATACGGGTATCCGATCACGTGATTTAATTAGAAGAATGGTTCTCTAGCAGAGTAGTGAGCAAAAATGTAACCGGGCATATGCCGACGGAGCCTTTTTCCCCCTAAAACTAAGGTTGTCGTCAATTTTCTTCGAGCCAAAAATTGGGTGTCCAAACGTTCCCCTGTCCTTGCCATGGCTCCTCAGAGAGTAAGAAGTAGTCCTGCCTCGATCATAACTCGTCATGAGTTTGAGCTTCGGGTTCTGGTATGGTCTCGGGTTCAGTTTCTTCCGCGACTTTTTCCTCGGTTGCAGTGTCTCTGTCCTCGCTCGGCTGATCATTTTGGGAGCTGTCCCCTGGGGAAGACTTGGAGTCGTTCTTGGTTTCGTTCTTCGCAGGCTTCTCTATCTTGGGCTTTGGCTTTGGCTTTGGGATCCTATTGACACTAGCAACCTGTGCAGATATTGATGAAAATCAGGAGACTAGACGAATTCGGCAATTTTGGGACTGTCAAGGTGGACTCGGTAATGCTTGAATAGTAGTACCTTGTCTTGCAGGCTGAATACTTTGCTGTAAACTTCATCGGAGGTGAAAGCAGGTGTGCTAAATCCAGATTTCCTGCAATATTACATCGATATGCATATATCTATCAATACCAACATTGAAGAGATGGAATTGTGGAAATGCAACATCGTTGCTCTTTCAAAGTGCAAGGCTATCATTCTCCCCAAACAGACCAAATTAACCAAACTAATTTGTGCCAGAAAATCATGCTTCACATTTGTACAAAATCAAACTACCATTCGATGGCTAGTCGTGGCTTGCTGTGTAACCAAAGATCATGTATATTCATACATATGTCTTCTTCAACATCAAAAGAAGATAGTCATAACAACAATCATTCAAATAAATTTGATGACAATCAACAGCATCCAGTAGTTGTGAAACTTTTATCCATGCGCTTCAAGTATGAACTAGGTACTTTGTAAAAATCCAGCACTGAAAATTATTTCATACGCAATTGAAAATTTCAGAAGATAAGAAGAGGCTCTATACTCATTTGGAATTTTCAGAAGACCCATTCCAATTAACATAAACGGTTTGGCATGTAATACTAAAAACAAAAGTTTGACATATATCTGGTTCTGTTATGATCCCACCTCCACTTCCCCACCCCCTGCTCAGCTCCAACCTTACAATGGGAGAGGGGGGGGGG